>OY292410.1:3600000-4175000 GCA_958496275.1 Zele albiditarsus
AACTAGGTTTATCCTTAAAAAAACTGGACCTAGGTTATACAAATAATAATTCATAAACATAGTATACTGTTACGTCCCCGTATCATCTTTACAGCTGTTCTACCAACTGATACCTACCTTACCATAAGCAGAAGTACGACGATAAAATAGATTCATGTACAACCTACCTCACACACATTTTTTCCATAAACTAATAAACTTATGTAGAAATACGAAATATACACATATATAGATATACGCTACATCACAGAAACACTACAGAGACCAAATCAACAAACGAAAATATGAATTCAATTATATATGTAATCAACAGAAAATAAGAATGAGCACATATATAATTAACACGAACTAGTGAATAAATAACAACCATCATTAATATAGCAAAGACCCATTAAGTAATTAATACATAAGTAACAATTGTAATAAATTACCAATATCATAAATCACCAACCAATACCAACATAATTAATTCATAGGAAATTTATGCATAAATGACATCATTAACCAGTAACGTAAACTACTCATTTACGCATAAATTACATCAACAAAATAATACAAATTAAGCATAGGTAATTTACGAACAAACTAAAACGATAAGCAATAAATAATATACTAGTTGATAACTACAGCGCAAGGGTGGAAATGATTCAACTCACGATAATAATAAAACCTATGCAGCTGAATCAATAAGTTCCCCACGCTTCTCGTGAGAACGCATAGATTAATATAGAAACTAAGATAACAATAAGTCTTCGAGAACGTATGTTTTATTAGAGAAAATAAGATAGCCAAGATTCCCAAGAGCCATTATCAAATTCTGAGAAACCGTGGGCCCACAAACAAAATCATGCTATTTACGATTGGGGACTCATACCCAATCGCGAAGCACCGATAAAAACTCGCGGGTCCAGCGCAAAGACGCCTGACTCAATCACCCCCTCTTCGTTAAAGAACATGCGTCAACGAATACTATATAAAGTATCGCGCACAGGCAAACTCTGTCATTATTCAATTCATTATTCAATTCATTATTCAGCTCATTATCCTTATTTCATTTCGTAAAGACTTATTCAATTCGTCAAGTCTCTCAATTCTTATTTAAAATCGTCAAGACGCACGACTCATTATTTTTTACTATTTCAATTCATATTTGTCAAGACGCTTATTCACTGCAAGAATTTCTCAAACTAACTAACTCAATCAAAGAACATCGGACTCGCGTTTCTTCCTAAGAACATTCAATTTAAATCAGAACCTCCAGAAGAAACCAGTCATTAACACTAAAAACGTAATCGCTCTTGAGAATTCGAGGCATAAGCCTATAATTTAAAAACAGTGTATAAACTAAGTGTAACATCAGTGTAAAACCAGTATCACTAATAAATATATTAATTATAAACTGTAACATTGACTCTGAGAATCTTCTTCAAATTCACCCGCGCATAGCGGGCTTGATCATCCGAACAAATACCTATATATGTTAGAGTTGCAAGGGACAGTCGGTAAGCGAAGAGAGTGACCAACTAAGACTCGCACCGACCAGTGGCATCCTGGTCAACATCGCCTCTACATTCACTTCAAACTTGGAAAATATCTACGACCTGTCCCCGGGACGTAACAATACATCTAACTTCATTGTTAAAAATTTCTTGTTTCTCGAAGAGTGTAATGTCGCGAACACCATCCCCGACAGTTTTTTCATTCATAGATAATATAAGCGTGATACAGTGAAGAACTTCAAATCGTGAATTGTCTGGTGACAATAGTGATATATATCCACCACCGACAAATAAAATTGCTGAGCAATTTCAGCAAGGCACTGGGTGTACACCAACAGTAACTTTCTCTACAATCAATGGAGAAATGCTTTTACCTTAGAATTCTTTAGTTTATTGTACGCTGATCAAAGCGATGATTTATAATTGAATGGTCGACTCAATAATTTAGAAATACCAACAAATACCGAGAGATATGAAATTATATTTGAAGCGTGTGATAAAAATTACGTAAGAATAGTTTTGCATCAGTTTCAAACATCACAATGAATAACAAATAATTTATAAATCAATTTCAGATGTAGATAAAAAATATGAATCTGTAATAAAAGTTTTGAACGCCTCTGAGTGTGCTGAAATATTCCAGCTTAAAAGTGACGATCAAGTCTCAAACATCTTGCCATTGTTAGAGAGTTTAGAGTATGAAGCAAGTCCGAAAATTCCCAATTTATCGGGAAGCTCTTTGTTTGATTCCGGGAAAATTCTGAGTCGAACTTTGAAATATGTGGTGCATGGACAAGAACCACATCAACAAGGCTGTGATATTGATTCCAATTGTCTTTTGCAAATTATTAGTTTCCCATCGCCATTGAAAGCTTTGGATTTAAATTATAATCCTCTCGGTGTTGAAAGTCAGATAAAACTACGTGAATAGGTAGCTTTTTACAAAAACAATTAATTCATTTAAATTGATCAAATACAAATTATGAATCTATTATTCTTGTTGAACCTACACCAGTTGCGTTTTCTACATAAGATACTTTAAAATCAACTGGATGTAATATTAGTGATACCCTGTTAGATGCAGTCGATAGTTGAGTGATGACTGACGAATGACTTTGGCGTTCTCTCGTCTTTCAGTCGTTACTTGGCAAACAATGAAATTCATTTCCGATCCGTACATTACGATTTATAGGAAGAAGATAAATGTAAAGAAATCACTGAACATATATGAAAATATACCTGGAATGTAATATTTTTGCGATGTTCAATCAAATTTAGTTAATTCTCTATTATACTCATAAAATATGAATGGGAACAATTCCCACTAATCGAAAAACGGGGTTCTGCTTGAGACTTGGTGCCGCCCTGTAAATTCAGAACGGATACGTATTCTATAGGCGCAGCTGTGTCGCATGTGAGAGGTTAGAGTATAGATGAATGTCAGATGCATACGAGAAGTGCCGCTAATGCCTTCAATAAGTGGTAGATATATGATTATTATGAGAAGTGAGTGTAGTATAGGAAATTAATAAATTAGAAGATTCATACTCCATTCCAGTTATTTAAGATGCGTCGTTTGATATTAGAAGCATTTCGCACTATTTACTACATAACTATATTATGCTGTGTTGCGCCTCAGTGCAGAGCAGGTCTCAGTCACAAGTAGGAGAATACCTCAGGGCCGTAGCAACGATTAAAACCCTATTTCGGGGACTGACGACTGGTAAACGATTGAAAGACGATAATGAAAATGGTTGATTGCCGACTTAGAGAGATCTATCAGGGTATGAACGACTGTCTTCTTCGTTAATAAATATATATTTTAATTCATTGTTTAAACACAGTTGCTTCCCAAATGATGCAATACAATGTAATGAATTGCCCAAATGATCTGCAATTGATAAAAGAAGAATCAATTTGGACATTTCATCTGCCAACCATATGCTTTGTTGTTTTTAAATAACTATCAATTATATATTGTGCCCCAAATTATGAAAGTAATTTCCTAAATTTCTTCCAATGGTTGAATTAAGTTTTTATTAATAATTCCAAACTTGTTTGCCAACTATATCGTGGTCCCCGATGTACTCTCGGGTGAACACGGGAAAATCGAGGCCCAGTTGGATAAGACAGACGAACCGGACGTCGAAGTTACCATAGCAGTTCATTGGGCTCAAGGATATATGCTCAAAAAATACAATATCAATTTAACCGTTAAATTAAAAATATGTTTTAAAGTGAACGAAGCGACGACGAAAAAAAAAAAAACTATGTCTCACCGTACATTTATTACATAAAGTTAATGTTTTCAGTCTCATTGAACCGCGTGTTAATTGCACCGGAAGTAGCCTACTCTAGGACAAAGTGAGGGAATGAAGCATGTCTTTCTTCGATGTAAAAATTAAGAAACATATTATTCAAAACTTTATATTTTTGACTATTTGACGAAAAAAAAAAAAACAATCCGGTCTCACCGTTGTCTTTGTCGAGAAATTTCAATAAAATGTAGGGTCGTTTGGCTCATGTGCGAAAACCGCTACTACAGCCGCCATTTGTTTGGTAGATCGGACATCAACTCGAGTTAAAAAATAATCAAGTTAAGAACTAATTAATCTTAGAGTTAATAACTGTAACTTTCATCGACTTGATTTATTATGTACAATCAGTTATAGTTAATAAAAAATATATGTATCATTGACATTTTGCATTATAATCGGTCTCAAAAACTGAATAGATATACTGTGAATTTGACTGTGCATACATCCTTAAGACAGCCGCACCAAATCGTACCCCAGTAAAAATCAAAGGTTCAGTACCGAAATGGCACCTTCACGGAGCAACAGTTGGCAAGATGGCATTGATTGGTTATGTTCAGACTAACTCAACGTTGAGAAGTGTTCAATGAAACTTCGTCTGGACACGTTTACAACGCATGTATTTACGTTGAGCCGCAACGCCATATTGTTCCGAATGTTTCCGCACAATCAAAGAATGAGGTTAGATCTTCCTTGTGCTGAGTAAACGTGTCCAGCCTGAATTTCACACTGCTAAACTGCTAGCTGGCCGCCTTGGGGATGAGTTGCGTTGTCCAACGTTGAGTGGGTCTAAACAGTGTTTAGTAAACACATCCATTTACAACTACAGGAGGATGCAACAGATGGCGTTTTTATTTTACAACCAAAGCGTCGAGGATTCGAATACCATAATCTATTATGATAAATTAGTACTAAGAAGCGGAAGGCTGTAGTAAGACGCTAATATTCATAAAAATTTTATATATTACAATGAGGACGTAATTGGGAAATTTTCAGCGTATGAATGGTTTACTTTGTAGTAGAGAAACGTCAATTGTTGTAGAGTGTGCCTTATTTCGCACAGAATTTGCTCCGCCTAAGCCCTGAATAACATTGAACTTATTCTCCGTTACTATTGCCAATAGTGTCACATGTCAGTTTTAAAGCCATAATCCTGGATGCAACGAATTGAATTCAGAATAACTTAACTCTTATAATGACTGCGTGTATATTTCAACACTGGTAGTTAGTCGCGTTTCTCTGTAACAAGAGTCATGATCGCCACGATACAGACAACAATGAACAAAGATCAACTAACGGAAGTGCGTAATAGAAAAATCAAAATGGCCACATTACGCCTCACATAGAAGATACGATCATGCATGCGTACAATAGAGAGGAGCATGGAAGTTTATCTAATCCAACAGCGTTCAATCCCGGGTATGTAGGGGTAAAATCAATGAGATATCTAACCGAATGTATAAGACAGATTGACAAAAATGAAGAGGACATTTCATCGGATCCAATATAAAGTCGGTATTCGAAACCCCATTGCGACTTATCGAGAAATAACGATCTGATAAGATTCGATTTTTGCATCAGAAAATTCCGATTTATCTGCTTGATGAGTAATGGGACGTGATCGGGAAATTCTCATCTTTGACCCACCTGGGCCGAAAAATAAATGTATTTGTTCGAATTTCAATCGGTACAATTGAGAATTTCTGATGTAGATACCGAAACCATTGTAATTGATATTTTCCGATCGATTTCGAATGATTCTTTCAACCCAGGAGTTATATTGAAAATGTGACCAAGTTATTGCGATCAATTCAGTATCGAATTCGTCAGTCGTATGTAAAATAGCTCGGAACCGAAAATTTTCTGTATTTCAACTTGAATAAATTTTGGTTTCAACTCTTTCACATATGGATACAGACGGAGAGATGTTATTCCGAGATAGTCGTGAGTGAACGGATATGCAATTCCACTCATCAAATAGTAGTTTATTCGTTGCAAAATATACTCAAGAGTAATTGTGTATTCCCATAGAAAAATGAAGTGAAATACGATAATGATGAAACACTCGATGTGCCTTCGAGTTAATATGAAAGATAGAAAGGTAATATGAACACATCCTTTCGATTACCTGGCTATTTAACATTGAATACAAATACTTTCTTCGCAACATTGTTGATCAAGTTTGATGTTCTGTTGAAACATCAAATATGACGACCGGGAAAATTTCGAAAATGTTTCGATTTCGGATGGAGTAATTTGAGTGGAGTTAATAGTTTTTGACCTGATATAAAATATGGGAACATAGTGGGAGTGAAATAATCTTAATCATATAATACATGTGCATATTTTACATTTTCATTTTATTACGAATGTTTTTTAGAGCAAATGGTGTGAATGAATAAATAGAAATATCAATGTTGATGAATGAGAATTTCCAATTCGAATGGGTGCCGGTGGTTTCAGTAGGGCATCAGGCGATATATATAGAAGATTCAACACAAGGTTCGTGGATGTGGGGTGGAAAAAAGATTTTTTTTTTGTTTTGACCATGTCAATATCAAAAATACATTGAAATTACATAATGAGGATTAGGCCGCTACACGTGTATTTTCACAGTCGCTCGCATGTATAATCAGAGCTCACAATTTTCATTTTGAAGGCTGATCGCTGATCAGTGTTGAGCGATTGTTATAGATAACACCGCATTGTTTCTCATGATTGACCAATCGGAATGTCATCATGCCATTAACACAAGCTATTGACTGCCACATTTCTACTTTCCTCATATAGAAAACACGAACAAGATACATAAAATCACCACCACCCTATCCCACTCCCCTTATCTTATCTAATAAAGGTATTGCGACTGACATGCGTCGGCACTCGAAAGTGTTTAATGATACTTGGTAACAAGCAACAATATTATACCTAAAACTTTTGAAAAATCACAGCTTTGCAATCATTGCATGAAATCAAAGCCATCTCGATGTGCTGATAATTGAATAATGAAAAATTAACCCTATCAATTATACCGATATGATAGACATGCGTATGATAAAGAGTGATGGGTTGCCAACAATGATCTGAAATGCATTTAAAACCACTGTAGGAAAGTAGTGGAAGGAAAAATAATTAGAAATGATACGAGTTAATGGTGATGTGAACATTAAAGTAATTCCAGTTTCATCCAAGTTTGTGTAAAAAATATGGAACTAACAGCATATGAGACGAGTGTATGTTGAAAAATTTCAGGTCGATCAACCATGTAGATTACAAGAAAATTTGATTTTACAAGACTGAATTTGATATGTACATAGCTCGAACGCAGTGATGGCAATTATTTTCAAATAACATCGCACTGTCTGTTTAAGTGCATGAAACTCTGATCTGGCTATAGATCAACATTGTAGGGAATGTCGCAAGACAATTGTAAAGACTTTCACCGTGTAACCTGATTATGAGTTATTATTGAATGGCAACTTTGGATATTATCTGTATAGACAGTTTGCGAGATATGAGCCAAATGAGTAATGGTGAAATCGGGGGAAAATAATATTTCACAATGCAACTATCTATAATTCATCCTCAGACATGAGGTTTTCATGTTCGATTCTTTAGGTTATCGATCAGAATTGTTTATTCAATGTAAATTTCATAATTGCAAGTTTATCCGATCAATTATTATGATTTTTCATAGATACAATACGATGATCATGTATTGCATCAATTTTCATATTTGATCGGAAAGGCTTGCAGCTGTAGAGTTTCGACTCGAATAGGTTTCAACATTATTTTTATCAAAACACATTCGTATATTATGATTCTTAGAGCACTGGTTATGTCTATTCATATGAGACACACAAAAACAGGTCACGCTGGAACTTCCTTAGATAAATATGCACGATTTTATAGCATATTTCGTCAACATCATTTCTAATTCTTTTTCGTTTACGAAGTGATTTTGTGTTATCTGGCAAACAGACAAACAGTTTGGCACAGATGTTATGGGCATAAATGTCGAACTTGGTGCACTTTTTTTATTTACAACCAAAACTACTAATGCGTTCCTCTGGTTTTTTATTTGAGTTTTCCCATTTCTATCATCAATTCACACAACCACGTCTTCTTTTCCATTCCGTGATTAATCACTACTGAACTTCCATAATATTGTAATATAGGCGTTAATATGCTATTTATATAGGCTACGCTGGGCTAAATCTTTACCTGAACGATAGGCGCATCAATTATCTCCCTTCCATTAATCGTTTATTCTTTAAAATTATTATTTAGGAATTATCGGCAGTGAAATTCCAACGGTAGATGCGGCAGGCTGGGCAGTCAATTCAGTAGTCTGTAGGCACTCGGACACTAGCTCGACATATCCATTTCGTTGCTGTTTCATTACATGATGTAAATACATATTATCTGTCTTGGTGTTGTTCTTTATCAATGCATGGTATATCGATGGTATTTTCTTCCAGCTATACGAGTCGGAGAACCCTGAGTCAATTCATCTCTATGCCCATGTTGTGACAATTTCGATGCCGTGATTGATGCTTATTGATGTTGAAAAGTAAAAGGTGACTGACAGCAGGCTGGGTTGTAACGAGGTTGAAAAGGGGGAAACAGAAGGGGGTACAGGACACTTCAATGCTTGATGGTGACGTCCGTTCCATCTGCTCATTGTTCTGTTCACATAACATTGCCAGCAATTTAATTTTCTCTCACTCCCTCACGTACAATAATCTCTCACACAGCGTTCTGGCGAACCCTTACGTATTGATTCAAATCGTCCTTAGTATGTCCTTCAATTCTTCCCGGTTTTCGACATTTCGTGAACAATTTAGCAATTCCCACTCACTACGCAATAACGAATAATGGTTGTTAACAGTCCAGTATGATGAAACACACTATTAATATGACGAAGTTCAAATGGAATGACTAACTTTCGTTGATGATTTATCATCCGGGAGTAGAGAGTAAACCCATTGTCTTGAATTTTTTTTTCCATTGAGGTTCTTTGCAGGCTATCTGTTGTCTCAATGATTTTTGTTTCGCGGATACTTCTTGGTTTCTTTTTCCAGTCCGTGTCCTGGTATGTTGAAACAACTTGACCGAACAAACACTGATGACATCGCACAACAGCATTGATAACTCCATAGATTCATTCCCATCCATTTTCTTTAATCATATGGGCTAATTCAATTATAAATTTGCCTTCCTTATATTTCTGACTCGACTCAAACGCATGCTCCTGAAATAGCAAATACACAGAATTAATGATATTAAATAAGAGATATATTTATATAGATTATTATCATAATTCAATAGTTGAGATTTACGCCCCTCAAGAGAATATTTTGTATTTTACACGCTACTTGTGTCCTTAATATTTTCATCGCTGTATTCGTTTTAGTAGTTTTAGCAAGATTTATAATCTCAACACTCGTGACTGACGTCTCGGGAACAGTCTCTCCTAACGTCATCTTCCTAATGATTGCCAACCCGACTACTTAGGCAATTTGAATTAAAGGTGTTTGTATATGCACAAGGTTGTAGAAAAATTTCAGCGAACCCACACAAGCCATATACCCGACAATTCAATCGAATTATGATGAGAAAAATGGTTCAAATCGTATAGATACACAGTTTTTGATTCTCCGGAGAATCGTTAGAGGTGAAAGTTCTAGTGTATCGCGCGTTGAACGGAAGACAGAAGAACAATCAAATTTTTCGATATATTTATCGAACTAATATTTGCTTACAGAAACAATTGGAAGGCAGATTAAGAACACTTTTTTTTTAACAATATCCAATTAAAAATGCTATCTTGTACTTTAGCGCCTAGGGACAAACGGTACTCTTAGGTCTTAATTGTCGCATTGTTATGATTGCAAACTGAGTATTAATGAAACAAACCTTCTCATATATCTTTGGAACGGTTTAAAAATTAAATATTTAAAATTGGAAGGACTTCAACAACCATGTGACTGAACAATAGTGAAAATTCAAAGTTATCAATTTTTAATTAATTATGATCAACAAAATAATTCCTGGATGAGGTGACAACACCGATATTCATCCAAGACGATAGGAATACAACTCACATATTTCCAACCGAGTGTAGTTTTGCAGCACTCGCAATAAATGTCAGCCACAGCGTGAAGGCCGGTCAACAAAACTCGTTCCTCCGCGGGGCCGCAGCCCACATTGACCCTGTTATAAGAATGGAGAAAAAACAAAAAATCGTTCATTATTAAATCTGCTTTAGTGTAGTATATGTAGACCTACAATTGGCGGAATGATCTCTTACACGGAATTGAAGAGATAGGCACGACCTTGGCTGCCTTGAAAGGACTGTAAGAATGAAATCATAGAAAAATGAGTACCGAAAAAAATAATCATGTAGCTATATGCCTATCTGATGATTGCAATTTCGAGAATACGCATGCATAAACAGTATACTCGATGTACTATGAAAGGCGGTTTCATTACATTTTACCTTTGAGATTAGTTCGTCATGATTTGCGAGGTGGGCCCGGCAGTGTATGCACGAATAAGTGCGATGGCAGGAGGGCAGGTACGCTTGGAAAGTTTTGACCATGTTGGCGACAAACTAACAATGATTAGTTTTATCTTTTCAGCGCCCCTTTAACCCCAACTCTTGCGTTTATACTTGTTACATACAACGTATTTCTTTACTTCCTCTCTTTATGAGTCCTCAACGTTTTTAATATAATCACCACCAAACTTATTTCTATCTTCAGGTGGTAATCTGCTGATTGTAGACGATGATTATTGCGTTAGTCTTTCCACGGTAGCGGCGTGGTGGTGCAATTGTGGCCCCGCTCACCGCCGCCTAGTACTCCGATCAGCTATTAAGCTGGTTCAGACAGCGCCGGTTCGGGGACACCTATTTTAGATCAACATAAAAACATAACAACCATTATATATGTGCCTACATCATCGATTGCGTTAATGCATCATTGATATGATGAGCAGAATGCATAAAAAACACGTATATTGACACCTGTCAAATAAAATAGAGGAGAAACCATACAGAGGCAGTGAGTATATAATGACTTTCTCTTTGGCCAACACTGCAATTTCTTTCTGGTTCATAAATAAGTATATATATATATATAGATAACTTTTGGAGAACTATGAAATTGGAATTGCAAGATCAAGTACGACCAAATGATTGTTATCATCATGGATACATAAAATATCATTGTATAAAACCAAAACTTTCCACTACAATGGCGCCAATTACGAATATATAGATTCATTTCTCATTTTATAATATTGCAACCGACCAAAATAAGCTTTCATTTTATGTTCATCCAATTACATTCATGTCTATGTCAATACTTGTTGTTTCATACATATTCGTTATTATATTAATCAATTATATATTTACACTGGATTATGCGCCTCCACATGTATCAGTTGTCTAAGTATAACAATAGATACAAAATCACTACAGCACCTTCAGATCAATGTGACCTTGCCTGATTTTGTATCATCTCTGGCGAAACGCACTCTGGCCCGTCCGTATCAGATTCCCGCGATTCCCGACCATAACCCGGTTCTATCCGGAGTTTGAATAAAGGAACAAAAATGCTCACTATGGCACTCAAACCCACAACCCTCTACATCAGAGGTATCCAAACTGTCTTCTTTGTCCTCCCAAAGTCCACTGGATGGCCATAGCCGTAAACCTAGGTTATATAACAGAATATATCAGGGTACACAGCCGTATTGTCAGGACTTTTCCTTGTCAATTAAACGATTAGCGTTCGATCCCCACATGCATTTTTCGGCACGAAGTTTTTTTTCCAATAATTGTATAATATGTAATAATCCATATTTTCATATGTATGAATCTATCATTTGAAAAAACTGTAAGGCACATACTTGTCCACTGCAGAGATTTTACTAGAAGTTAAAAAAAAAAGTTATGGTGCCGTGCCTAAATAACCGCGGACAAAATAAACGAAAATGAGAAATTTATTCGTCATGAATGAACAATAACATAGAAACATCCAACACAAAACATTAGAAAACCATATTATAACTTCAACACAAATGCGATGTTATGAATACATCTCAATTTGTTATTGGTGTTGTACGATGAAACAATATTCTTTAAACGACAGTCTAGGATTTTATATTGCTTCTTTCAGGTTGATGCCACTCTTAATCCAATATTTGTTTGAGTAATTAACATCTCTGTGAGACTTTGCTCATATTTTATCGCATTTATGAATTTATCAATACTGACATGGTGTATCCTTACTTTGCTATTAAATGAGTTAAATGAGCAAAAACTATACCGTTACGACTGCATAGTCCTTTTAATCTACATGCACAGACGTTTTTTTTAAGTTCTGAGCACATTGGTGTATTGGAGCAATATCTTCATTACATATACCAATTTGCGGAGTACCTATGTACTGACCCTAATAATTCCTGACTGTCATAAAACCCCATACCCAAAATACGCTGGACTTCCGGCTGCCCCCTTACATCGTAGATCTGGACACCTCTGTAATAGACTATTGCAGTTAACAACTGAAATTCTCCCACCTTAATATCCGAGAGGTAAGGAAAAAATATGAAAATAGTAAAAGGCGATAGAGGAGACCACCTGGAAAATTCCTGGTGGTTTCATCCAATATTTGAATTTTGAAAATCGTCATTCTTTACATCGCCGCATTCTCAGATCGAAACACTCACTTCGGCTTCAAATACAATAAAATTGTATAGGACCTTATAATACAGATTATATTTTACTATAATCTGAAAGTTTCGTTAATATTGGTTTCTATAGTGACAGAATAAAAATTACTAATAATGTAAATTATTATTTTTGATAAAAGATACGAAAATGAATTTATTATCTATTGATAGTCGCGCGTTTCGAGCTCTGCGCAATCGAGCAAGCTTTTTAACGTATGTTACTTGTCGAAGGCGCATTTCTCTTTTGTTTAGCCTTACGTTATCCTCACTCTTTCTAGTCTCTCACTCACGCCAAAGCAGTTACCATGAGTTGAGTAGCGCCAGGACGGCATTGTGCTTATAGCGCGAGTGATGAAAAGTTAGTGATCACAATAACCAAGTCTCTTGCAGCCGTGTGTCAACTTCATTTCAACGGTCAGTTATTGAAAATATTTATGCATAAAAAATGAACTTATATTGACCTTTTGTTTAACAAATTCCAATAAAAATTCATCTGTATGTTGGTTACGTGCCGTGTATGTGAAGTATATGGTGGAAGAATATTGATTTTGAACATTGATTTTGTGCTTCTAAGCTTATACCATGGACTTATGGCGGGGAAATAAATTTTAATTATTTTGGAGCTCATTCTGCGTCAGCATAACCATAAAAATTATTTCATCCTCCTTTAGTGATTCTAATGTTACCATTTAATGATAAAATTTAGAAAAAGTAATTTTTATATTTGACATCCTCTAAATGGGGTTAAAAATTGCTAAAAATTGCATGGTTAAAAATTTTGGTTTCCGACCTTTCCGAACCGCGAAAATTTCCGGTAAGTGAAAAATCGGATATATTTTTATTTAGGAGGCACTAAATCTCAAGGCATCCAAAAACAATTAAATTTTCTGACCTATACAACAAGATTGGGAGCGATTCGAAGTTATAAACAAAATATTTCTCTCAGTTCAGTCTAGTGACTCCCAAGAATCGAAAAATTTAGCGAGTTTCTTGAAACAGACATTAGAACATTCTTTGAACGATTCTGACCGTTGCTGAATTTTTTCATATCATTCCAATGATTTCCACATTGGTTCATGTATGGATTATAAATTAAATTCGCCCCCCCCCCCCCCCCCCCCGAACTATTTCGGTGCGCACTTTCGCATTTCCCCCACGCTTTACCTATGGGTTTGAGAGTAAATTGGTCGCTGATATTACTATGGGAATTTGTGTGTTCTACAAAAGTGGTCTCATTTAATTTTACCGTATCTAGAGCCTTCTCCGATACGGAAGCGACGTGATGTTAAAGAACAAGGTTTACGGAATCCGGACAATTATCATAGACTATCGAAACAACTGGTACAAAAATCGAAAGTACTCACCTATCGGATTCATAAAGGAAGTAAACACATGGGTTTCGTTTGTGGACTGGTCTATAAGATGTTATCCGTTATATCGTTCTATGCTACATGAAAAAAATTTGGAATCGTATATAAGGTAATAGTCGAGTGATCCAATTATTATTTATCGGGATGATTTCTTGATTATTAATCAATTAAATATTTAACTTGTACTTGAGTAAAATGTAAGCATGTATAGTGTACCCTAGTACATCGTGCATTCTATGCCAAATCGATCAACGTTCTATCCTCAACCAACCGGACTTTCTTGAACTTTTTGCATTATCCTCTTCGCAATAAAATCAAGAGCCATATTTCAAAATCCAATTTTTTTCACGTTTCCGTCACATACCAGATTGATAATTCCGAATTGAATGTAGCCATAGATCTGTGAGTCGAATCATCGACTATATGCCCATGGGACTTCTGGTCTTGGAGTACTCTATCTGAAAAAGTAAGGCTTGAAATCTACATCTTTACCTTCATAATTCCTTTTGTTTTTTTAACGGAAAAACTCGATTTTAGGCTCATAGTCATTTTTCATTTTCTGTAAACAACCGTCATAAGATACTACATGTAAGAATGAATATGTTTCGGCTAAAACTGATCGTGGCACTGAATTTCTGTTTCATTTGTGTGTAATTCCGGAGTGTCATCCCCCCGCCGCGGGTTCCGGAGATGTTCAACAATAATAACTTTTATGTAAAAAATTTTAACTTCTTGAAAAGAGTTACGATTTTTTATTTTAGATGGCGCCAAGTCGAAATTCGCAGGTGTAATATTTTTTCTCCGTTAACGCTGATTGTTTGCAGGAAGAATGTGATTTTCACATTAAGCCATTTATGAGTAAATTAATTGAAGAACGATGTAAATGCAATAAAAGTACTAATTCAGTCTGTCATTCAATTTTTCTTGTGGTATATTCTATAATCAGCTCACAATAATCAGTATGCGTGATTATCTTTTTCCCAAAATTGATTGATATCTGATATAACCCTCTCCATTCCATATCGATATTGAAACATGTATATCGCAGGTTATCGTAACTCGACTGTAGCTTGATTGTAACCCGATCATAAACTGCGCGAAATCTGACCGTAGCCTGATGATACCTCGACCGCAATCCAATCGTAACTCGAACCGCAGTCAGACTCGTTTGGATTACAGGCAGATTTCAAGATTGTCTAATCCTGTGTCAAATCGGCCATGAATTATTGTTTACTTGATCTTCGTTTTATCGGTTTTCGGAAAGTATTATAAGACTGTTGAACATATTTGTCCCATGGAGCCAATCAGTATTGAGTCATATGGACAGCCGTATGACAATACTGTCTGACACTGAGGTGCAGGAATATATATCATAAAAACATTATTGTAATCCCGCTATTTATGAGTAACTTCGATTAAATTTGTTATTTAACATATGAATACATCAAATTTTTTATTGAACTATTCTTAGAGAGAATTATATCCCTCATAAATTCGGACGTGGAATCCGAGACCGATAAAGTAAACTTGAAATCTTGTTACTAGCATGAAAATGGTCTAATTTAGAAACATTCCAATGTAACCAATTTCCTAATGATATATATTAATTACAACATAACGAGAAATCTAATTCAAATATTACGAACATATTTTCGAACTTTTACGGGAAATCTTGTCGAGTTTCATAGTTATCAATTTGTCCAATTTCAGAATCTAAAATATCTTGAGCAATTTGCAGTTTTTTTTTCAATCTCAAATTGCCAATAATCTGCAGGAATCACCCGGATGAAATCCAAAGTCAAAGAGTTGTGTCAGTAATTGGATAATCTTCAAAAGTTTTTCATTAGTATTTTTTAGAGTAACTTCACACTTTCGCTACGACGGGCGACTAAAGTCACCCAAAACGTTTTGGAGCGATTTTTGGTAGCGGTAGCGTTTCGCAGTGAGAGCCGTAATAACGATGGATTAAATCGGACGAGCGAGGCGAGTCCAACTAGTGCAACAGTTCCTACAATTTGTCGTACATATGACATAGGAACTATCGCAACAGCAGCCGCGAAGCTTGCAATATTCATCCTTTATGATCACTAGATGTGCCATTAACTGTTTTTGGCCGAGAATTTGCAATAATACGTGCAAAATCTTCATACAGGGTGGCTTGCTTGGGTCACCATTTGGGTGACTGATTAGTCAGAAGCGTAGAATAAATTTGCTTATTGAGGACAATATTCTTCAAGGAGCAGACAAAATTTTGGATGTAGCCGCATGCCGCGGACTCTGTCAAAGTTCGATATTATCGCTACCGTTCGGACTTTGTGGGGCATAAACAAACTCATCCAAGTTTATCAAAAATTCTGGATGAACATAAATTCACCGAGGTGGAAATATGTTTAACTTGCCGATCCCTCCGCATTTGAATTCTTTCCGACAATCAGTTCTCGAGATGTAC
The DNA here is from genome assembly GCA_958496275.1 of Zele albiditarsus. Taxonomy (NCBI): domain Eukaryota; kingdom Metazoa; phylum Arthropoda; class Insecta; order Hymenoptera; family Braconidae; genus Zele; species Zele albiditarsus. The sequence goes on from OY292410.1 coordinate 3,616,376, forward strand.
CGATAACCGATTTGGAGGAGTGATTAGATCAAAATGCGTCGGAAGTTCGGGAAATAATAATTATTGAGATTGGCAGTAAAGGCCAGTCAATTTTCCTATTCTGCAACATTGACCCGATAGTGGCGCAAAAATATAAAAACGGAAAACTTCTAAAGAGAGGCTGATAGTGAGTATTTGTGCACCGACAAAAGGAACCATGAACTGTTTGAACTATTTATATTAATTGTTCCCTTTTCAAAATTCCGTTTTTTTCTATCACGCCACTTATATGTCGAAAACAGATCACTATACAGTAAAATAGTAAGTCCTTTATTTTGAACTCGAAATTCCTCATATTAAACTTTGCGATGAGTCTAATCCAAACCACATAGGTGCGGCATGGAAGGTCACCGAAAATGTACACAGAAGTGGTGCAATTTACCAGATTGCGCGCATTCGGCGGGCGACGCGTATTTGATGAACGAAAGGCTATGTGGTTGTGTTGATCATACACAGTTGTTCGCGTCCTTAATGTTATAGGTTTTTTCTGTCCCTCAAACAGAGGTGTATTGTTTTATTTATGTTGAATTGCGCAGATCAAAAAGGTGCGAAATCGACATTTTGTACCTTTCAACCACACGAAGAGGTATTTGAGACTACAAACTTTACTTTTTCTATTTTTTCGTAGAATGGTGACCTGGAAATTAAATGCTATCCATTTTGGAAATCAATTTTTTTAATTTATTACTTTACGTTGTTTTAAGCAATTAGTTATAAATCATTAATTCCATCTTCCTTTTTACTACTCAAATACTTTGACATCATGTATAATTGGCACTATATGTAACAATTTCTGAACCAATTTGTGATGACCAGTGGCTTTAGGGTGCTCAACTTTGATGGAACCAAAATGATGAAGATAATCTATAAACAAATTTGTTCAAAAATTGGTACATATAGTTTCAATTATATACGATGTCAATGTATTTCATTAGTAAAGCAGAAATTGAATTAATCGTTCATAACTGATTGTTTGAAGAAATGTCAAGTAAGAAATTGTGAGAATGCATTTAAAGAATGGCTATCTTTTACTTTTCAGGACACCATTTGATAAAAAAACTTGAAAACATAAACTTAGTCGTCTTAAACTACGGCTTCATGAGGATGAAATGTACACGTTGTTGGTTTTGCATCTTTTTGACCCGCGAAATTTAACCTGAAAAAAAAAAACAATATAACTCAGTTCAGGAAATAGAAAACCCTACAACATGACGAAGGGAAACAATTTTGTATTCAACACAACAAAATTAAAGCTATTCAAAGTTGATCGAAAAAAAAAATATTTTTGATCTGTTCTCATAGTCCCCAAATTCGAAAAATGTCCCAAATTCGATGAAATATACATTGCAAATTTCTTTGAACCATCCTGATTATATGTTTTTTTTTTTTTTTTTATTCACTTACACTGTCACCGCTGAATAGTAATAAAAATAAATATTCATTGTGATTATTCAATATTCACGTGCCGAATTTCCGAAAAAATAGTTTATTATAATGCCGTAAGATGGACAGTGACGATCAATTGATTCGATATGGGGTGTGAATGTAACGGAAATACACGTTATTCTCTCCAACACCTGTTAATATACAAGCTGTAAAACAAGCACCGAGATAGCTAAGTAGCTAATGTGACGGAATGGATCTTGAGGTGGTTATCGCTGGTTCTAATCCAGCCTGGAGTTAGGGATGGGCGATGTTTGTAGAAGACATTGTATTATCGATGTTTTGAAGTGCGAACAATCGAACCATCGATGTTCTTTCCGAAGTATCGAAACTTCAATGTTTGAAACAGGCGCGGAAATGATTAATAACTCAAATGTATCATCCTCGATAAAAATGGTTGTGACAATTTCCAATTTTTAATTACAATTGTTAATAGAAGTATGCGCGAAAGTTCAAGATAAATAAAATTGAATACAATGAAAGTAATAAAAGAAATTGGTTATAAGTGAATATTTATTCTATTGGAATATAGCCAGTTCTATTAAAAGTGATAATTAAGTCTTGTTTGTTAACTTTTTACATGAATGATTATAAATTAATTAACAATAAATATTTAGATTTTGATGTACCTCTTGAGTATAAAAAAAAATATCACATAGTTTTTAACCTAAAATTTCTGTCGTGTCAATGATCAAATTCTTGTTTTTTTCGTCTGAATATCGTATCATATTTTTATTTTTCCAAATCAGATGATTTGGGTGGGAGGAGATTCAACCTTTTTTTCCAAATTGATGATCAACAGCTGCACCTGATTCAGAATTTGGATTTTCATACCTACATGACAATAAAAGGTATATTCTATAATCTTATTTCGATTGTTGTTTTTGCTAAAAGATAATAAATTGAAATAATATTTATTTGCAGATGATAACCGTACAGCTCATGATCTAATTGTCCCATTCATAGCAGCTGGGATGTATCCGATTGTTGATAATAATTGGACTAACATTTATAAAAGTATTGGTGGCATTCAATTCTCGCTGATTAATTAATGAATTCAATTTCGAATCATTTATATTATATTCATATTGTGAAATTCTGGAAAATAAATACAAAATCTAATAAGGTAATTTTTTTAATTTTCGCTCGCTTTAGTCTCCATTATTGGCGCCATTGCTGAATAATGTCACGACGTTGATAGTCACGCAATTAGTATCGACTATCGATGTATCGAATGAAAGAAACATCGGTCAAAAACATCGATATTTAAAAACAAAACATCCATAGTCAAAGCTTCGATGTATATGGCCCATTCCTACCTGGAGTTAATATTTTCCTGAGTCATGTAATAAATTCATAAAATTAACCTATGTCATAAATATAACGTGAATTTTTGTCATATAAATATTTTGATTGTGAAAATGATTTTCTGAAAAGCTGCGTTAAACATTACCATTATTACACATGAAGGCATCCAGAAAGATCGCGAGCTCCTCAGGCCAAACTGAACGACTGAGTCAATAGAATGATTATTGCTTCTTTTTTTTCGCTGAAACATCAGCATTTCGGATGGGTCACCCGATTTGTCGGAATAGTGTCGTGGGACGGTGTCGTTTTTTTCTTATATGTAATTTTTTTTTATTCAAGATATAATATACTCAAGTTGTTGTCACATTTTTTTAACAATAATAGTCAACAATAGGAACATATCTATAATAAATTCCCATTGCAGTCATAAAACCTGAAGATTACTATATTTGAATGGGAACTGTAATTAACAAGTGAGTTGCCCGTAATCATCATGCAACATGACTTGCCATATAGAGTACAGCAGATGCAATATAACACTTACATCATTGTCAACTGGGCTCTCAAGTACATGGGGAAAAGTTCATTCGTCACCAACATATATTATTGTATGCAGAGTGACCTCCATAACATCATTCTAGTCATTCTGATGTATCTTGGGGAAGAGAATAAGAATAACAATGTCATGTTCTCCACAGTATGGGTAGTTAACTGTTCTAAACACTCAATTCGATATAATTCGAATCGGAATGGGGGATGAAATGTCCTTACATTTGACCCACGTATTCGCCGCAAAAAGGATTCAAACAATTATAGTATTCATAACAAACAACTCTGACGAGAAAACAACATTGATTCTTCTTATTCTTTGCATTAAAATGGCATACAATCACGAGTACATTCATGTTTGAAAACGGTTGGCCATCGAACTGTCAAAATTCTATCGCCCGTACCACCGCGTATTGTTCAGCGCATATCGTTAAATTTGAGAAAAATGTATGGATAAGTGTGAATGAGAACACGAATTCATTCGGATCGACTAATATGTGATCAGAAGGAAAAAGATATATTCATCCAAAATGCTCTACTCAGTATTATCGAGTACTATCATATTGCATCTGGTCTGAATCCAATTCATGAAAATATATTTAATTGTGAAGAACACGAATAAAACAAAACGAAGAACAGGGCCATGGAAAACATAATTCAAATTCATATAAAAAATCTTGGGATGTAGGATTACCTAGAGTTTGTCATGTCTTAGAATATTATAAAAATAATGTTCGCTGCGAAATTTGGGTGACCGACATTCTTTTTATCGTTCAATTTAAATTACTATTCTACACTGAAAAAACAATTTGAGCAGCACGGAGATACTGCATTTTTAATTCGTACATATTCCAACCAGAAAAATACGTATCTCTACCGGTAGAATACGAGTTTGTATAGTACTAAAACGCCAGTTTTGCCGCGGGACTTAAATTCTTTCCGAACATACTATAGCGTTGTAATAACTATACTATAAAATCTGTTTCCCGCTAACGTATTTGGCTTTAGTCATGGCGTAACCTCCAAATTCACGTTTGTAAGATGGAAAGATTGATCAAAGTGCATTTGAAATATTAACTGAAGAGATGATGAATAATAATATCACAAAAATATGGTGCAATTCAAAATACTCAAGGACTTGACTTTTCTCATCTCATAATGTTTTAAACTAATGAATTTTGATGATTAATAATTTGAGGTGATACAACAAAGGTAAGGTTATCTCCATCATCTGTATTAGCTCTCCATATGCCCCACGTGAAAAAACTTTGTTTCATTGTCGTAAGAAAAAGTTTAGTGAATAGATTAAAACGAATAGTGTAATCGGACATAAAAATTTCAATGTCTCACACAAACTGTTTTTTCAGTGTATATAAAAGAGTACAAGAATGAAAATCATGAGACGTGTGATGTAGAGTGCTAAAAATTTATCGGATGGTGGTGTGGTCGAGCTAGATTCCCTGTTTTCTTTTCTGTAGTCCATCTTTTCCGCTATTGAATATCGAAAGTTTCCTACCATCGTAGTATCGCTTCTATGGGCATAATAGTATCGCTTGATCGCGATGCTATTATGCCCATAGAAGTGCCCCAAGCCACAATCCAGCTGTGGAAAAAATAGTATTCGATACCGAATAACATACAAACGGATGAACTTCGATACCTTCATCTGGATAACTTGGATGGTGCTAAAATTATATATGAAGAAAAAAAACATCCATAAATGTAGCGACACTTGACATAGCAACTGTCGGGTTAAGATTATACACACAAATGAAACAATATAGGAGTTTACCAAAATGGTTCCGGTATGTAAGACAACTAATGATAAAGTTTAACCAAACGCGGTGTACAGTTGTGGTTCGCATATCCACCGACGGAATAAAGCGGACGCTAATACAATATAATGTGTTTCGCATTGTAACCGTAAAGGCAGTGAACATATAGATAATGGCAGTTATGATTGTGATACGCAAACGAAACATTTATTTCTTAGAGAGCATAACACTCAAAGTGTCATATCGTCACTGGAGTTGTGGTTTGTAAGTTAAATTGATTGGTGCCCATGGTTTATCAAAAACTACATGTAGGAACTGTCATTTATATATACGACAACTTGAAAAGATGTGCAAAGAAATAACATCTAGATAGGTGAAAAATGAAGAAATGCTTGGAAATAAATCCACCCGTGTCGATTAGCGTGGGATAACATTTGTCCACAAACGGTAGAGTTGCCTATAACATTTTGTGAAAATTATTAAAAATTAAAAAATGGTATTTTTCCACATGAAACCCCTTCTGTATCGAAAACTATACATAATATGTTTTGTAGAGCATATAATCTCCGCTAAAAAAATCTACGACAACCGCATTCCAAAATCAATAGATGATACGAGGGGGTATCTATGAGTGTGCATTGAAAAAGTGCGATATCGTGTACCGCATGGAACTAACACCCAAAACGTTTTGGTTGATGATTGGAGAAAAAAATTTATTTCGCGGGAAAATTCTGAACATATCCATCTAGTGAGCCGACGGTACAAAAATGTCAGTAGCGCTTTGAACCAATTCGTGAAAGTTTCTGATTTCGTTTCTGATTTGACATACCTGTAAATAACAAGTTTGAGTTTCCATTCTTTTCGAGGTCAATCGAAATGAAATCACATTGTTTCGAATCAAGGACTTCACGTATACAGTCATTCTGAAAATAATTTCGCCGCATCGAATTGGAATAACCCCAAGCCATCGTGAAATCATACAAAATCTACACGAAATTGTTCAAAATCATTCGAACTCATGCAATCACTCGACCACCTAAATGGTTCGTGAATATTTCTCGATTCATTAAGTTTGCGTTGCTCTCCAACGTGACGTATCAATGAAGATTTTTTTTTCTTTTCTGCAACTTACAGGGGTTTGCTATCCACTAAATAATGTTGTACCATTCATCTGGTTTGTTTCTAATTTTGTGGGTAAAAACTAAAAACACGAAACAAAAAATACTCATCTATACTTTAATGAAAGATTGAAGATTTCCTTAGTTTCATGATTCAATGTTGACTTGAGAATTAAAATTGAGAGAAGAAATTTATTACGAAATGTTTAAAAAAAATTCTGTCAAAACAAGAAAATTTTTTTTTTCCACTCTTTGTTTCCAGGTCATCATGTTACAGGAAACCGTAACAGAAATTTGTTATTTATGGCGATATGAAATGAAAAAAGTTAAATAATCCGTCCAAAGCGGACTTGCTAGTAGCGAATTTTATGCTCTTCAAAACATCTTATGTATAATTTTATTCAAAGTGGCATAGTTTTCTATAAGGAAGTGGTTTTATGGTGAAGAAAACACGCTTTCCAGGTTTTAACTATTTTTAAAAAACATTTCGGGTTAGTCCAGCACATTCGATTGAGAAAAATGGTCACCAGGTATATTCACGCCTATTTTTTGTATCATCATATTTTCTGTTTGAAAAAAAAGTTTTCTCGATTTAACATAGGGTAATTGACATAGCACGGCTGGCCCAATTGTGATCGTGTCCACTCAGTGGACGTGCTGAACACCCCGATACCTTATACTTCATTCTGTTCTCCATTCCATCTCTACTTGCACTTCTCTGTAAATATTTGATACTCCATTTACTAAGTATATTTTCGAGGAAATATCTAATTTACCCATGTTTGAGTTGGAGTATCCAAAGGAGTAATTTCATCTTTGAATGAAAGTAGGAGAGAATGTGAGAACGACATAAGCAGCAATGTAAATTGGAAAAGTATGAATAGGAAGCACATATGTACATACATATGGATGAAACCAGACAGGAAGCGCAACTGCTAAAATGACTGAGTATAGTTGCAAATAACACGGTAATGTATATGGGTGAACTATACAAAGAGAAATTTATTGAATACTCTGCAGAAAAAATAGAACTCCTGGGAAATATGTTGAAAATAACAATGAAGATCTCTACTTTTGTCAGAAGGTCACATGGCCATCTAAATTTTATCTATACTTTCATCTGTACGTATGATTAATATGGGTGACCATGTATCCCAAGGGCAATATGCTTTGTATCGAAAATTCCAACGCGTTCTTATTGGTGTACATTCAGATAAAGTATGTACATACTAAACCAACATATCGCAGATAGAAAATTGGCGGGGGTGGGGGCTTAAGTCGACAAACGATGACGATAAAAAAGGCAACAGGGAAGAAAAATGGATACGAAGAACTAGGAACACGAGCAACATTTCTGAGAAATAAGCCTAATAAAGACCATATACATATGTATGAATTGTTCATTGAGGCTCTCTCGTACCTTGCTTATTTCTTCGTCTCTCATTCTCTCCCACTCCCTTATTCTTGTCAACGCAGTTGACGCGATTTAGCTTACCAGCTGTGAATGTATTCAATGCCGCAACGGAATAAGTAGAAAGAGACAAACTAGCAGATATGCAATTACATGTATAGGTAAGAAGATGCGGAGATTACAGCGCCGATAACAACCATCTCCCACATCGATTCGTGCGGAATAGACACAGTAGTCACAAATGACTGAGTCGAGTTTCCTATATGCATTTGTTATTTGTGCAGTTAATTACTTGTGAAAAATAATACCAAAAACATGAAGCGAGCATCGGAAAATAATATATCACTGTAATGCGTAGTTTTTGGTATATAATAGAGGCTATGGTGTATGTATGTATATAAGTGTCTATAACTTTCGTTTGTATTATTACTCAATATAAAGCTAAATGGCTTAGCTGCGTAGTCTATTCACATCTTGACGATAAGAATGCGGAAGAGGAATGATATACAGGCTTATGAGCGTCATCTCAAGGTGTATTGTTACAGACCAAACAAAGCACGTATATACTCGATAATAGATCAAATGTTTTTTACGCACCTCCATATGCATCCGTACTCGCAACAATTAGCAGCGGTAATTGTTGTTATACGATAATCCGCCTATTTCAGCGCGGACAACTATGGGGTCCTCGTACTGGACACGAAAAACAAACACTCGCTTTGATCATCACTAACAACACGGCAGCAACGCACTCGGTCTGTTGTATTCCTTCACGTTATCAACGATAGTAAACAACACTGCTGGTTGATGAGCAGCGACAATGTTGTACTCAGCTGTACTACGCTGTAAGTGATCACTTGGTGTAATCTCTCTCTCCCTCTCGCGGTTGTCACAATGACTGCGTTCTATTGCACAAGTTCTCGTTTTCTTAGTCGCCCTCGTATCCTTCTATATACTTTTATAGCCCGCTACGAAGTCACCGAGTGGGCTACAACATATATATATAATGGAGATGATTTCGATGGGGTTAACCCCCTGCTTCTACAAACGCAAATAGACGTTTCAGTGGCGCATGCGCGTCGAGCACCGCACACTTCCGGACATTGTTGCTAGGTGGCGTTCTGTCATGGACCCCCCACCGATTACCGGGCGAATACGAGAACAAGGGACTGTATAAGTGAAGTTATATTAGACTTTGATACCATGCAGGGAACGATAAGACTGAGAGAGACAGAGTGCAACTGAGGGCTCACAGCGCAGAGCCAATTTTTTTTGTGAGGAAGACAAAGGAAATCGTCGGTGTTATCACTATGGGTAATTCCAGGATAATATCAATTTCTAACATCTCAAATGTAGAGATATATACAAATCATTGGATATCATATTATTTTCTTTGCACATGAACTATTTCTTCCTAAGTATATGTAAATACAAAATATAAGGATGACCCAGCCTATAATGTAATGAGCTACCTTGAAGCTATGTCTTTCCTTATTTGAATCAATCATAATCAAATCATGATTGATAGCGAATAATAATAGAATGTTACACGGAATATAATTATTCATTTCAGGTTGCATGAATGAGGGATATTCATGTGAGTGAGTGCGCTGTGGATCATGATCGGTGAATGCGCCGGATTCATGGTCATTCAACTACGTCGCGAATTTCATACTATCCATGATATTCCATTGCATTCTGCTAAAATACTCGTCAAACTATCTTGTTTGTGCAGAGCCGTATGAGCAACCGTTGTTCTATCTTTATCGCGTCTACTTAAGCGATTCTACAGAAGCCAGAATCAGCTGTGTCATATACATGTGTACCTTCCATAAGTATATGTAGCTGTGTGGAAGTATGGATTCATAGATGAATATATAGGACTGATAAGGACTGTTGAGGTTCATCATAATTTGTGATTTTTTTTTATTTATCCAATATGTATATTTTGTATTCTTATTTTTTCTTTATAAATTCATATCCTACCAAGTAAAATTAAAATGGAAAATAACGGTGATGCTGTTGCGGACGCTCACTCTCCTTGCATCAAATAAACAGTTAATATATAGTTCTATTTAAAAGTTTTATATCATTTCGATAAGGCAACTAATTTTGTTTATCATTCATTTTTTTTAGTACTTCAACTTTACAATCTAAAAATTAAAATGATAGATGAAGTATATGTAAAACACTAATATATGGTTATTTTTATTTTTTTTTCTTGTTACAAGCCTTACACATAATTAGAATATATGTATAATTTTTATATATATGTATACATGTGCACATATATATATATATATATATATATGTATATATATATACATATGTCCAAACATACATATATATATACACTCTTGTAATAAAATCGGTTATTTCATGCCTTGTTTTTTGCTTCCTCATTATTCCTTCTTTTATTCTCCGTCTAGATATAATAAATATATAACTAGTGTGTAATGTTAGTACATGAAAAGTGCGTGCAGTGGGTGGCAGCGGGGTGCGCGTTCAGGGGTGCATCATTGTCATTGTTATCGTCGTCATCGTCATTGTCGTCGTCGTCATCATCATTATGGTTTTTGTAGTCATGGCCGTCATCGTGATCATTTTCATTATTTCGGTAGTCGTTATTTGCGGTAACCACGCTCCATTCATTACACTTTAAATTGTCTCACATAGTGACATTTAGTTGTATTGCTTTTGTGTCCACTGAGCACACCTGTTGTTGTTGTTGTTGCTGTTGCTGTTGTTGCTGCTGCTGCTGCTGCGCTTGTTGTTGCTGTTGTTGATGTTGTTGCACTTGTTGTTGTACCTGTTGTTGCACTTGCTGCTGTATTGCTTGCAGTTGGATGGCCTTGGTATCGACAGTACACGTTTGTTGTTGAGGCTGCTGAGATTGTTGAGACTGTTGTTGTGATTGCTGTTGGCCTTGTTGTTGCACTTGTTGCTGTTGGGTGGTTTGCACTTGTTGCGATTGTTGCACCTGCACCTGCTGTTGTTGTACCTGTTGTTGCGTCTGACTTTGCTGCTGTTGAACTTGATTTTGTTGCTGTGTTTGTTGCTGTTGGGCCTGAGCAGCCGCTTGTGCTGCTAATCTTTGCTGTTGACGCAATATACTAGGCGGTGGATCCATATGTTGACGCTGATGGAGCAATAAATGATTCTTTTGGAAGAACGCCTTTCCGCATTTATCACAAACATGCGATCTTATATGACAACTGCCATCTGTGTGACGTCGTTGATGCTGGGAAAGCCCATGCTTTTGAGCAAATCCACGTCCACAATCTGGGCACAAGTGCGGCTTGGGTTTGGGCCCAGCTGGTGGTGATGTTTGCGTTGCGCATTGCATGTGGCTCACGCCAGCCGTGCCAATTGGTCCATTAATCTATAAATATTTGATCATTATATATAATATTGATAATGACCATGACCATAACTTATACCATCGTAATAAATACCTGGTGTGTTCCAGTTGTGTTTGGTGTCAAAAAGTGACCAGGCGTTTGCTGAAATGCCGCCGCAAGTCCGCATAAATCTGTCACTAAAGTCCTGTCACCCGTGTGCAACCTCAAATGTAAAGTGAGTGCTTCTCGATTAGAAAAGTCCAAACCACATTCCCTGAGGGAAAAAAAGAAAACGGACGGGTTTTTGTTCATCTTTCGTCAGTATTATCGTGCCAAAATTATGAGTGATTAAATACAAAGAGGAAAAAAATATGCATATGTGAGCAGCATAATAGATATTTATACAAAATACCTGCATGTGAGGGTTTTCTCATCGGTGATGTTATTGTGCATTTTCGAGTGAGCAACTAGATCGACCTTCCTACCAAATGCTTCTCCGCATACCGTACACGCGAATGGTGTTTCACCAGTATGTAACCGCATGTGCGCAAGTAGTGTTCTCTTCTGCAAGAACTCTTTGCCGCAGACGGTGCATGAATGTGGTACACGACCATGAAGACGACCATGATTGACGAGCTCAAACTTTCGCTGGAAGGTTGCCCCACAGTCGGAACAAACGAAGGGATGGAGACTACCGTGGAAGCGCGAATGCATTGTCAGATGATCCTTTTGTGAAAACGACTCGCCACACTCGCCGCAAACAAAAGGCCGTTCGCCCGAATGAAATTTACTGTGAGTCACTAAGTGACGCTTGAGTGGAAATGCTCTACCACACTCTGGACAAACAAATGGCCGTTCCCGCGTATGAACACGTGTGTGCGTAACAAGATGATGCTTGAGGGTAAATGATTTTTTACATTCTCGACATTGATAAGGTCTTTCTGCGCTGTGTAAAAGTAAGTGGGTATGGAGACAATGTTTGTGCGCAAAACTCTTGCCACAATGGACACAGATATGTGGTCGTTCGCCTGTGTGAACCCTAGCGTGAGTAGTCAGATGATGTTTAAGAAGAAATGATTTGCCACACTCGGAGCATGAGTAGGGTCTTTCCTTCGGTACACGAACTTGACTGCCCATGTCTTGTTGTTTAACCTTGGTCTCTATTTGAGTTGTATTTACGTGTGTCAACACATGACCAAAGTGTGTGGCCGTGTCTGCTTGACTTGTTGATACATTGTTACCAGTTGATTGATTTGAAGCTGCAGCTGCTCTCTTCATCAATATTTCATTGCACTCTTCAGCTGTGAGCTGAAGTGGCCCAATTGGTGTCATAAAGTGTTTGCTCATTGCGTGTTTGTCACCGGTTGTGAAAACTAATGTATTGGGAAAAATAGTCGAGGCTGGTGTTGAATGGGCTGCATCACAATTACACCCGCCCTTGTCGCAGGTCAATGTAAAAACATCTGAATGCTTTTTGACACGTGCATGAATGGCGTGCGTTGTTTGATTGTGAGCACCCGTATGTCCATGATGAGTTGTTGGTGTTTGTTGACAACTTTCATTCATTGTAAATACGGGACGTCGCGTTGTGCTATTTATCACCTTGGCTGGTTTGATATCAACCTGAATTTTTTGGCTGGTACTCTGATCCTGATTATTATTCACAGCGTAGCTGATATTAGCTGTCAATTCACCTTGGGTATTTTCTCTGGTCTCTGTTCCAGGACCACCAAACGACCACGCATACCCAAAACCAGTGCCGGCGTTACCAGGAGTCGTGCACATATTGGCTAGGGTAGCGTGATCGGGATCACTTTCACTGGCCACTGTGCTGCTCGTTGGCACCTCCACACACTCGGTCAACGCATCGTCCGCGCCGACTCGTTCCACAACGACGAATTGGTCGGCGGGAAGTATCTTGAGCGGCTCCAGGTAAATATACCCGTCACACTCCAGTATCTCGGCTGTAATATTCAATGATGGGTATCATATCTACGTCCCTCCACGGGACGCTTTTTTTTCTCGTGATGGTTGAAAACGCGTGGTGGGCTTCAAGGGGCTGCCCCACTCAAGGTGCGGAACAATCTCACGATGTGTTTCCCCGTATGAAGCGCAACGCGCTGAACACGCACAGATTGCAACTATCCGCTGATATTTCTCGCTCGCACTCGTGCTCCCGCCTCAATCTTCACCAATCTCCAATTAAAATTCGTCTCACTACCTGCCAAAATAATAGTAAATGCTTTCTTATTTGTATATTTGCCGCGCCACCGTACGCACCAACGTACACATAAAAAAAATACAGGAATATATATTCGTCGTTTACCCACGTTATATTTTGCTTGCGTGTATTGGAATCAACATACGATCGTGTGAGTGATTCTCTCGTCGTTTCGGTATTGCGGGGGCCCCGCGGCGTCTCACGACAGCAACCGACGGTAAAATACAACCTCAACCTTCTCCTCACACCAGTTTCGCACTAACATTAATAATATGATCAAGATCACGACATTTGCCGCCACTGATACTTGCCCTGAACGCAACCTCACGTTTCGCCAGTGATAATTAATTTTACCTTAATCACATATTTTATATCTCCATATAAAATAGCCTCACATATCGGCCATTTTATTTGTAAACTACCAAAAAAGTCAATGCTACCAATTCAACCAAACTTTTGGAGGGAGCAGCCTGACCAGCAGTATTCCAGTAACGTCACCGTATATTTCTGTAATGGTGGTATCACTGTTCATAACCCGCCTCGTACTACTCTTATTTCGCACATCAACACTACTACACATGACACACACTTCACACCTCAAATGAGCCAATAAGCCATTCTCAATAGAAACTATCATCAACCTCCGTGTATTACGCTTTTGCTGCCTCGTGACTCTTCTCCTTTCTCGATCCCTCTTAGTTTTTCTCTGCTTCTTCCCCCGCGGCACTTGGTGCCACTCGTCAGTGTTGCGCGACTTGTTTGCATCGGTGTAATCCGGACTTTCGGAGCACTCGGTTGTATGTACCTTCTATTATTCCTTCATTTGCGCGCAAACGTATCATGAAGAGAGGTTATAAAATTTCCATATACCAGGAATAGATAGCGCTACGGGCGCACACAGGCACACGAGTATAGTTCAGTTGGAAAGTTTCCAATTTTCGATCTCATACATATGGACTATGGGCCATGTCAGTATAAATTAATAATCGGCTGGAGTCGGGGTGTAATCGGAATTTACATCCAATCACGTCACATTCAGTAAAGAATGACCATCATTGGTTTGGTCAATGCAACCTACACTCACAACTTGCCTCAATACCAACGAATCTCTATAATACTCTTCATGATTTATATTACCGCGACAAGTTGAGTCAAAGTTAACCAATCCGATGATTGGCATGCTTTAACAAATGTAGCGGGATTGGATAACCTCGACTCAATTTGACACGGTAGAAATTGTGCTAATATATGTTCAGATGTACATTTGTATGTCATAGAACCTGTTGGACCATCCGCAGACTTAACTTTGATTTTTTAGATTTCATAAACGACACAGTGATTGACCGCTGTCAGCCAATACATCGGAATCCACCAACCGCTGCTCTAGTTCCAAAAACTTAAGTCAAGTTAATGGATCGTCGAACTGGCCCATTACATGCAGCCTATAAGCATGCATGTATATACATGGATTGCACACATTATACACGTATGATAACATAATATATTTTTTTTTTCTTATAGTGAGAAAAATATTTACAAATAACCAGGCGGAGATTCGTTAAAAATGAATGTGTTGCCCAAGAATCGTCAGACATATCGTCTAGAGATGAAATTTTCAATGAAATAATGTTGGAAATTTGTAGATGGTGCAACATAAAATACTTTTCTACACATCGAAAATTAGTATGCTAGCTGGCACTAAATTGTGACTACATTCCCTCAATTTTCCATTGTTATCCTTTATAATTTTTGAACCTAAAATTGGTCCCACGTTTGAGGCAATACACCCTAATTTTGACTTGAACTTGTTTTACAGTGTATTAAGATAGTCAACCACACATAACTAAATACGAAACATATATATAAACTACCAGTTTGCTGCTGAATGACGCAATTTGAATTCCCCAAACGTTATAAAGTCGGGACGTTCAATTTCGCAACGTTTAAATACCAGGAGGTTGGATCGAGTTGCTATCATCTTCCCCACAAACCAAATGGTGAGTATGTCGAAGATGTGAATTTGAATGCATGTTACGTCGGAAACGCTGATATGAAATTGTGGAACACGAGCAACGATGGACTTTGAATCTGATAAATGAGCTATAAGAGAATATGTTGAAATGGGAGAACAAGCGATTTGAATCAAGTGAGATGTGGTATATGGGGAAAAATGAAAATGTATGTAATTTGATCGGATAGAAAAAGTCGAGTAGCAGAATCGAACTAGTGGCAAATTTGTAAATTACAACGAAATGGTATATAGTCGATGGCGGTCGATAACACAATATTCCAAATGGAAACTACCATGATCATAGAATCGACGTTGAGAAATTAACAGTATGCGAACTCAAACAATAATAAAACTATTGAAAACTTGATATCTTAAGGAGGTCGAAGCGTGTAGTGAAAGTAATGAAATGAATCCAAAATAATTTTTTTTAATGGATTATTTCATTACAAACTTTTCCGTGGAAAATTCAAAGTTATCAGGAAGTTTATCAAGTTATAAATGCAATAAAACTGTAACATGTAGTCTTATGGAAAACATGTCAACTTAACATGCAAATGACATATTTTGTTTTATAACAAATGAACAAATAGTGTCAGCAGTACCAAAATTAATTATGTGAGGCCCTAATATTTTAGGATCATTTTAAAGTTTTTCCAGTTCACTTGAGAAGCTTTTAATTAACGAAAAAAAAATATCAAATATTACTACTCTTGAATTATCGACTATTTTTCTTAGCGACGCGGCAACATTGCATTCAGAAATAAGTGGCGGGAAATTCAAATTTTTCACATCTGTTCCCACATCAAGGTATTAATATAAACTGGTACAGTAGATGATTGGAATTAGGAGTTTTTTGGTTTTCAGAAAACCTTGAATTAGGTTGGGCACGCAAATTATTTATGAATAAATTTTTAAACGATAATGCATTTTTTCTTTCACAATATTCGTTACCTACACATATTGTTTAATTAAATGGTCGCTTAAATCCATAGAGTTCTTGATTCCTCTGTATGTAGATAACTTCATGGATTCGGTGATTCGATGACCTGTGAAATTCATCACAATATAAATAACTAATTGCATTTTGAACATTCGTTCATCAATGTACTTCCACACTCGTCCCAGTGTAGGTGGCGAATATCTACATTCATGCAGAAATTCCCACAGTGCTTCGGATAAGGAAGCATGCACATTTGTGTATTACATACATCGATCAGTTGGAATGCCTGACTGATTGAGAAATAGATGCGACATAATACATGTCCGTGTCTTTTGGTTGCGAAATCTATGCAATGTTGAGTGCACGGTTTACATAAACAAATTTATTTCGAAGCGACTCATTATGTGAACTAAATGGACCAGAAAAACGTATGTCAACCAGAAATGTGTAAATTTTCGACTATTCTAGATTTTCACATCGAATAATTAGTTACATCCCTCAACCGTTTCACAAGTTTCATGACAAATTATTTGAAATCATATCATGTTGTTGATTAAAAAATGGCACACATTTTTCGATTTCGAACTATGTAAATGCGAATGCTCTGGATGAAGAATATGGCGTGTAAGTATGCATATCCGGATTTTAATTAACTTTATTAACACATGACAAATGCTGCGGACATTTACTAGGTTAAAGTCTTCAATTCACGAAATTCAGCAGGTATAGTATAATGCGCAACTTCTTCTAGTCTTAATTTTGCCTAATGCGAGTGTCGAATGTGTATTTAGCGCGCGCGAGATCCATTGAACAAATCTGAAGCATCATCCACATACATGAACGATTATGAATTGTCTGATGACGAACGAAAGTATGGAAGAAATTGGTGGTTACGTTGCTTTTGAACCGGGTCCAAAAACGTATCAAACTAAGGCATGGTCGAAAAATGCTCTGCATGACTAGGGTCAATTGAAATCATATCTTTTTTCAAAAAATTAAGGTTAAGATATAAACAGTAACATACTCGGATAAATACGAATTTCAAATACGATAAGTCCCAATGTGATATATGTAATGTCGATAAACATGATTACGGCACGAATATATAATTTTACGTGCTGAATGACATACATTCTATACTTCAATATCTGCTCACCAAGTGTAGTTTTCAATAATTATAATTTTCTTAAACATATGTCGCGTGATATAACCCATAGTCATTTCATACATATATATCAATAGACGTTTTGCATCATAAAATGTGAAATATCAACAAAATGACTTTATTTTCAGTGTCGATTATTATATTGATATTCTACATGTCAGAGTCCTGATTATTGAAGTATTATAGTTCATTGATCACATATACAAATGCCTGATATAGAATACAACTTCCAGTTGGAGCAAATGGAAAAAATAATCTTTCCTACATAATCTCAATCTACAATCCAATAATGTTTTTATAGAGTTTATCATGTGTTGCACTACAATGGATTACTTCGACAACGATAATTTGCATTTGAAATTTCGCGCCTTCGTGAAATGGAGTCACCACATATCGGCAAACTGGTACAGATTGCGCATGCAGAAAATAAGGGGGATTGTGGAGAGTGTCAAGTATTTGGAGACAAACGTTGTTAGCAACACAAAACACTGATAGCGCCTCATGTAACACCCGCGATACACCAGCTATTTCCTTCTGTTGAAAATATGACGGCTTTTGAAGGTTCGTTATCATATTTACATCAGCTGATTACTACATCTGATAAATCCATAACCATATTGATACTTTCCTGCATTTTAGAGATGGGTGTTTTGCACGAAATTGCTCGGGCCATTGAGGATGAAGAGTGGTCGTATGTTTCGATTTTTCTGGATCGTATATTAATTTTCATTCAAAGTATAGCTAATGACATTGGAAGTGTTTTCGCATGCACAAATTATTATATTATCATTGTAGGTTGCCAACTGACGTTCAATCTGAAGCTATTCCATTGATTCTCGGTGGTGGCGATGTTTTGATGGCGGCAGAAACGGGGAGTGGAAAAACGGGAGCATTTTGTTTACCAATTCTTCAAATAGTTTGGGAAACATTGAAAAATATCGCTTCAGGAAAAGGTCCATCAGGAGATTCATCTGGTCCACGAGTTGCATGTAAGCAACTGTTGAACGAGATATGTGTTCGTTAATTAATATGATTCAATTTTGGAATGATGGTATAATCGTTTACAGCATCTAATTGGGCACTCAGTTTCATTGATCGCGGTCATGCGATGGCTGTTACTCCAGACGGCTTACGATGTCAAAGTCGTGAACAACGTGAATGGCATGGATGCAGGGCAAACAAGGGTGTGCAGGGAAATGGAAAATATTACTATGAAGCTACTGTAACTGATGAAGGATTATGTCGAGTCGGTTGGTCAACTGATCAAGCTTCTTTAGATTTAGGAACAGATAAATTTGGATATGGGTTTGGTGGCACGGGAAAAAAGTCGAATGCGAAACAATTCGATAATTATGGCGAACCATTTGGCATGGGCGATGTCATTGGCTGTGCTCTGGATTTGCACCGGGGAGAAATAAGTTTTACGAAAAATGGCATGAATTTGGGCCCTGCATTCAACTTGACGAATCAACAAAAAGCACAAACATTTTTCCCAGCTGTTGTACTGAAAAATGCGGAGATGTCATTCAATTTTGGTGGACAGCCGTTTGAACATAGTCCACCAATTGGTTATGTGGCTGTATCAGCAGCCGTTCACGAGTCTGTGAAAGAAAATCAAGTGAATGACAGAAGTCATGCTCATGGTATAAAACGCAATGACAAACCATCTCCAAATGCGCCTCAGGCAATAATAATTGAACCATCACGTGAACTTGCGGAACAGACTCACAATCAGTTGAACAAGTTCAAAAAATATATAGAGGATCCAATGATTAGTCTATTATTAGTGGTTGGTGGTGTAGCTGCTAAAGAGCAAATAGCAGCGTTACATTCTGGAGTGGACATTGTTGTGGGTACACCAGGTCGATTAGAAGATCTAATTCAGGGTGGCTATTTATCATTAACACATTGTCGATTTTTTGTACTGGATGAAGCCGATGGACTGCTGAAACAAGGTTATACAGATTTTATTGATCGATTGCATCGACAGATGCCAAAAATGACATCGGATGGGCGGCGATTGCAAATGGTTGTTTGCTCTGCAACTTGTCACGCATTTGAAGTGAAAAAAATGGCGGTAAAAACTTCTCCGTATAATGAGTTAGTAGGTGTTATATAATTAATTCCATTTATATTCAATATTTATATTAATTAGGATCGCCTAATGCATTTTCCAACGTGGGTTGATCTGAAGGGCGAAGATGTTGTGCCTGAAACTGTTCATCATGTAGTCACGATAATTGATCCACAAGTGGATAAATCTTGGTATAATTTAAAGTACAAAATTGAGACAGATGGTGTACATCATCGTGATAGCGTTAGGTCTGGTTGTAATACAGCTGAGACCTGGTCCGAGGCAGTGAAAATTCTAAAGGGCGATTACTGCGTTCGTGCAATCAGAGAACATAAAATGGATAGAGCCATAATATTTTGCCGTACTAAACTCGATTGCGATAATTTTGAGAGATATTTTAAGCAAACTGGTGGTAATGAACTCTCATGTGTTTGTCTTCATGGTGATAGAAAGCCACAAGAACGGAAAGCTAATTTAGATAAATTCAAAAGGCAAGAAGTTAAATTTCTAATCTGCACCGATGTTGCTGCACGTGGATTAGATATTGCCGGGTTACCATTCAGTAATTATCACCCAATTATTAATATTTGATGAACATAGCATTTATTTATCGATAGCCGCCAAGCAGAAAAAAAGTGTGTTGAATACACAAATGATTAAATAAACGTTTTTGCAGTGATCAACGTAACATTGCCCGATGACAAATCTAATTACGTTCATCGAATTGGCCGGGTAGGTCGTGCAGAACGGATGGGTTTAGCAATATCTTTGGTTAGTAATGTTCCTGAAAAAGTTTGGTATCACGGCGAGTGGTGTCCATCACGTGGACGCAGTTGTAACAATACAAATCTGACAAATCAAGGTGGCTGTTGTATATGGTACAATGAAATGCAGGTATATTCGACCATCGACTTTGATAAATTCATCAATATATTGATGTATGACTATTGCAAAATATTAAATTCATGATAAATACATTGAATGAGTTATTTGTAGTGTCTCGCTGATATCGAGGAACATTTGAACGTGACAATACAGCAGGTCGGGCCTGATATGAGAGTACCCACCGATGAATTTGATGGAAAAGTCGTGTATGGCCGGAAGCGGGTGAATGATAGTGAGTAGATCTATATCCTCATCTTTCATGAATCACGAAATGTATTTTATTTGTTTCGAAGTAATCAATTTCTCTTTTCGTGTGAAACAGGTTCCAATTATCAAAATCATGTCCAACAAATGGTCCCAGTTGTTACAGCACTAGCCTCTCTCGAGTCCCGAGCTCAGTTGACATACATAAAAAGACATTTAATAGCTATAAAATGAAATTTCAGCGGGAAAAAATTCATTGATTATATACGCAACAAGTAATGAATGTTAGTTTAAACTCTTCTTAAATTAGATAAATTTTCTCAATCTCGATTTTATATATGATAATTAAAATGAAAACGTTTGGGAAAAAACAATTGACATTCATTTCATTACATTTGGAAATGTGAGTTTGGGGGTGATGACAGCAAACCACCCATCATTCCTTCATAATATTCTTATACTACGTTTCTTTATGTGCAAAGTTGGAATTGGTCGTATCCATATACAATGTGGCATGATTAGGTGGCATTACACTCATAATATTTTGACTCGGTCATACCATCTCTTATCGAAAGCATCACAAAACTTCTCGGAAAGTTATAAATTCTAATATTCATATGTCACAGTGTGATTACGTCAAGTTTTACAGACGAGACAATTGAACAAGTGTGCTTGCGTCGTTTTTTTGTAATAAAAGTAATCACATGATATATGTTATATTACAGTTATCTTCATCCTTTGACAATGAATATGAGCTTCCTTTCATGATTGTAATTAAATCATGGATATTCTTCATCATTTTGCACCACAATCCAGTTGAAATTAAAGTAATATATTCAGAATCAGAATTATTGTAAACTTTCTCAAAAGATGCGTTCCATTTGGGCCCAGTTTTTTTAAGGATAAACCTAGTTGGTTGACTGGCGCGGTTTAAATTAAGTTCCCCCACTTTGAGTCCCTTCCCCTATCTATTTTCCCCTAACCGCGTGATGTTTGTGCGATTGGCGTCATTGGCGGCTGTCTGATTTAAACTCTGTATTTAGAATATTGTGATCTAAGATACTTAGTTGATAATTATTATTTAAACAATAATCTTTGTTATTATTCAGTTAATCCAATTACGTGCTAAGCACTATACACGTGTCAATAACGTTGCAAACTTCACAAGTTTATAGACAATTACACAAAAATCACTCTTTGTTAATAACTTGATATCACTGCATAAAATATTTAACACTTTGAATTGGAATATTTAAGGTTATGATGAATACGCTGGACTTGAAACAGGCTTCGAACTTCTGATTAACGCTACTATGCGGCGCTAGTTTCGGGATCTAGGTGGGGGAACTTAACTTAAACCTCGCCAGCAAGGAGACTAGAGAGAAGGAGTCGACACTCCCTACTCAAATAGTTCTTTCAAGCGGTCGCAGAGATATAGTGCTCAGGTCCACCGCAGGCGTCACTAGTGTTCTTGAGAACCCACAATATATAGTAATACAAGACTGCATTGACTTTCTAACATGCACAATGATGCATATATATCAGGGGTGTTTGAATTAACGAAAGTCGGAGTACACTGGGTGAGCAAGCATTTTTTTCGGTTCCGAGAGTTTTATGACATTCGGGGATTATAAGGGTCAGTACGTAGGTATCCCACAAATAGGTATATGTAATGGACAAATAACTTCAATACACCAATGTGCTCAGAACTTAAATATAAATTCTATGAACTTATATCCAAGGCACTACGTAGCTGTGATGACACAGTGTCCGCTTCACAACTCGACGACTCAGGTTCGAATTCCCGGACGATTAAAATATTTTTTTTTTTCGCGAAATTTTCTGCATGAAATGAATAAAATATTAACATATCTGATGAGTGAATATCGATATTTACAAACGCAAGAATATCTTTCGTATGTTCTTTTATTGAATTCTACCAAACAATGTCTTCGTTACATATAATTAATGCAATCACAGAGTACACGAATATTTATTCACAAATGAAACATTTCACATCAAAATTGTAAGCGATAATTAGTTCAACGTTTGACAAATTGTATTCGATTGGTCACTCAATATGCTAGGCGGACGTACATATCGAGAGCCATTCGTATGATTTCCCTGTTTAATATTCCATTTGTGAACGAGTATCATAAGACACATACTTTTAAACATGGAGAAACAAAAATTCTCAAAATCTATTATTGAGTATTTATGGAGGTCATCTAGTAATTCAGTTGTGCTCGTGCATAGTTCTTACTAGCGAATTAAAAAATCAAGTCAGAAATGATGTATATTTGATTTTGAATGAATTTTTTAAGTTGTATACGTTTGCCATGAGATGAATTCAACTAGCATTTGATATGGCCTATTTTATCGATATATTATTATTTGTTGTACTTTAACGCTTGTACATCATCGAAAAAAATGATGAGGGGTTTTTTAAAAATACATTTATTGATGTCCTCAAGTATTTTCGATTCGTGGAGTACAGTTTCGTTAAACGATAAATTCATGCATACGAGAATACGAAATATCCCATATCTTACAATTGAAGAAAAAAAAAAACATTCTTACGGGAATCGAACGCTGATCGTTTGATTGGCACGCAAAGGTTCTGACACTACGGCTGTGTAGTCCAATAGATTATATTGCATTGAAGTTATATTTAAGTTGTAAGCAGATTTGTAAGTGGGGCCGACTTATTGGATAGCATTCGTATTTGGTGTGTAGTATACCTGGATTAACCCAGGTATATGGTCAACTTAATGGCAGTGAATACATCATATTTCCTTGAAGCTCAGAAGAGCGCAAAGAGCACAGTTTTTCCATTCCTGATGTAGAGCCTATATTCCTGCATTCGCGCGGTTACTTGCATGTACATGTTTTTATTATTATTATTGTTGTACAGAAACAGAGTAACGCACGTCCGAATAATAAAAACATTAACGAGAGACTTATAAAAATTGAAAAATAAAAAAAAATGAAAAAAATGTATGCATCGCGGATCGAACTCGATTCCTGCATAATACGATTCGGACGCCTTATCCACTTGGCCATGAAAATACTAAAATATATGGGTAGTTTTTTAATATTTAAAGTATTGCTGCGCTTGAGGTTTAAATATAGACTTGCCGGTTTGTTCGATTGGTTTATCGCTTTATTCGCGTTTCATTATAATTAGCTATATTTTTAAACATAACAGGAAAATCATAAGTTTCGATGATAAAATAACTCGTGTTGAACTTATTATATAATTATTATATCTGATGTGCTTATTATATAATAACCCCATGTGAATAAAACAACACGAGTTGTTTCATTAATATGTGCTTTATTTAATATTATTTATGTTTTATTTATTATATGCAGTTTTGTATTACTATATATCATGGGTTCTCAGGAACACTAGCGAGGTCTGTGGTGAAACTGAGTACTACACTTCTGCGACCACTTGAAAGAACTTTGTGCATACAGGCTAGGGTAGGGAGTTTGGACTCCTTTACTCTAGTCTCCATGCTCGCCAGTTAACTAACTAGTAGGGGCCCGGTTTTATGGAGGATAATCCCGATTAGTTAATCCTGGTAAGCAACGGCGGCTGAGATTAAGTTTCCCCACCGAAGTCTGAAACTGAAGCGCCGCGCAGTGGCGTTCTTCGCGACTACAGTTTGAAGCCTCTTCGAGTGCAGCGAGTTCATCCCAACCTCAAATACGTTATGAAAAGTGAGTGGAAAGAATTGGGTGAATTGTCTCGAGACTCTGCGAATTAACATTTTTTTTAAATGTCATCTTCGGAAATCGAAGAACATGACGAGCCTCGTCGTCGAAACCGTCGTGTTATTGATCGGCCTGTTAATCATTTCATGGAATTAAATGACTATTATTTCGAAAAACGTTATCGTGTGACGAAAGAGGGGTTTTTATTAATCTTGGGAAGGATTCTCGATGGTTTGCATCAAATTTATGAAAGGTATTTTCTTGCTTATTTGTAATCTATTTTATTGTTATTTTGATATGATAATTATAATCGTTATTTATTTATCAGATTAATTTCACACATCATATCATTAATTATACTTTTTCTTGTAGAAATCGGCGAATTACTCCAGTTATTCAATTGCTCACAGCCTTACGTTACTACGCGACAGGGTCATATATGCAAGTCGTCGCTGAATGTTGAAAGATTAGCAGATTTTCAGTTTGGGCAATTATACATCGGGTATCTCCTTTGATTGCGTCTCTTAAAGATGAGTTTATTCGCTTTCCATCGACACAAGAAGATCTCAGACGAGCACAAACGGAAACATTTCGGATTTCGGCTTTCCCCCGAGTTGTCGCTTGCCTGGATGGAAAACACGTGCCAATCGATTCATATGGTATTTACGAATGTTGCAAGAATTCCAGATTTGAAAAAAATAAATTATTAAACTAAATGATATGCTTCCAGGTGGAGACAACGCTGAATTGTTCCGAAATCGTCACGGTTTATTTTCAATCAACATAATGGGGGCGTGTAATGCTGGATTGGAGTTTGTGGCCTTTGAAGCTCGTTGGCCCGGGAGTACCCACGATTCGATTGTATTCCGAAATTCGCGTCTTTATCAAGATTTCGAAAGAGGAAGATACGGCGACGCCCTGCTACTGGGTGATTCTGCTTATCCGAAGTTGCCTTATTTGATGACTCCTCTGCACAATCCTATAACTCCAGCAGAGCAGTTGTACAACGAAGCCCAAATTCGAACACGAAATTGTATCGAGCGGTGTTTCAGATTATGGGCAAGGAGATTTCCAGTCGTTGGCGAAGGAGGAACACGATTTCGGACAGTCGAAAGAACATTAGCAGTAATTGTGGCAACTGCAGTTGTACATAATATTGCGCTTCAAACGAGGCCAATCCGACGGCGCAGGCTGAACATTGCTGCATACAACCGAATCCATGAAGACGTTCAGCTGGGTCAAGGAAATTCGTTTAGACGTCAATTAATAAATGGATACTTCCAACAGTAAGTAGATTGACTGCTATTACCCCCCCCCCCCCCCCCCCCCCCCCCCAGTATAATAGCTATTTTGCCAAATAATTACTTTCGCGTTCTTCCAGGTTGATATAATCATTCGGAACTGCCGTTTTATACAAAATTAACAATGTCCAAATTAAATTTATTTATAATGTAATGTAATGTAATAGAAATAATAAATCGCTTGTACTCATTCTCTTTTCGTTTACTTGAGGCTTATTTTCTAAATCACATGTCACTAACATCGTGTTTCTTTGGTGATTCGCTTAAGGCGTACATTAATTAATTACTTCTTCGAAGATGGGATTCTTCTCGAAGTCATTTTCTCCCCCCCTCCTGGATTCACAAAGTCAGTGAGGTTTTTTTTAGGACATTGCTCATTGAAAAACAATTACACCTTTTATCTTACCAGTTTGCCGGTCTTTCGCACGTTCTGTGGCCAGATATGATCTCGTTTGCCTCTTCAAATTTTTCCAACAATTTTTGAGATTGTCAACGCTTCGCATCGAGCAGTGACGATTATATTCCTCGCCCACTTCATGCCACGCCGCTACCTTTTCCATGTCCATAGGACCCTCCGAGGACTTGTTCTCAATTACGTTGGCAAATTTGCTCAATATAGTGATCAATTTCAGTTTATCTTCGTCCCCAAAGTTCGAACATCTGGGTTTCCTCGTTTTCATGCTGAAAAAATATTTTTTTTTTACAAAAGACAATAATTATTATACAAAAAACATGTATCATAATAACTACTGTTACATTCATATCCATCTATTAACTCATGAAAATACTAAAAGTACCTTCATACAGTATTTTATTTATTTATTCGTAGTATAAAAACTACGGACTGCTACGTTTTGCTATACGCAGAGGTTAACTTACTTTTTTGACGTACTATCTTTTTGCAATGGAAGGCTCATCATAAAAATATATCCGAACTACACTATTTATTATTGTTTATTATACTGTTCTATTGTTTATTACACTGAATATTATTTATCACGTCATCCACACAAAACAAAGTAAACAGAACGTATTGCTATACGCAGAGATTAAATTACTTTTTTTAAGTACTATTTTTTTGCGATGGAAGGCTCATCATAAAAATATATCCGAACTACACTATTTATTATTGTTCATTATACTGTTTCAAATAATGTTTTTGTTCTATTGTTTATTGCACTGAATATTATTATTCAGGTCATCTACACAGAAATCAAAGTAAACAAAAGTACCCAAATTCGTCCAACGCGCAGCTAGGGGCACTAGGGGCGATAGGAGAAGGGACTCAAGGTGGGAGAACTCAATCACAGCCGCCATTGCTTGGCAGGATTAGCTAATCGGGATTATCCTTCATAAAATCGGACCTAGGTTTATCCTTAAAAAAACTGGGCCTTGGACGCTCATGCGCTGTAAGCGCCTATAAGCATCGCTTACTAAGTTCTTCTTGGCGATGTAAACGCTGACAAACGCTGTAAAAACGTCACTGTTGACGTCACAACTCGTGCTCACAAACGCCCATGGGACCGAGGTAGGGCATCGTAGGGCAGTGAAAGGGTGCGCGCTCACAAACGCTCATTTACCAAGAAGTGTGGAGGGTAGAGATACCTCTACCATACCAAGAAGAAACGCAAGCGGTGTAAAATATAACCACAATATGGATTAAAAAAATAGAATTTCTGTCAATCTTGTAAATGTCAAAACCGATAAAAGATATATATAAATATATTATCTATGTATCAAAAAAGTGGTATAACCTTTTCTACGTCATTTTTCAATGTTTCCATTCGAGTTTTTATCAATTGTTTCGCAAGAAGCTCTAAACACCCTTTATTGTAATTCTTATAAGGATTATCATAATATACGACGGGTTCCTCATTTTCATCTTCAGTGAATAATAAATTTAATTATATTAAATTTTGTGTGAGCACAAACTTTATGTCCTCCACCCCTTTTTTTTTGCGTACATGTGTTACCGTCGGTCGCTACCATCTTCTCTCAAACCAAAAGGTCAGCATGAAGAAGATGTGAATTTGAATGCGTGATACGTTGAAAATGTCGATATGAGGACACGAGATTAGTTTACTATTATTTCTCCCGTTAGATTTGAATACTATAATGAATCAAGATCAAGCCCCGTGTACTTGTTTGTCCAAGTTCAACAAATTTGCCTTGTTTGAGCACAAAAGCAGTTCGGATCCCCAGAACCCTTCTACGATAACGATCATTTTCCTTTGGATCACTGCATTATCGACTGCCCCTGTTGTCGTGCCACAAGTTTGAATGTGCACCCCCAGAAATAGTGCGTTTCGTCAATACCAAGTTGTGTTTGTGTTTATCTATGTTCATACATCGCTCCAATTAATGATATTCATATTCATTCTCATCTCTCTATCTGGTATATTCCAATTGAATAGCATATGTTCAGCAATATTCTTTTGCTTTATTAGAAACTACACGCTGAATTTATTATTTTAACTATATCTGTAAGCTCGTTTCTTGCCATTCCACTCGCTTATGGTCCAGAAGTGTGGATTCCCATGTAACATTGGTACAAAAATTTTTTTTCCCGGCCACATGACTACAGCCGCATCAGAGATGAGTAGCAGCAGAGATGAGTAGAGAGATTGCCAACGCCCGGCTAAAACTTGACGCATTTTTGACTGCATCGAAGTGGCGCTACCTTATCGGACAAGCCTCGAACTGGACCCACTTTCTGATTGGTCGAGCCAATCGGACCCACTTTCTCATTGGTCAACGAAATATATAGTAATAGTTAAGCATGCATTTTTAAAATGTGGGCGTCAGCCGCCTCGGAGACTAAAATATACATGAGTGGAGGGGGTGCCGCACACAAGCACAGGCCGTGTTGGTGTGAGCCCCGCACTTCGGCTCGTGGTTCGGTTAATAGAAGAGGGCAGAAATACTATCCATATCTCTGTTCTTACCGAATTCGGCCGAAGATGAACGAAGCTATGTCGCTACATCTACCTAAGGGTATGTGCGAACCCTTGAATTCGATTTCATGATTTCAGGTTAAAATTGAATATGAGTATTGAGATGGAAATAATGTTTCCACCGAATTTTCATTTATTCGCCCTTATGAAAGATTCATATATTCATATGTATATAAAATAGAAAATTGTATTGGGAAAATATTTAAATAATGCGATGATGCTATGTGTAGGCAAATGTAGTCCGAGTTCATATAATTGCTGCTGAACCTTTCATGTTATTCACTCTATTGGCACAATGGTAGCGTGCTTGCAAGCGATCTGGTATCTTCCAAGTTCAAATCATCTCAAAGTCCTACTTTTTTCATTTTCACATTTTCCAAATTTTTCTACATGGAATATAACAAAAATCCAGACATTATTTTTTCAATGTGCGAATTATTTTCCAAAATTTTTTTAATGCCTTGATATAGATTTTAAGTGAGTCAACATCTCACGAATTTTGAATTGCCACCACGAATACTGTGAATTTAGTACATTGAATATAGCTAGTTTCTAAATAGAACGATGTCAGGCAATCGACGGGACGAACGTTATCGAAATCAATAATCAAACTGAATAAAATTATGATCGAACCCAAAAATTACATTGAAAAAATATTGAAATTATGTAAGAGGCCTATACGACAATGCCGCGTGTAGGCAAGTGTGGTCCGAGTTCATATAATTGCTGCTGGACTTCTCACACTATTCGCTTAATTGGCACAATGGTAGCGTGCTTGCAAGCGATCTGGTATCTTCCGAGTTCAAGTCACCTCAAAGTCCTCCTTTTTTTATTTTCAGTGTAGATTATTTTCTACAATTTTTTCAACGCCTTGATATAGATTTTAAGTGAGTCAACATCTTACGAGTTTTGAATTTTTACCACGAATATTGTGAATTCAGTACACTGGATATAGCTAGTTCCTAAATAGAACGATGTCAGGCAATCGACGGGACGAACCTTATCGAAATCAATAATCAAAATGAATAAAATTATGATCGAACCCAAAAATTACATTGAAAAAATATTAAAATTATGTAAAAGACCTATGTGCGAACCCTTGGATTCAATTTCATGATTTCAGGTTAAAATTGAATATGAGTATTGTGATGGCAATAATGTTTCCACCGAATTTTCATTAATTCGCCATTATGAAAGATTCATATATTCATATGTATATTAAATAGAGAATTGTATTGGGAAAATATTTAAATAATGCGATGATGTCAAGTGTAGGCAAGGGTGGTCCGAGTTCATATAATTGTTGCTGGGCTCATCACACTAATCGCTCTATTAGCACATCGGAAGCGTGTTCGCGAACAATTTGGCAACTTGCGAGTCGAGTTACCCCATACTACTGTGTTTTGTTGTTTCGTTGTTTTTTGCATGATTTCAGGAATGCTTTCGGCATTATCGAAATATAATAGAATGAAATAAATATCAAAAAGCATAGGTATATCAAGATATCAATGTTAATCTTCAATAAAAAATAAATTGCAAGTTGTGATCTTCCACTAATGGCGCATTAAGTTTCCCCAATGAATTTCTGCTTAAAGCTATATTGTACCACATTAAACAACAGATTACGATAGAGGACGTCTGCATGCTTTTCAATGACTATAATTATTTGTGCATGCAAGAATATTTATGGAATTGAATATATAACGGGAGTAACAGTATATTTTTTGGATTTAATTAAAATCGAAGTTTTCTGAAATAAACATGATTTTTGTATGACAGAAAAATACTTTATTGCGAATGAATATCTTTTTCCGAGAACAATATATATTTTTAATACATTACAATATTAAAATCAATTCGATCATATTTGAACAAGAAACAAGTAAGCGAATAATTTTACTCAGTGGACACTTTAACGTCGATGTTTCCTATTTTGTCTCCTATTTTCATTCCCTCCGCGTTCGTATCGGTCTAATATTGAACCCATTACGATTGCCAACGCTCGATCCATCGGCCCCCGTGGACCATCGCGCGCTTCTGTCCGCTCGTGCAGCTGGTATGGACCTCGTCGACGTTGATACGTTCGGCGATGCGCGGGCCGGGTTTTCCCGCCCGCCGCGTGATTTTGGCCCTTGTGGTGTCCTGTGCTTCCTACACAGACATAAATTACATGTGTTAATATTGAAAATGGCTTCTTCTTCTTTTCTCCGTTATCGATGCTACATCTTTCATGAACTATTGCTTACCACCGCGGCTGTCGTCGCGTGTCTCCCTCGAGGGGTCAAATTGGCGGCCAGAATGAAACATTTTTTTCCGAAACTTGACGAATTTTTTTATCGCAAACTGTAGATTAGATCAAAATTGTCTGCGAACACGAATGTTTTGAAATTATTTCAGAAACACGCTCAAATTTTGTAAGTGTAATCTCAAAATTTTTTTTTTTTCCATTTCATGTTTTTGTACACCCAACCAGATGCACTTAATGAAAAATTTCTATTTTACGAAATAGTAAAAATAATAGAAGTGGCGGAAAAAAAAATTCGTAAAACATTATTTGAACAGGAGAAGCGAAAAAGAAAATGTTCGCTCTTTCTTGCACTCATACAGCGATGTCTACGCAGAGAGGGGAAATGGCAGGGTCACCGCTATCAGGGGAAGTAGAGCAAACGATATTTTATCCTCACTCGTAAGCGGGACGCATTTGTAAAAAAATTCTATAATTTTGAGGTATACAACTTTATAAACAGTTGATCTTTCAATTATAGGAAAAAATGTTGACCTGGTTCTTATGTAAGAATAGACGAGTTGCATATTTCGTTCTGATCTTTCTCCTCAGTACTTATTTGCGTTCCCGATATATATAATATTGAAGAATATTTTTAGGCCTTCTCCCGGAAAATGATACAATTATCACGCAGTCCATCGATTAACAATGAAAAAAATCGTGAAGTGTACAGAATGTATTATGAACCTTTTGTGAAACTGGTTTTATTTTGAATGTCGTCAAGTAGACTACACAAACCGGAGATTAGAAAGAGCGTGCGGGACAGAAAAACCCAGGAATATATATATATGTATATAGGGGGGAGTCCCTCAGTACCGGACACATAGATTATTCGTTAAAAAAACTATAACGTACATAGAAACTTCGATATTTTATATTTTTTTAACAAACTCTGGAGTATTCTTTGGTGACATAACGATGTTTCAGATTTTTTTTTTATGTAAAACTGATAAAAATATATCTTCGAATTTAATCCTTAAAATGCTTGAGTCAGAGGAGTGGCACCTAGTACCGGACACTTTGAATACTAATACAAAGAATCAATTTAAAATCGCTAAATTTTGCAATGCTCACAAATATATGAACTAAAACACTCAGAAACGTCTGCGCACGTCTCATGAGCCCATTCCTCCCGACTATAGCACTGGATCCGGTTCTCTTTCCCCTAAAAACTTCATCAATGGCCCTTTTTTGTAT
Source organism: Zele albiditarsus (assembly GCA_958496275.1). Lineage (NCBI taxonomy): Eukaryota > Metazoa > Arthropoda > Insecta > Hymenoptera > Braconidae > Zele > Zele albiditarsus. The sequence goes on from OY292410.1 coordinate 3,648,316, forward strand.
TTTCCTCGGATCATTTTCCTTTCTTCATTATTTTCGATCGATTTGCCATTGTGAAATACTATAGTACAACAAGAATAACACGTCTTACATTAATATTCGAAAATTGAAAAGAAATGGTGTGTTGTACTGGAGGATAAATCGAGTGTCCGGTTCTGGGGACCCAACATGCAGGATAAAAAAAACAGCGTTTCTGCAATTACCACATCTGTTTAGGATTTCTCCACTCTTGGTGACGGAGTTAAACTCATCGTGAAGTAGTTCTTCACCCAAACTGAGGCATTGCTGTGGCCTGCTCGTAAATCAATGTTTTACGACTTGCATTTTCTTCGTTCTTTCACTTTGTCATATTTCTACGTCGAGTGATTTTTGAACATATATACATATGCTTCTGTTGAGCTCACACATATCAACATGTACTATAAGTAACTTTTATTTTGATACCATAGCAAAAATTTGATAGCAAATTATACTAATGTCATTTTTCCAAATTACTATGGTACATCGTAAATATTGGTTGAGATTATAGTATATTTTAATATGACCATAGCAATTTCTGTTATAATGTGAATGTTGTCCACCGATACTATGCAACCATAGTAATTCTTACTTCGATTTTCTCTCCTTCTATAGCTCTTTACCATCACCAATATTATTTGTTTATCAACAGTGTCTGGTACTAGGTGCCGTCCGGCGTTACGGGATTTCCCCCTATATATATACATAGAGGACAAATAAAAAAGCAAAGCTGACCCGCATGACAGTTTCTGTTTGTGAACACGGGGGCCGACTAAGTCTCGAGAATTGATACCACAAGATTTGAGAAGACCGGTGAATTATTGTAATAAATTCGGAATTTGATATAAATGAAATATGAATAAAGTCATTAGTAATATATGTACATACTTTGTAATACGAAATGAATAAGTAAAGAAACCACGAGCCGCTAGCATTGTTTTTCTTAAAGCGAATTCGGCCGTGATACTGGAAACGTTCGGACGAGAGCGAGATTCTAAATATTTTAATAATGAACGTGTTGTGCTAATAGAGCGATTAGTGTGGTGAGCCCAGCAGCAATTATATGAACTCGGACCACACTTGCCTACCCGCGGCATTGTCGCATAGGTCTCTTACATAATTTTAATATTTTTTCAATGTAATTTTTGGGTTCGATCATAATTTTATTCATTTTGATTATTGATTTCGATAAGGTTCGTCCCGTCGATTGCCTGACATCGTTTTATTTAGGAACTAGCTATATCCAGTGTACTGAATTCACAATATTCGTGGTAAAAATTCAAAACTCGTGAGATATTGACTCACTTAAAATCTATATCAAGGCGTTGAAAAAATTGTAGAAAATAATCCTCACTGAAAATAAAAAAAGTAGGACTTTGAGGTGATTTGAACTCGGATGATACCAGATCGCTTGCAAGCACGCTACCATTGTGCCAATAGGGTGAATAGTATGAGAAGTCCAGCAGCAATTATATGAACTCGGACTACATTTGCCTACACATGGCATCATCGCATTATTTAAATATTTTCCCAATACAATGTTCTATTTTATATACATATGAATATATGAATCTTTCATAAGGGCGAATAAATGAAAATTCGGTGGAAACATTATTTCCATCTCAATACTCATATTCAATTTTAACCTGAAATCGTGAAATCGAATTCAAGGGTTCGCACATACCCTTAGGTAGATGTAGCGACATAGCTTCGTTCATCTTCGGCCGAATTCGGTAAGAACAGAGATATGGATAGTATTTCTGCCCTCTTCTATTAACCGAACCACGAGCCGAAGTGCGGGGCTCACACCAACACGGCCTGTGCTTGTGTGCGGCACCCCCTCCACTCATGTATATTTTAGTCTCCGAGGCGGCTGACGCCCACATTTTAAAAATGCATGCTTAACTATTACTATATATTTCGTTGACCAATGAGAAAGTGGGTCCGATTGGCTCGACCAATCAGAAAGTGGGTCCAGTTCGAGGCTTGTCCGATGAGGTAGCGCCACTTCGATTCAGTCAAAAATGCGTCAAGTTTTAGCCGGGCGTTGGCAATCTCTCTACTCATCTCTGGTAGCAGAGACGAGTAGACTCATCTCTATGAGTAGTCTACTCATCTCTGGCCGCATTATGTATTGAGAACTCTGGCAGGGGCGTGGATTAACAGATTACACCTAGCGATGAAAATATGCACTAGAGTGAGAAGATCACTTTGAATGGAGTAAATTAGCAGATGTTGATAAGAAATGTGAAATATTTTATAAACTCATAATTTTTCTTAAAATTGAAAATGAAATGAGACTTTTTGTACAAGAAATTTGTGAATTTGCTTACGCGAAAATAAGCAATAAAAATTTGATCAGTTGTGAAAATTTTTTGAATGCTGGACATGTTATTAAATGCGAACAAGTACCAAACAGTGATTGTAACACTGTTAGTATATCGACTTTTATTCGTCAAACATCGCATATTAAAGATAATCTGCATGAAAAAACTGGTGATTCTGTCATTGATTGTGGTGAAAGAATTGGAAAAGGAGCACGCTTGTTTTTTCAAGATGAAAACAAGTTGCACCAATAGCTATATAGTATGTAAAAAGTATCTATGCATAGTTGAAATATATCAATTTGTAAGATAATGATCAGAGATAATGATTTTGTTTACAATATTTACGTGATTTTGAAGAATCGTATTGGTTGAAATGGTGTGAACAGATACTCATACTGTTCGTAACATTTTTTCCATTTTTTAAAACTGTAATCCAAGCCACCTGTCTATCAATCATTTCTTTATCGCCCAAATTTGTTAATGCCGTTGATAAAATTCTTATTTTAATGTGGAAAATGGAAAAACTTGATTTTTTCATCACAAGCTTTGCTTTGGCAACCAAATACGAAACAAAACACTTTACATTAATTTTCATGCACAAGGAAATCTATAATCTAGTTATATAGATTGATATTTGAATAATATCAAGGTTTTCATATCTCCACAAGCACACAGTCTATGTCGGGTGTCAGAGCAATTCGACTCACTTGCTGTGATGTGGAATTTCTCCTCGAGGTAGCGTATGCGAGTGCTAGAGCTCCCAATATGTTGTATATATAGTGCTTGATTTCGCTGTGAAATTGTTGAGTCCGAGCGACGACTAGTGAGTGTTGAAGAAAACAACGGATTACCACGCATTCGGTAATATCCAGGGCTCAAAATGTCATAAACTGCTTATGACATTGTTAATATCGCGATCAGCCAGAGTGATCAGTGACAAGTGACTCTGTTCAATTGTAAACAATTCCTGTTTACATCAGGTGCATTACGTCAACTGATCATCAAAAAATTGCGAAGATAATTGATTGCATATTTGTAGTCAAGAATAAGTGAGGAAAGTAATAAAAGTGAAAAATTTAGAAAATAAAACTCGCAATGGTTCAACTGTACCAGTCACCCGTACGAGTCTACAAGCACCCCTTTGCACTTGTCATGCTGGTGCGTGTTTACTAGTATAGATAGCCTTCAAAACTCGCCTGTTCATCAAATATTCATCTCGCGTAGCGGATACCTAGTTTCTGTAAAATTTTAGTATGCATATAAGCATGTGAGTGTGATGTAAAGTCGACTGTACATCGCCATGAACGATTATATTCAAGTAAATTTCCAGCACTTTTGTCGTCAATAACGTCAAGGATCAGTGTTTGAACTTGAAGCCTATGAAGCTTTATTCGATAAGATCCACTGAGTCCACACGCGCGCGCACGCACACAGGCATATACATATACGTATGTGTGTGTATGTGCGCGCGTGTTCTGAGCTCTCCCAACATTATATTTCGGTAAAAGTATTATTTACTCCCAAACAATCCATTCACAGTGCATTATCAACTTTTTTTTAATGTGGATGAATTACACGTATTTCTATCATGACTCTATTTTTTACAATGGTAATTTAACTCTGGTGGATCACGTGTCATGAAAATTGGTGTAAAATTTTTCGAAAGTGCATGAAAACAACTTGTGACAATATAATAGGCATGCAATTATGACATTCCGTTGTTGATTACGTCATACATTAGTTTATTGTTTTTTCATTATTAAATCTCTCAGAATTCATACGCTCATACACACATTTGTAGCTGTGAACATTATACCATTATGTGAACGTTCAATTTTTGTTTTCTATAATTTTGATAAGGCTTATGAAAGAAGATTCCCAACGTGTCCGCAAATACCAGTATTTGTTGGATGTGAAGTTATAAAAGATGAAGAGAGTCAGGGCGGAGCAATTAGAACTACAGAGAGAAGATGCAAGCTCAATGTCGAAGCTCCATACATCTTAAAAAAAGTAGGTGATTTGCATGTTATTTCACTCATTAGAAATCCGTTATTTTAATCGATTTGCGCCTCACATCAAACAACGATCACGAATATTGCAGATAATTGGAGTTGACTTTGTATACTTCATCCAAAAAAACATTTTGAACAGACGTAATAGTATTTTGGAGATTGAGGCATGGAATGAAAGCTTCTCTGCGAGAGTGACGGTTCTGGAGAAATGCAGATACTTTGTGAGCTTATTGATGATTCCCCACCGAAACTTGGAAATAACGAATAGACGTGTATAAAACGAGCATTACTTGTTCCAGGTTCACCCAGAAAATTCCGAATGGACTTGTTTCGAGCAAACATCGAGTTTGGACATCAAAAATTTTTTTGGCTTTGAGAATTCAATGGAAAAATTGGCTATGAAACAGTATGCACAAAATATTTCCAAGGGAAAAGAAATCATTGAATATTTTGTTAATGAACTGAAGGAACAAGGTGTTACATATGTAGAGCCCTGGGTTGATCCAGAAAGAACCCCGACGCCAAATAAAAAAACGTGAGTTCCCATATTCGGGCATAAATGCAGTAACACAAAATAATTTTTCAGCCATCTCATTGATTAATAAGATGCTATAAGGATTCTAATAAATTTTCAGACTTGAAATTGAAGAGAGTAATGACTCAAATACAGAAACAACTGCTGAGACTAAATTGTCAGGCAGTAAAGAAATTAAACTCTCGTCAGATTACATTGAACGATATTTGGGTAAGTTGGATTTGATGCAGGAAAGTAAATTGTTGCAATTGCGTCAGAGTATACAAGAATTGCGAGGTGCGTCTGTGCCAAACGATTCCACTCTTTTGCGCTTTCTTCGGGCACGCGAATTTATGGTTGACAAAGCCAAAGAGATGTTGACGCAATCACTTCACTGGCGTAAGAAATATCAGATTGATAAGCTGTTGGAGGAATATGAAGCGCCACATGTCGTTAAAGATTACTTCCCTGGTGGATGGCATCATTGCGATAAAGGTAATAAAAAATTTTTGTAAATAAAAGGAATGAGCGTTTGATGGGATGAACTTTTCTAAACCATTACATGTTGAAGTACCTTCTCAATTTTCGTAGATGGTCGTCCACTTTATATTTTGCGGTTAGGTCAAATGGATGTGAAAGGATTGCTGAAATCCATCGGTGAAGATGAATTATTGCTGTTGGTATGCGTGCTTGACATCCCACATTGAAATTATAATCGAGCAACAAATTTATTCTGATTCCACTTCCCGTAAACACTCATAATTCATGCGATCATTATATTTAAGGCACTACATATTTGCGAGGAAGGCTTGTTATTGATGGACGAGGCGACAAGTGCGTCAGGGCATCCTGTATCTCAATGGTGTCTGCTCATTGATCTTGAAGGGCTTAATATGCGTCATCTATGGAGGCCTGGCATAAAAGTCCGTTGAAAAATTATTTTAGTCATATGATACCAAAACCGCTAAATATATCTAAACATATTATATGATTACCATAGGCTTTGTTGAGAATTATCGAGATTGTCGAAGCGAATTATCCAGAAACAATGGGGCAAGTTTTAATTATTCGCGCGCCTAGATGCTTCCCAATATTATGGACACTCATCAGCACGTTTATCCGTAAGAATGAGAGATGTCTCCAGCAATAATGTCATTGCAATATTGTCATAAACTTTATAGTGTGAAAATATGATTACAGATGAAAATACCAGGAATAAATTTATATTCTATTGTGGCAGTGATTATCAAGAGCAGAATGAAGGTGGTCTGACAGATTATATTGATCCGGAATATATTCCTGATTTTCTTGGCGGTCCTTCTGAGGTAAGTTTCCGTCAAACTTGTTTGGAAATTATCTATCAATAACAGTTACATTAACTAATAGGAGAGTATTTCGATTGATGAACTGACAGTACCACTACGGTTTTACAATACCAACATATCATCGAGCAGTGTAAGAGTACAATACATGTATATAGGAACGATACATTGTCTGTGCTGCAGAACACTGTTCCTTTCATTCGTATGTTTCACGTTATCACTTGCGAATCTACGTATACACGTGTATATTCAGATATTCCATCCACATTATACACCAAGACGTATCGCTTGCATATGCTGTCTCCATTTCTTCTATATTCCACCAGTATTTAATCAAAGACACCTTGTTTGTGAAACTATATCCGCGACAAAATATCATCAAATTCATAAAACGAATATACAACTTCGTACGGATGAATATATGTCTCTATTCTATAGATTGAAATGTATCTAATTGTTGTATCGCAAAATTTGATTTTCTTGGGAAGATAGAGAGAACATGGTGCGAAGCATTCCGCCATTTTTGTTAACTTTGTGGCAAACGACGAGGATAGAGGGGGAGTGGATTATCGTCGTTATTAATAAATAAAATATTGGATATTACGTCGTTTGGATAATTTGTCGTGGATATAAATCCGTGTCATCATGTATGATTATGAATGCGGGCAGAGGAAAAAAAGAACCATTTGGAATACACTTTATCAGACAAATTGGGTGCGTCATCTGATACGTTGCTGATATAAGTAGAGCACTATGTAGAATGAAAAGAAACAAGAAATAAGGAGTAGAGAAAACAGCGCTCCTGTAGGCTTGGCAAGTTACCGAGTAGTGCAATTTCTATTTGATAGTCGCGGGGAATCGACAATTCCGGAAAAGGGGTTCATACTGAACAATTGTGTATTAAAAAAAAGGGACCACAAATTCTTTGAGCAATTCATATCAATTTTTGGAATTTGATAATTAGCTTCTTCTTCAACACGTCGTTTGCGTATCGAAAACGACCCAAGATACGTTCAAATAGCAAGTGTCACTCTTTGTAGAGCAGGTGGGGAAGATTTCGGGTTTTATCTCGGTCGGGGATTATAAGGGTCAGTACATAGGTACCCCGCAAATAATTATATGGCAGAGACGGCCAGACTGCGCTCTTTGCTCTCTCACTAGACCAGTAAAAAATTCCGAAAGTAAGCAATTGTTAGGTATGAATTCGCAAAAATGATCGAAGGGTGAATGGATGACGTTGAATCGAATGGCGCTGACCACTCTGCAATTAACCCCCGAAATCATTGAAAAAAGGGTTAAATTATTTAATTCGGAATCTATTAACTTTATCGAAAAATATGTTAAACAAAAGTTGTTCGGGACGAACGAATAAGTAGAAAAGCATTTAGCGTTCACCTCTGTATTTTGGATACTAAGGGAGAAAAATTCAATTGGGGGGGCTTCAAAAAATGAAAAAATATTAAATTAATATATATCTCCGGTTTTTTTTGTTACATATCGCTTTGATGAGAGCTGATCTAACTTCGCAGAGCAATTTTTTTTTTATTCATTGAAAAATTACGTCTGAATATTGACAAAATTACTATTTCAGTATAAATGTCAGATGGAGACGTACAATATCGCTCTTCGTGTTCCATTCATAGGTGGTTGTTATTATTGTTTCGCGCATGTGTCGATTTTCCGTCAGCCCGAGGACACGATTGTGTGTGAGTATGTGCGCCCGTACGCGCATGTGTGTAAAACAAGCATGACAAAACTGCGCTCTTCACGCTCCAGTGAGCTTCAAGGGAGTACAATCTCCCCACTGCCATAAAGTTGACTGTATATCTGGCTTAACTCAGGTATATGGCCACCAGTACTACACACCAAATACGAATGCTATCTAATAAGTCGGCCTTACTCACAAATCTGCTCACAACTTAAATATAACTTCGATGTAATGAAATCTATTGAACTACACAGCCGTGGAGTCAAAACTTTCGCGTGCCAATTAAACAATCAACGTTCGATTCCCATGAGAATATTTTTTTTTTTCATCAATCGTATAATATGCAAAATTTTGTCTTCTCATGAATCTATCATTTGACGAAACTGTATTCCACAAATCAAAAATATTTGAGGGGAATCACTTGAACGAATCAAATATCATAGACATAAATAAATGAATGTTTAAAAATCCACTCATCATTTTTTCACGTCTATTTGATGATATACAAGCGTCAAAGTACAACAAATAATAATATATCGATAAAATAGGCCATATCAAATGCAAGTTGGATGGATTCTTACACACAATTTTATTGTTGAAATTCTACTCGTGGCAAACGTATACATTAACTTTAAAAAATCATTCAAAATCAAGTATAAAACATTAAGAAATGATTTTTCAAAATTCATTTACAAGGCTTTTATGTGTTCGTTGAACAGCTTATATGCCTATCATTCTCATCCATTCCCGAGTCGATTTTCTAATTCACTAGTAAGAACCATGCACAAGCACCACTGAATTAATAGCTAACCTCCTTGAATACTCAATGACAGATTTTGAGATTTTTTGTTCTTCCATGTTCAAAAGTATATGTCTTATGATACTTGTTCACAAATGGAATATTAGACAGGGAAATCATACGAATGGCTCTTGATATCTACTTCCGCCTAGCATATTGAATGACCGATCGGAAAAAATGTGTCAAATCCTCAGAATCATACTCACTAATTTAAAGGGTTAGCGCCAATCAACTTAATAAAAGAACATGGGAGCGATATTCTTGCGTTTGTAAATATATATATTAATTCATCATATGTGTTAATATTTTATTTATTTCATTCCGAAATTTTTCGGGAAAAAAAAAATATATTAATCGTCCGGAGATTTGAACCTGGTTCGTCGAGTTGTGAGACAAACACTGTAGCACCTCAGCTACGTAGTTCTTTGGATACAAATGCATAGAAGTTATATTTAAGTATTGAACCTATTTGCCCATTACATATACCTATTTGTGGGATACCTATGTACTGACCCTTATAATCCCCGACGGTTATAAAACCCGAAACCGCAGAAATGCTTGCCCACCCAGTGCGCTCCTTCATCAGTTGATCCGAGCACCCTTGATTTAGACCTCATAAATTCCATCTGCTACTGTTTGTGGGGTTCCGCGATATGGGCATCCTGAACACAATAGCGGACAATCACTCTCATAACAGATTATCGATAAGAATGTTGAACAATAGTAGGAGAAAATTTTTTTCGATGTCGCAATCGTTAAGTTTTCAGGTTTGCCATTCAATACTAAACTGAAAACAAAATTCTTCATCAGTTCTGCTACCCCCTTAATGGCTCTCCATTAGGTAGGAGATTTGTTCTTTGAATCGTATTAATCGCTGGAGTTTCCATGAAAACAAGAAAACTATAACCCTCTATTCACAGGGCAAATGAAAAAATTTCGCGATTGAGAATAGTTTTGGCGCGATCAAAGTCAATCAAACAAAAAAAGTTATGTTCTGTTACCGTGGGTCCCGAAATTAAAAAAAAACCGGATTTACTTGGAATAAAGGTGCAGAATCCTTGGGTGTCTTCAAATAATACCTTTCCGAACTTTTTGAGCATTTTCTAGATCACTTTTGACTAATTGATATACTAAATGCGCCTCGTTAGCTCCGTGTGTTTTGCGAAGTTACACCATTTGGGTGAGTATATATCGTGCATCTTTCCCGCTTCGCCTATGGACTCCAGACTAGAATCCTTGGGAGCTTAGTCATAGGGAACTTTGTGTTTTACAACCAAAGTTACACCAATTTCTTCTATTGAATTGTGGATTAAAAAGACATATCAGGGACGATGCTGAAAGCTGCCAAATTTGAATTTTTGTTTTCCGACAATAGTGTGAATTGTGATTGAGTATGATCACGTCATTGCTGTCGGTGCTAGCAATCAACGGAAATGTCAACAATTTCGCTTACCTGCACTCCATAAAAGAGGATAGTTTCGAGAAAATGAAGGTATTTTCATATCGTATCCAAATATAATCCGCATTATGAGATGAATCCGAGTATCTTGAACTGATTAATTATATATGGATTTTTACGCTTTTGAAAATCGTGTTTCGTTTCATTCTTGCATGGGAATTCAAAATGACTGGAAAATATGATGCCAGCGATTAATGTCCTTTCAATGAGTTGAATCGTATATTCAGCCATTTCATACTATTCCCGAATAACATTTCGTCCACGTGACATTTTTCTTGCCCACAGCAAAAGTAGAATAACGATGATTCATGTGCTTCGACATTTATAATTCCACATTCATGGCGGCTCTTTGCGATTTAATGTAGAATGTCATTGTAAGGCTTTGAAGTTATCTATGCTAAACTTTTCAGACGTATATTATGGAGGGTGGTGTAGTGCCAAAAAGTTTATATCGATTGGAATTAGAGGGCACATCAAATGATCATGAACACAGCTTGTATCATTCCATCAGTCTTGGGCACGGCCAACTTCATCATGTTGCCATCAAAACTAATGATCCTGGTGCTGTTCTTACTTGGGATTTCGATGTCATGCGGCACAACGTTATATTCACTGTTTTACATGAAATTAAGGATTCAATTACAAAAGGTAACATTGAATATTCAAATATGTATATACTGAACATTCAAATATGTACAAATTGAATCAATTCGATGAATGCGGTTTTTCCAATTCACATCAGTACCGTCGGTAGAAATGTGTTCAGACGACTCTGAAACTTCAGCCACTAAGGAATGGAAGGAAGGAATCGATTGTACTAAAGTAGAACCAAGCATAACTTGCCACGATGGTGAGAGTATTCAGGTATTGGTTTATTGGATTCCATTAAGAATACATAACACAATTTTGATTTAAATCTTGTTTAATTTGAGCGATTGTCTTGATGTATACAGGGAACACATATAATCCAAGAAACGGGAACATATATACTGCAATGGGAAAACCCTGCTGGTGGCGAGTTTCTTCCGTCTATCAGTTCGCACAAAGCGCAATTGATGTACTTTTACGAAGTATTACCTTCGGCCCATTATCGGTATGTGAAGCCTAAAGTAACCATAATGAAGAAATGGTATCAATTTTTTCAGCATGATTTGATATATTCGTAATTGACAGGGGTTCGATGATGAGTCTGCAATCAGCTGTAAGTGGACGATCAGTAGCTAGTTCGTCCCTGTCCAGATGAAAACCAAAGATGGTTCGTAAGGAAAACGATGATGATGATGAAGGTTGTTGATCAATTTCGGTATATAAATAACGACATCCATGGATGTTCTGCGATCTGACAATAGATTAATTTAGATCATGGGACACGGGCATGTTCAGAAGAAACACCATTATTATGGTTGTTGCCAATAATGCAATAATAGTTACTCACAAATAATTATTAGTGGACTAGATTTCTCCAATTGCATCTTGACTTCTATACTAGTTATTCTGTGTTAGATGAACAGTATATTGATGAATATAAAAGAATAAATATTAAAATTGTTGAACAAAGACGATGAAAAATAGGCGCGCGCGATGTTGCAACCTGGTAAATTATTTTCATAAATACAAAGATTGAATAGGTTTGTAAGTACAGCAATGCATATTCGATGGTCGGTGGTGCTATGCTGTGTCAGCATGAATTATATCAGTATATTAACATTTTTTCTTGTTTCAAAAAATAATCTCTTCCGTTACAGTATCACGAAAAAGAAGATGGAAATGTATATACAACATACAATTGATAAAAATAACATTACACAACGAATATGTCAATTAGCAACTATTATCTATTATTACATGCAGGATTAATTAAAAATGGAGCTCAACAAAGTGATTGGCGACGCCGGAATCGATGGATGAATGTCAATCAAATGGCTGTTTAAATCAGAGATGAAAAATTATTTATTTGTAAGTAATTGCCGTCCGTTAGATTGATTACCTTTTTTCAAGAGGACGTGCTACGTTCAGAATCAATAATTATTATTGGAATAGTGCCGACAAAAATGGATAAAAATAAGAAACTATTGAATTGAAGAATGGGAACATAACCGTTTTATCGACAATATTTCACGTGAAAAATTTGTCGAAGGTATTTGATTTGTAAGATTTATTGGATTATCTTTCTGGGGTATTCTTCTGTTATAGATGAGTAATGTATTTAGAAAAAATTAATTTAGAGACAATAGAGCTATTAGTTGTGAACTCTGTGGGTTTGCTGTTGGCGTGATGAGTCAATGGGAATTACGTCCCGGAAACATATTGCACCAAGATTTTATTGCACTTTAGATTATTTTTATCAAAGTATTAGTGACTAAAATTTAGATGTTATTTGGAAGTTCAGCTTCACGTAGAGATTTCGCGAAAGCAATACGTAAAAGTTTGGAATAAGTAAACCAGTTGAACTACAAAGACTATATGAAGATTTTAGGATGTGATAAGTCGTAATCTGTAGAAACACTTCTTAGACCAAAATATCCAATTACTCGTGACAACTTATAACTGTTCGACACCCCGTAAATATGTATCGAAGAATTTATAAAATACATTGAACTCATTTTCTCTCAGTTTAATGCATTTCACTGGGTTTGATGTGAGAATAATATTTTGATATATTTAGAAGAAAAGTTGGGTTACATGATCTGTCAAAAAAACGATTTGGAACATTGGTTATTATATCACATATTTTGCATATACATTATATTATATAATAAAATGAGAATATAGATGATGTTACGGATAAGTAGATATTGTTATTTATGGAAACATTATCCTCTCCTTGCCACAGTATTTGATTTGTTAAAAAGAATTATGATGCTTTGGGAAAATTTGGATGAGAAATGCAAGAAACTATAATTATGAATGGAAAATTGTATCCAAATCTATTTACGCTGCCGAGCTCATCTCCTTTTAAATCCATATTTCTTCCGTTCATAGAATAGATCTGTCTTAGAGCTTCCCAAATTTACGATCTTAGGACATCCATCTCTCTGAAAAATTTTATAATAATACGCGGCTATAGCAAGCAATTCAAAGCATTTTACGTACAAAATAACTCACGTCTTTTTCTTGAATGGTACATTCTTTGCAATAGTATGCATCTGAAACGCCTGGACCTCCACAAATAACACAACGACCCTGATAAGACCCATAATTGCACTCATCGCATATCCTCACGAGAGTGCATGGTCGTACATATGAATCGCAGATAACACACTTTCCGTCGCATTTCTCGCATAACCGACCGATAGCTGTGAAAACAAAATAAAATAGGTTTTTGAATTCTTCCGATTCAATTCAAAATACTTCGTCCTGAGCATCGGAGACACAAAAATGATGCTGTTGGAAACTATCAACAAGCATTTGATACATTGATAGCGAAAACTTCATCAATGGTGTTACAGTAAAGAACTTGGGAAAGAGGTTATACTGGCTCACACACCTACACCTGGTTGTTTACGACAGAATATCAGATCGGGATGATGCTTGGCCATTATTCACCAATTGTTATTAGGAAGCTACTGTGCTTGTCCGCTTTTCTATGTAAGAATCTAAGGAATCCGAAATAAATAACTCCTCCATTCAATCAAAGATTCATTTCGATGAATAAAACAATTCGTAAATTATTGAGAATAATTTTCTCGATCCAATTCCGAGCTCCACTAGCGCCGTAAGCTTCGTAACTGGTCGTCACGGCTAGTGGTCGTCCGGCCGAAAAAAAATTTCGAAACTCATGTCACATAAAAATCCACATTTCTGGACCGTCACCGAGTGGAATGACATGAAACGGGCTTGTAGATGTAGTGAAAATAATAAATTCAGCGAGTAGCTTGTAATGAAGTAAACATATTGTTGAACATATGCTATTGGAATTGGAATATAGCAGATAGAGAGATGAGAGTAAATATGAATATCATTCATTGGAGCGATATATGAACATAGATTGAACCAACTTGGTAGTAGCAGTCGATAATACAGTGACTTAAGGGAACATTATCGTTATCGTAGGAGGATTCTGAGGATTCGAACTGTTTTTGTGCTCAAACATGGCAAAATTGTTGAACTTGGACAAAACAAGTATAGCGGTTGATCTTAATCCAATATGATATTCAAATTTGACGAGAGAAATAATAGTGAACTAACTTTTCGCATCATTCCCATAGAATAATTCATTGAAAGCTTTGAAAAGTGTGGGAAAATATTGAATTTCAGCATATAATGATAGTAAAATTGAAATGTGATGAAACACAATTTGGATGATACTACTTTATACGACAGAAAAAAACTACCATATCCGATAGAAAAAAAGAGAGCAATTCTCCAACAGCAAAGAACAAGGAGAAAAATGTTTATCTACTGCGATAATTGGAAATTTGATTTTTGTTTTTTAAATGACGATTTTGAGAGCCATTTTTTGGTATATAATTTAGCAGAAAATGTTAATATGCGGTGCTCAATAGTTTATGCTAACGTACAGCCCCAGAATCCTGCAATGTTGAAAGTTTCACTATAAAATCAACTTTATTTGCCGTTACTTGTCTGATTGCATATAATTTGGGGGAGGAATATCAGGAACAAATGTATAACAATTGAATATCTGTCGCCGTTGGATAATAAAAAAACAATAGAAGAAAATTATGATGAAAACTCTTTTCATACATGAATATATGTACATGCACTTATACATCAGAAATCACCATAAACTATCAGATAGTGTTGTGATTGCCTGCACAGCCTGACCTATCAGCGTCGCCGCCGTTGTCGCGAGCGGAAGCGAGTAATGCCTTGAATTTACTTTGTAGTTCCTGACATTTCTTTCATGTATTTTTCACGATTCGCCACTTGAAATGAATCGTTAAATATTCAATGAAGATTTAATATAAAAATATAGCGATATGTGTCAACGTACACTACTATAATTCATACGGATCATTCGACACATGATCGGCGTATCTGTTGGCGCGGTTTCTTTGCTATTCTTGATAGCGGTGGCCATTTTGTGAGACCGCCCCCCTCCTCCCCCCCAAATAACCAAAGGTCGACGCTGTGCCACTCGTTACATTATTTCGATTCTCTCATAATGTAGTTTTGGTTAGGTTAATCGCGGTGTCTGTTGTGAGACGTTATTTATCAGTGAATGAAAGAGTTTACTACCAGATGAAATAAACCAATGTTCATAAAAAAGTTTTCGACCATTGTATAAAAATTTACGAGGGTTGTGACGCGTTACAAAAATGAACGTGTGAGACAACGCGGAAAACGGCAACAAGGTGGATAGTGGGTTGACTCGGTGGCTACAGAAACAGGCTATATTCTTCCATTAATCTTGTAAGTAAACAATCGTGTTTAAGTGTTCACATGTATCGACATGTCGTTATTTTACGTTGGTGGCTGATGAGCCGCCATCCCGTGTCGCACCACCGGTCACGGACATTATGCAACTACTAATCGTCATAGTTGCTGTACGCGATTCTGCTATAACCTCTTAAACCATAACCTATATATAATATAACCTCATAAACGTCAACGTTATTTTATTCAGAGAACAATAAATAATGTCACATTAAGAACCAATCGCAAGTCTTGAGGATTTCATTTTCTTATTTTAGTGGTGACCATACTCATTTATCAATGAAGAGAAATGCAAAAATCGAAATCCGTACCGTAAAATTTTCTGTTTCAGCGAAATCAGGAATGAAGTAGTAGCAATATAAAAGTATGGATGTATCAGACGACTTGGCTCTCCAGTGGGTGGAAGAAGTGGGAAATGTTATCCATGAAGAGGTAATATGTGATCTGGAAGCTGATCTTGGAGCCCAAGATGATGAAGTTGGAGCTTGCGAGGAGGTATCCATAGAAGAAATGGTTGAATCCGTGCCCGAAACTAATTCATCGACACAAACTCTACCCCCGGATACAGAAATATTGATGGTACCCCAGTCAAATGATATGGAGTCTATTTATATCGTACCACAAGATCAGGGACATGATTATCTGAATATTCAAGTTACGGAAGAGGTCATCACAGACAATTGGGATCGATCCGGTCCAGATGATGGGTATGAAAAAAAAAATATTTTGCAATATTCAATCATCATTCCAACACATTTGTGTGCATTCACAAATTATCTCTGTTTCAAATGCTTAGGGTGGAGATTCCTGAAACGAAAGTGTCACATGACAACCTATTAGAGTACGATGATATGGAAATCCCATTGCCAATTGATCAAGATTCATATACAAGTACACGGCCTTATCCGTGTGATTTTTGTAGCCGGCGGTTTCGTAAAAAAGCAAACCTCATGAATCATATGGTGACCCACCAGACCGATCGTCCACACGGTTGTAATCTTTGTGGCGCACGTTATGTTCGAAAATGTGATTTGATGAGTCATCTCAAGACCCATGCATATGCACCATCACGCGATGGTCTAGAAGATGAATTGAATGATGATGATTCTCTTATACCCGAGGAAGAAGAAACAACGAAAGGTCGTCGTAAAAAAGTACAATCATCAGTACCAAGAAAGCGGAAAAACAATGTTGTGGGCATAGTTGGTGATGTGGTGAAGCGGAATGTTATCGAAAGTCATTCGTCGAAATTGGAAAACAGCAAATATGTAGGCAAATCATACGATTACGTTGATGAAGATATGCGTTTATTAGAGGAAATGACGAGAGGACCCAACTCCAGGAATGCAAATTTAGCATCCAGCTCGAGATGGACTGAGTCAATGATGGCGACAGTCTCTCAGCCACCACGGTGGCCCATTACTGATCCCACAAAACCGTATGTATGTCAATATTGCGGTGTTGGATTCGCTCGTGAAAAAGCTTTAGCGTCACATTCCCGAGTTCATGGCGGCGACAGTCCCTTTGAATGCGCCAATTGTCGTGAGATGTTCTGGGATGTGAATGCCCTTAGAGAGCACATAAGAATAAAACATGGCGTTGCAACTAATAATGACGAAAGCGATGCAACTACTAATGAGACATCTTACACAGGGGATGAAAGATTCGGAGAATTTTTTTGTGAGACGTGTGGTGTGCCATTCCACCGACTGGATCTTCTTAAGCGTCACCGTAAAGTTCACATTAAACAAGAAGTAGCTGAGACAATAGAGGGATCAAGTCAACATCACGTTTGCAACGTTTGTGGCGAATGGTTTGAAGAAGCACTAGCACTTTTAGCACATGCCGAGCTTCATGCTCGCTCACCAAATCGTCGATGCCTATTGTGCGGTGAGGTTTGCCGGGACGACGCTGAAGTTGCCGAACATGTTCGGCAAAATCATGCTGAGGATGCGCCACCCAATACTTGCACATTGTGTGGTAAAACATGTAAGGATAAACGGAGTTTATTGAAGCATTCATGGGTGCATAATGTTGACAAAACGTTTGGTTGTATCAAGTGTGGGAAGCGCTTTCATAGCAAAGCTCGCCTTCGTCGTCATATGGTGTCGCATCGCAATAAAATGGTTGCGTGTGATGAATGCGGTATGGAGTTCCCTGATGGACGTGCACTCGTCAGTCATCGTCATTCGCATAATAAGGATTTGGGTGGCAGATCATTTCCATGTCGTGAGTGTGGTAAAACATTCGGTAGTCGTAGTTCTCAACAAATTCACATACGCATTCATACTGGTGAGAGACCATATGGCTGTCGATTTTGTTGGAAGGCTTTTGCTGACGGTGGAACGCTGAGAAAACATGAGCGAATTCACACTGGTGAAAAACCGTATGGATGTGCCATTTGTCCACGTGCATTCAATCAACGAGTTGTTCTCAGAGAACATGTTCGGGCTCATCATTCCGGTCCTGATCCGAAATGTCATGGTAGTCTGACACCATATCTGTGCAAAGTTTGCGGTGACTCTTTCGCTACTTCGGAAGAAATCGTTCTTCATATAGTTCAACATTGTGATGACAATACAGCGCTTCGGAGACAACCACAGGTCGGACCAAGGAAATACAAACGGAGACGCAAACTTAAGTCCCATGAGACGCCAGTTCCAAATCTTGGTACGCGATCCAATGAAAATTATAATATGATGGAACCTGTGGGTTCTGACTCCGATGACAACACCAAAAGAAAACTCGGCAGAAAAAATAAGCAACAACGTTCAAATGTCGAAGAAGGATATCAAAATGTCTTAAAGAGCTTTGAGAGTTCTATGCAAAATATCAATTCAATTGTCAATAATTCTAAATCATCAACTACAACCAAATCGAAACTTGTGAAAAAGAAGTTGAAAAAAGATGAGAAAAAGTTAACGGAAACACAGTCTCAAACACAGCACGGACGACCAAAAATGATTCACACACAAAAAACCCGTGTACCTGTCGAACTAGGTAGTGATAGAGTGAAAAAGGGCCAGAAGACAAAGACCTTGGTTACAAGAACACCAAAAGTTATTCCGAATGAACACAAACAAGGATTTTTCCCTGGTGGCGAACGAAATCGTCCAAGAACCAAAAATGTAAGTTATCATGTCGAGGGTAAATTACAGATGACACCCGCAACATTCCCAAAACCAAAGGAGTTTGAGAGTATTCTCACAACTCAGCCTTTTAGCCAGATTGATATTAAGGAGGAGGCTAACGTCATGAGAAAGCTTATCAAAGAAACAGACAATCATGGAAATAACAATGGATCTGTCGAAAATATTATCTCTAAGCCTGATTCACCAATTAAAAGGAAATCTCTGCGTGGTAAAGCCACGAAGAGAATAACAAGACAAATGACTATAAAGCAAGAGCCACATGATGATCGAGTAGACGAGGAAAACATACAGGATAATAATAACGTCGTATCGGTATCGTCAGTGATACTGGATAGGCCGGAGGTTCACGGAAGCAATATGGTGGTTGGCTTTGAGACCAATATTACTGGCCAGGAGATCGATGAACAGGAAACCATTTTACCGGACCTTGACAATGTTAATCACACCGAAGAAGTGAGTAACAATAAAGTAAAATTAAGCGTCAAAGTTGAGTCGACATCGGAGCATCAGCATTTGCTACAGACTGTAACGGAGGATGTTCCCGAAACCATCATACCCGACACCATTGAGTATACTTGTGAAATGTGTTCTGCTGTGTTTGCGAGTCGCGCTGAGCTTCTCATCCACGTACCCATACACATTTGATTCCATCCACGTCTCTCAATCTGTCGAAACATCGCAGAAATTTGCAATTTCACATACAAATTTTATCCACATTAAATTTGTGTTGTTTTGTTCTACTTTTAATACTATTATTATGATTTTTTTTCTTTAATTTAGTTCAATATTTTCATTTACGTATCGTGAGAGATATTTCCGAAAAAAAAATGAAAGAAAGATTTATGAATAATTGTAGGGACATAAAATATTTGAAATTCGTTCCATAATTAATTATTGAGTTTGATCAATTATCTGGTTTCTAGTAAAGTTGCGTGAATCTAGTGTCTGTTAGTGTGGAATTTTTCCTTTCGCTTTCCACTCTATCTGCCCCCATCCATCCACCGTTTCGTCCTTCTCGTATCTCGCTCACTACCGCTTTGTTTCTTCATTCACTGCTGATTAATCAAAATGGAGAACCATATACGGAATTTAATAATGGTACATGAGCTCACTAAAACATCAAATCACTTCATTGTGATGAATGATAGCCTCCTTGTGATTTACTTAAGTCATCTATACATGCACATTATCACCATGTATGTACTTTCAACCATAAGAACTCAACGTTGATATTGGCACAAATTATTATTATCATACACATATAGCAAAAATGTTGTAAAAACAAAATGCATTTGTATATTTGTTCATATATTGAAATGTCAATAGATTACAGAAAAATGAAGGAACATAGAAATATATCTCTGAAATTTGAATGTGAACAAAACGAAATTTATCCTGAGTTCCATTTTATCTCATGAATACAATGAAACCGAATTGACGGGGCAACGATGTGTATATAATTCTGAGCATTTTGAGTTCAAGAACTTGAATAATATTTTGAAATCACTACTCGGATCGTATTAATTGATCTTAAGAAGTATTGAGGAAATTTCAGTGCTGGTATTGTGAAACATTTTTGAGAGGTACTTGAGTACTGACAAACTTTTATTGCGAATCGCACTGTATGAAGACAATGATAAAATATAGTATATGGTATAATATCGAAATAGTGGTTATCTTCTTCTATACCCCATTTATTCATTTCTTCTTTCATCCAAAAATGAATAAGTTGTTTTAGATAATACTATTATTCAAATATGTCTCTTTCTCATTTCTCTTCACCTCTGTTAGCCTGAGTTCCCTCAGGATTTCAAATTAATTTCACAATGTCGGGGGTCGTGAGCCTTTAACATTCCGGTTTCGAGTAACTGAAAAATAACAATGTGATATTCGACACAAGCGAGAAACATATGGAAGGAGCCGGTTAGTCTGTGCAACTTTATCACAACTCATTATTGAAAATTCATGACATGCATTTGTTCACAGGAAGTAATTTGGTTACCCATTATTATTAATTATAACTCAAAGATGAACGTTGATTTTGAAAAATTGGTAATAATATTAATGAATGTTCATAGTCAAGTCACTAGTACAAATTAATCAAAGAAAATTTATAAATATGAAATTATATTTCTGCCTTAATGGTTCATTTACATATTATATATGAGAAGCAACTGCACCGATTTATTCAATGCCGACAAATATTGATGCTGAATTATTATGTAATTGAATATTCACATAAATCGTTCAATCGCGAAGCAAAATAGTCATCAGAACATTTCATCGTTATATCATAGCTTAAAAAAGTCGCTCATATAAGTACTGGCGAGACATTTTATATGCGCGACATTGGTATTCAGTTTGGTATAATTCCATTATGCACGACTTATTAATCATTAACATATGTCAACTAGTATATTTGCAATACATGTTTATTTGCAGCAATGAGGTGATGAATTTCTGAATGTAGTTTGTTCCAATAACCTAAATGATAAATTGTAGAGGTAGTTATTTGGAGGTAATAATGAATAAGATGATTATAACTGTTTCGTTCTGAGGAGAATGAATATAGCCAACTGTTTTGCATGATATAATTTTAATTGATAGGATCAAGTGGATATAAAGGTAACATTAAATGACGATATGATAATTTTAATAACAAATATTTTGGAATGACAATGTGGGATTCTGCGTCGTCATATATCTGAATTGCGCATAATACGATACAGAAAACTAAATTATCGTGAAAATTACTCCATTAATGGAATGTAATGAATTATTATTCACACCATAATATTAATTGAACAGAATGTCGTGCGAATTCACTTGATGTGAGTTGTGAATTGTATATATCGATTACCGTCTATAAGCACGCATTTTACTGTTGATCGTAGTTGTATTTTTCTTTGAATAAAAATGATTTTCTCTCAAATCAATAAGTGGTTCATATTATATGACTAATAGTGTGGTACGATCCTTGTAGTTGTGTTTTGCATAAGTATCATGATACATATTATAGATCGAATGTCTATTTGCATAGCAATACTTGTATCAATGTGTTCATTATGTGTATGCAAATTGTTAAAATGTGGGTGGTATATTAGATACTATAACGGCAGCACTGGATAATGACATCTTCATATTTGACGTCACGTTAATCTCCCCGATGTCTTGATTGCAGTATTCTGTTCTGTTTTTTTTTTTTTTTTTTTTCGATGACATTTTTCCATTAAGGAATATAATCACAGATGCCATATACTTCCTTTTCAAAACCCATTGAGATAACGGCACCTAGTATCAAAATGGCACCGATGACGCTAGTTGAGTTCGGTATGTCGTCAAAAAAATAGATCTGAATAATGTAAGCAAGAATTATATCGAGGGAACGTGTCACCGAGACTTTACCTGCACCTTCGATTTTTAACGCTTTGGTAACAAGTACTTGTCCCGTAAGTCCCGTCACCGCAATGAGAATAATGAGGCCCCAAGTAATCCAGTCTCTTGGAAGTGTTTGGTTGCGTTGGTTCATGTCCGAGACAGTAAAGAAAAATGCGACTGCCAATATGAGAATCCAAGTTGAAAGATTAGCGACTAGGACGGAATAATGAATGTCAGAACATTTTCGCATTATAACAATATTGAGTGCGGTGAAAAAGGCTGCAAATATAGCACAAATATAGCCCATAACATCATAGGAGGCATCCGATCTGTGTATCTGTCGATTTTAAATTGATATGCATATTATTAAAGACAATGAATTTGATTACTTTGTTATTATGTTTTGTTACCTGAAAAAGAAATGGTGGTTTAGAGACGAGTACAACACCGGCGAAAAGAGCACAAATGACGACGATTCTGAGAATTCCACATGGTTCTTTAAGAAGGAGGAAAGACAAAGTGATAACGATGACCGGTGAACTAAAGATTATTGTCGTTGCGTCGCCTAGAGGTAGTTTTCTAAAGCTATAGTACAATAGCGCAAGAGTCATCCCTCCCACTATTCCCTAAAAATGTTATTTTTATGTTTTATCAGAAAAATGCTAAAATATAGTTTATATGAACAGATAGCAGCTTTGCTGTGGAGAGTAGTGCCAAGTACACGCCTAGGGTGTTTCACCAAATGTATCAGCCAAGATAGTAAGTGTTCCAAACTTATCGAGGAATAGAAGTAAGTCGCATGGTCACCACTGAATTTGGTTTTCAAAATGCAATATCTCTATAAATGTTACACAAAACAACTTGACTTTAATCTCAAACAGATGAAAATGTGTGGTTTGTATACATATTTATTATCTTCACATGATGAAATACGTGACGGTTATTGAAATTTGGAAAGGCAACATAACTCTAAACCATTATTGGAGCTGCAATAAAGTATAGCTGTGAAAAATAAGGCGGCTATGTACTTGGCGTGAAACACTTTTGTGTTTTGAATATCACAGATTTCACATTACTCACTTGGAAATGAATCAACAGTCGTGATCCTTTCGGGCCAAATATATTCTTTCCATACATGATAGAAACCACCAGCATAACAAAGATCTGTAGTATTGATCGGATGCCAAGTAGAATCATGGGATCGACATTCTTGATAGCTTTGACGAGGCCCGAACTGATTGTGAAAAATGCACCAGACAAGAATGCTAGTAGAATTCCAAACCAGTTGGTACCATCTCTATACGTTTCATTATTATTGTTGAACTGCTCTGTATACTGGTAAGCTGGATGAATACTGTTGTATGAAGTCGTACATTCGGTGTTAAACTTCATGTTTGGAGTCCCATAAATATTGTAATACTACTAGCACCGACTCAGTCGAGATACTACATAACGCTCAATGAATATCACATCTATCATGCGCGAATTATAAACTACATATGGTGTCTGCTGATGACGATTAACATACTGAGTAGCATGTTGCAACAGCTTAACGAAGATTGAAACTGTGACTCGTAAGTAAAAAATAAGGAATATCAACAGCAGTCATGAAGGTATCCATTGAATGCGTATCACTAATGAATACATTCAACTACTCAAATGCTCACATGTTCATACCATTATCCAAATTAATCCCATTTATATTTATTTATCTCCAATTCTCATTCACCATTGTTACTTATTCTAGACATATGTACTGTTTTCAAACATGGACTGCACTCATATTATTCATTGAATTATATCTTCAACTCGACACTATCAATCCTTGCCAAAATTCACACCTGTACGTGGCTGATCAATACGATAAAGACAATCGGCAACATTGAAATATCCTAAGTATTCCACAGTATCCGGAGTCGTATCAATGTGATAGTGACCGCCTTCATTATGATAACTAAAACTGTGAAAATGTTGCACACGAAGATCGAGGTCACTTTCTGATGAGACAAAAGTTCCAACAGCGATCAAAGGCGCCGCCATTTCATAGAAATGTAACCATTCGTTGAGGGCGTTCTCGGTGGTCAACGGTGTTGATGAGAAGTCAGGCATTACATGCTGTCTGGCTTTTCCTTCTTTCAGGAGAAATGTTCCACCCAGACCTAGTGCAACAGAAATCATTTATGTATGTATATTGATGAAGAAAAATGTCATCATGCCACGAGATTGAGCAATATGCATTCGTTTCAACAGTCGTCCGGACGACTCGAAGACAAATTGCTCAAAACAAATATATGGGTCAGTTTAGATGTATAGATGTTTCATTCAATCCTTTCATCAACTTCTCCTTTCTTATGCATCAATCTGAGTAATGGTAACTTCGAAATCACATTTCAAAAGTCCCAGGTCATTCTTGGAACTGGTAGTAATTTTGTTTCTCTCAACTTTAAGTGTTAACGAATTTAGTTTCATCATTATACTCTTTTTGTCTTTATCAATTTTTTGTCCTATTTCTTGGACAAGCCGAAATCGCTATTGCAGCAGCTGTATAATGTGAAGAAGTATTTTTATTTCAATATGAAGTGTCTTCTAATAGAATATTCAATTTCTATATTCGTTTCTTGTGAACAGTGATGAAAACTCGAAAATTCACACGTTTCGGTTAGGATAATTTAAAGGAAGTGTGAAATATACCGTTTTTTTGAGAGGTCAGAATTCGAACACGTTTCGTCAAAATATGGTTTCTGCAATGTATATATTAATTAATTATGACATATCTGATGAATATTTGATTTATTGAGAATGTACGATATTTGTTTGTATTTATGATGTCATATCTGACATCAGATTGAATTGCATACTCGTCTTCTGCATGGCGATATCTTAGTCAGCATGTATAATTCCTGTGTGTAATGGGGCTATATACGGTAATCTTCGGCCGTTACAGCAACTCATATTGGAATCGTTGTAGTGAAATATACGGCTGTATAATATACAGACATGTCTGGTCATAGATGACCTCTTGCAATTCATCCGTTGCACAATATAACATCACATATGAAACCTATATGACTGTTACCCGACTCAACAATTCCTACCGTCTGAAGCCAAGAACAATCTCAAAAATATATTTTGGTGATGTATGTATATATATATATTCCATGAAAAGTTGTAGTAAAGCATAGATTGTCCGGTGAAATTTGCAGTGGAGATTAGTAGAAATTTTTTTCATCAAGGACTATATGCGTCTATTTCCGCGAATTCGACGGAAAGTTACTGACTAAAAAAATTTCGGTACATTAGACGAGAATGCTTCGATTATTTTTCAAATTTTTCCATATGTTCCCAGATAATGTCAATGCTCACCTGCAAAAACTGAGATTGATTCCGTACATATTTTCTGACAAATGAATTTTTTCAATCAAACCTCTTAACAGAGGATGAGATGGCATAAACCATATTTTATTTTGCCATAATTTGTAAAATACCTCTCGAAACTTTTGTTTACTTCAAGAAAAACTTCTTGAAACTTTGGTAAAATAATCAGAATAATGCAACTTGTTAGTCCGTGTTTTCCATTCTATTCTGTAAGCATTTTCAAACTATGACAAAATAAAATATGGTTTGTGCCATCTAATAATCCCCCGTCGAAACGAGTTATTGAAAAAATTTAGTTACCAAAAAATATGTTTTTGCAGAAACAATTTTTGCAGATAAGCATTGACATTATCGGTGAACGTATGCAGAAATTCTGGAAATAATCGAAGCATTTCTGTTTACTGAATCGAAACACCTTAACGCGATTTAACCTCGCATCGAGATTATGAAATTAACGGCATGTCGGCTCGTCACATTGCTGCCGGAATTTCGAACTTGATTACATGTTGACGGCCATCAAATAAGTTGATTTAGCGTTATCATCTAGTAATCCCTTGAACGCCACGGACGCCAAGTGGCGTTCGGCGCGGCAAATGGGTTCATAATTATGTAGCAATGACTGTCAATAATATTTTGGATATCTTGACGTCCCCAATTATGTAAGTGTGTCAGAAAAAAAACGATGTGAAAGACGCCAATAATTGCCATAATCACTGTTTTGAGTCACTGAGCGGTGCAATTTTTTGGCAGATCGCTAGCTCTGTCTCTTTGTCTGTTAGATATTAATTTGAAAGAGGAAATTGAATTATTCAAAGTGCATTATCCGAGGAACTTTTTGACGAAATATCTGGCATAGTTTGCATGCCGCGATTCATGAAAATCATGTTATCGACCGGAATGTGGAGGGAACAGCCGCTTCAAGAGCACCATTTGCGCTAAGCCAGCCTCCTTAACAAAAAGTGCAACATTAATCCAATAATTACGAGAAAAATATGGGAATCGAAAATTCTGGAAGAGTTTTCTTTCCGAGGACTGTGAGAACAGATTAAAAATATTATTTTTTATCAACTTTGAATGTTGTATCAACGGACAATCTCAGTGTGAAATTTTTTGAAAATTTATTTTTTTAGCATCATCCACAATGTGGACTTCCATAAACATGCTGATTAATTTTGGTCACGGAATTTGAATTATTCTGGTTGTTACAACCTTTCTTAGAAAAAAGGATTCAGTCAGCAGCGTGACTCTGAGCTAATACTAGGAACTAAACGCATTTTTCTCGAAATATAGTTTTTTGAAACAGTGGAAGAGTTTGGCCGAAGAGTTTTCAAGCTGTCCGTCTCGAATTTTGCTGAATTATTCTCCACGCCTTAACGTTGAATGAAAGATTCTTTTTTTCTTTCAGAATTTAATATTATTTTGAACGAAAAACTATCGGAAAATACGTTTCAATTTGACACTTAATTTTAAAATTGTCACCATTCTGTTAATTTATATCGAAAAAAAAATCCTACATCCGCCTCTACAGTTGTTTACCCTGATATCTTCTCGGATTTTTTGTTTCTGATAATTTTTAGTGGAGAAGGACCTTCCACCGTCCGATGCTTTTTTTTTGCATTATTTCCCAGTGGCCAAGAACATTGTATGGAAGATGAAAGTGGAATATTCAAAAAACTTTATATGTACAACGTGAGTCATTCGAATAAACGGATAAAAATTTGGACTGATTATCGAATTTTATTAATTGAAAAAAAATATCATGTAAATCTGAAATTTTCGTGCCCGTCACACTGAGATGGTCCTTTTAAACTCGGCTGAACTACTCTATAAATGACACTATTGACGTCTGATTTTGCACCAGAAGCCTGGGAAATGAAATTTTTCCAAAAGTGTTATACACAAGTTATTGCTCATCGCAGTCTCTACGACTATTGCTATGAATATATTATGTGTGAATATTTTCATCAACGAAATAATTAGAAAATGATTATCATTCCTAGCGAAATTGTTTATCCATAGTATTATAATTATCTGCAAATTATTTCATTGGTGCAAATTTTCAAACATAATCGATGTGCTCTACAATAGTGGACTATTTTATTATTTTACGAGCCGTTTTTGATACGCCGAAAAAAAAAAAAAATTGTGGAATTTCAACAATTAAAATAAATTGTTCAAACAATTTGTGATCCCGTTTCGTTTTGACATCAGCTGCTCCAACCGCTAATTATTTTCCCAGGCTAGCAACATTCTATGAAGGCGATTCGACATCTCACCCCAATTATTACCGAATGGTGCATTGGATATTGTCTCCGTGTGACAATTTTTTCCATCTTATACATAACGGTTTTTCACGAGAATTGAATGACAGTGTTTTAGTATCGCTACTGCGTTGAAAATTAAAGTGTCGACATGAAGTAGTTACAGCCATTCTGAGTCGATAATTATAAAATCGCCGCAAGAGTTAAGGTAGTTGTTGCGAGACTAAGGAGTTTTTTAGTAGCTTATTAATGACGATTGTCGTAAAGGTCATGATAATAGTAACGACAAGAATAATATTCAAATCTAATGTTTGCGGATAAATAATAGAGAGTTTCATTGAGTAATAAAATTTTTTCAAGATTTCGCCGTTCCGCTTTTGACTCATATTTTGTAAAATTTTACACAGTCAACCTGGGAAGATAACATTTAATGATCATTTTCAGACGAACTGTGTGGTGAAATTCCACACAATTTGTCACATCAATCCTTAAAATGTTTATCTGTGCAATAACTATTTTATTTGCTTTAGACTCTCCGTGTTGAATTCATCGATTGCAAATCCAATTTTCTCGTCATCCACATAGTGAATTGTCTCGAGATTTTTCCAACAACCGTAGTGACAAAATTCATTTTATATGCTGTTAATTTCATATTTTTGTCATGGACTTCGAGAAACGTCTCAACTACCTTTTAGTTTGCATTAGGAATCGAAATATCGACACAACTTATTCGTGCCGATAATGTGTCCTTAATTACAGACATTAATCAGAAAATGAACGACAAATTGGCGTTGAGAACCTAAATTTCAGCGCGTCATGTTCCCTTCGACTTTGTGCCAATTTGCACAAAATTGACAAGAATATAAGGCTGGCACCTGTGTTGGAAATTCAAATGTAATCGTGAATTCTGTGCGTCTATTTAGTATTTGTAATAGAAAAGCCAAAACAACTCCAGATTAGCTAATCCAAGGTTAAGGTAGGATTGTCAATCAAGGAATTGTAGAAAGAATTCATTCGTCGTTTGCGCCACTGTATAATATAAACATGGAGATTGAGTTTTAAATCACTTTGGCTGTCAAAACGTTAAATGTCATATATAATTACATCATTATATTGTTACGGAACTAGTATTTCCTAACGTTAAACCGTAATGCTATATTTTGTTACCGCACATTTGATTAGATTAAATTGCCCGCACTTTCAATTATTTAATTTTACTAATGTCAAACGATCCTGTATTACCGTTTTTGCTGTCAGCAGAATTCATCTACGGGCTATTACTTGAGCCCCTGACCCTAGAACTAGTTAACAGTCACAATAAATTTATATTTGCTATCAGTACAATCAAACTAGATTAGATGTTGCCTCGAATATGCTGAGGGGGTATCGTAATCACTGTAGAAAAACAAAGCCTCACTTTTCTTCCGAGTTTTCTAAATTACATCAATGGGTTAGCTTGCCGTCGAACGATCATGATCACTTCACGTAACCATTCGCTTTTCTCGAATTTTACGCGGGAATCCGTGTCCAACTATTAACCTGAAGAATATGTTGAGTGAGTTATTGAATATGAGAAAAAAATTGAATTTTCGACCTAAGGCTAAGTACCCGAAAAAGTGATTGTTGCAATTCGTTCTGGTATATTTGCAGAGCAACGAAGCAGCAACAAAATCCAGTGCGTCAAGTTTTTTAAAATAATGACAATACAGTGGCGCTCATGCTAGCTTGACGTCAAGCTAGCATGCACCTTGATTCCCCGATAACTGCTAGAGGAAAAGAATCGAAATTATAATAATTAATTAGCAACGAATTGCCCATGTGTTCATTTCAGATTTTTTCGGAAAATCTATGCTACCTTGACGTACATGATAATGGTGTGAATTGCGATTGGCTATGAGCACCTGCCAAGTGACCACAGTCATTGTATGTTTATCGGATGATTGCATAGAATGATACCTATACTTCAAATTATATCATATTTACCAACTAATTGGTTTTTGTAGTGAGCCGCTAATGCATGCTGCATTGTGGCAATGAAATCCAGCTTCCCGATGCGTTTCTTAGCATTTACTTTCAGAACTTTGCCTGGTTCCCCTCGCGATATGTAGAGATTTGCTAACAGTGCGCAGCGAGTGTCTGATTCAGCTGAGTTCTGAAGTATACATTGATTTTCATCCCCGACCCATGCTAATTTGGTTTCATTTTTCAGTTCTTCTGATGACACAACTATATTCATCATCATCTACGCAATGGAAATGTATCATTAATTATGGTAATTGTGTACCAATGTCTGTGATCGAGCGAGACAAGTGCTGGGCAGCATCCGCTGACGTCTCGGAGGAAAAGTCTCCGCAATTGAAAAGATGGTGACTGCTGCTGTAGTGAACACGCGACGTTGCGTAGTGGTTCTTTGCCGCTGATAATCCCGCAACATGCTGTTTTTTCAGCGCTGCTCAGCATGTCTCGCGACCACGGCCATATTATCTATACTTACTTCGCAGTTGCGGGAAAGTTGAGGCCATGGTCCGGCGCCTGCGCCAATGACGAATGCCTTGTCATTATAATTCAATCGTTTCAGAATTGACTGAATATCGTATATTTTATCTTTTTGAACTGAGGGCAGCAAAAAAGCTGGTCCCCCGATTTCTAAAAGTTTCGAACCGCCGCCAAGTCCTATTAACGTGTTACAATTGAATGCATCCATATATATGTATATAGTATTGTATAGTATTTTTTATACGAAAGTGATAAGAACCTGCTGCTGCTAGAGTGAATGGTGCTACTGTTAAGTCGGGACATTCAACGATTTCAACCGAGACTTCAGCAAAGTTTTTCAACAATGCCGGTGTTACCACTGCATTAAATCAATATCAAACGTATAGCATATTGCTTATAATTATTAATTCAGTGTTATACTATTGATCCATATGCTTGAGAGAATATAATAATAACGTACCATGTTTGATTTCGCTTAGAGCCGGTGTGAAAAGCATTCGTTCGTGGATTGGAACTTTTTTTTCGAATGATGACGTCATCATTTCGATTTAGCAAAAAATATAGAAATATATATGAATGCTTATAGAATCTCCACTCTAGTATGCACCCAAGTAACGGAACGACGAATAATATCTCGGCAATCACAGTTGATCGCGATCAGATGTTGCGGAATAGTTCAGATGTGCTGTCTCGACTGACAAATGCCATCGATTGCAAATTCTCCTCTGCTTTATATGGTGTTGATAAAAATTGATGTCATTCGGTCATATTAATTGTAAATGTACTTTTTGCAATCCTCGCAGTCATTCTTTTTTTTCATCTAATCTCTGGTTTTATTTTAATTGTGTACATATGATAACCGCAATCATGTGATCGCAACATGACTAGAGATGGGTGATGTTCATCGATGTTCCAAAACACCGATTATTTTTCCCTAATAATCGATTATTCACCCACATGTTGTTGGATTCCGATTAATCGGTTGTCATCGATATTTTTGCGAAACATCGTCGTCATATTGGTATTTGTCATCGTTCGAACTCTGACTTGTCATCATCTGGGCCCAGTTTTTTTAAGGATAAACCTAGGTCCAGTTTTTTTAAGGATAAACCTAGGGCCAGTTTTTTTAAGGATAAACCTAGTTAGTTAACTGGCGCGGTTTAAGTTAAGTTCCCCCACTTTGAGTCCCTTCCTCTATCTATTTTCCCCTAACCGCGTGATGTTTGTGCGATTGGCGCCATTGGCGGCTCTCTGATTTGAACTCTGTACTGAGAATATTGTGATCTAAGATACTTAGTTGATAATTATTATTTAAATAATAATCTTCGTTATTATCCAGTTAATCCAATTACGTGCTAAGCACTGTACACGTGTCAATAACATTGCAAACTTGACAAGTTTAGAGACAATTACACAAAAATCACTCTTTGTTAATAACTCGATATCACTGCATAAAATATTTAACACTTTGAATTGGAATATTTGAGGTTATGATGAATACGCTGGACTTGAAACAGGCTTCGAACTTCTGATTAACGCTACTATGCGGCGCTAGTTTCGGGATCTAGGTGGGGGAACTTAACTTAAACCTCGCCAATTAACTAACTAGGTTTATCCTCAAAAAAACTGGGCCTAACTAGGTTTATCCTTTAAAAAACTGGGCCTAGGTTCATCCTTAAAAAAACTAGGCCCTATCAGATTCAGAGTCCATCGTCACTCGTGTACCACAATTTCATATCGACGGTTTCGACGTATCACGCATTCAAATTCACATCTTCTTCATAATCAACTCATCGTTTGTGGGGAAGATGATAATAAGCCACTATCAGCCATAGTTAGACCATAATCCTTATCTGATCAACAATAGTGTTAGTGTCGCGGGGCGCGAAAAACGAAGTGATTGTATTGCTTCCATAAAATTGGGGTGTCATGTCTTGATGGGTAAACCTCGATGTTAGAGAATGTGCATATCTTTAATCCCGATATTTCAGGTTCACTGTGAATGAAATTTATGCAATTGCTTTCGTTATTCGTTTCATGGTTTGAACTTTATCATGACTAGTGCCCAATGTTTTTTTTCTATATCACAAGAAAGCATCTGTACTACCGATTACCGATTGCAATATTATCTGTCGATATATTATCTTCCGTCTTGTGGTCACTTCATTCCGCGAATGGTACAGTATGTGAGAATGATGCATACATAGTAATTTTGTGCTGTGTATTTTCCCGTCCTTGATACGAATGTTTGATAATAAATATCATTAAGCATTGAAAGAGAGTATTATTGTAATTATGCTAGTGTGAAAACGGATCATAATAAGCGTCGATTCTGATGGAAGCGTACATTGATTATTATGGTTACTAGGGATTTTAACATTTGAAGATTCTTGTGCCGTGAAATTATGGGGTTTAGCATCAAGACACATGGTACCCCTCACAGCGCGAGAGCATCCGAGTGAAACGCAGCCTGAGCCATGCTGCCGCAATCCTCGTGGAGGCTTCGCACTGCTCGTGGTTCGGACCGCTTGGATATCACGCAATTTCATGTTAGTTACCCATCTAGTATAGGTCCTCGACTGTTACGTTGTTCGGTCGAATTAATGTCATGTTGTGCATCGCATTGTATGATTATTCATCGTGAACATTTTGTTTGTATATATTTAAAATTCAGAAATTCATGACAATTCCTAATTTATACCGTTTCGATATTCCGAGCATATATATGATATACGAGTGACTGTGGGATGGACATGTCAATTTATAGTTAAAGTTTTCAGAGTGTTTCCAGTAATGAACGCGTTCTCGTTTCTTGGTCTCAGATACAGATGCTATTGGACTGAAATATAACTGTCTCTCTTCACAATGTTAGTGCTTTGAATGATGTGATCTGAATAAATAAAATCCGAAGGAATACATAAAGTAATCGTCCAAACAAATTTTGAAGTTATGTATATGGCATTGCTTGCAATCCTACCGACCTTTTTGGTCCTGACGTCTTCTCACTCAGTAATGCCGCATACTGTTATATTAAAATGTTGCCGAGACGGTGAAGAATTATCTGTGTTTGCGAATTTGGATTCCGAGGCGAAATGTGTACCAAGTAACATAACTTGGAAGCCATTTATATATTCGCCATCACGAAAAAGTGTAATTCCTCGACCGCTGGAATGGATTGTCCAGGAAGCCGAGAAGCCTCGATGCCGTGATAAATATGCTCTCACTTTAGTACCTTGCAGCATTTATTCACCCTGCATTATTCTAGATGATGGGAACGTAATGCTCGACGGTGGAAGTGGAGCCAACGTGACGCCTAATGAATACTGTGCAGATTCCAAAGCTCTTCTTATTTGCACGCCCCGAAAGATGGTGACCAAAGTGTACAGATGCTGCGGTGATAATGCCGTCTTTCATGAAGACAGGTAAAGATTCCACCTATTTTACATTTACGTTTCGTCTTTTTTTTTTTCATTAAGTCATTGGTGCTAACTGAGTTGTGTCCACTGTAGTATGAATACGTGATTCATATATGTCGTATTTTTTTTCGTATTTTTTTGGGCACATGCTTATTTGCAGTAATTTTTCTCACATCAAAGAGAAAGAAGTCAATTTTTCGCTGGGTCTCACGTTGACAAGCACGATTCCGGAAAAAATGTCAAATTGATAATCAATTGGTGTTCAGTTTGTTCGAATACTCTACCATAGAGTTAATCATAACAAATCCAATCAATTTTGCTTCATTGAACACGTTGACTGTGGCATAACAATATTAAAGAATATAGATTTACCAGTAAAGTATGATTAATTTATTGCATGTCCAGGAACACTTGCATAAATCAAAAGGATTCAGACGACGCGCCGCCACTTTTATTCAATATATCTGCAACGATCGACTTAATACCAGGATTCCCACCTTGTCGACATTCGGACAATATTACAATAATTGGAGACACGAAAGGATCGGTCTTGCAGTTCGATGGTGGGTTGACAGTAGATGGGATATTTTTACCGCCTGCACAATATTGTGTGGAAAGAACGAACGGCGCGGACGATGAAGCCAAAGTTTTTGCCTGTTCTGAGTATGCACCACAAAGGTAATTTTTTGATTTTCAATTATTCTCGATTCCTGGTGGTTCAGTCAAAATTGGATCCAACTTGTTTTAATATCCACTACCGACACCTCTGCCGGGTATCACGATATCAAAATTTCAAAGGACTAGTCCACATTGTACTATATAAAAGTCTGGCTCAAACGTCAGAATATAGATTATCTCATAATATTTCTAAAATTATGAGGATTTATCATGAAAAATAATTCAACAAATATTGAAAGATCCTGATGTACAGACATACTGTCATATGTCCCTGCGTTAATATACAAAATTCGACAATTGTATTCCGATGGCGTATCGGACTGATCGAATTTGACAGAATTTGCGACATTTTGGTATTCACCAACTACATTGAATATCGCTAGTGTTTATGCCGGGTGTTTTTGGGAAACACTGTTACAATTCTCAATGTACAAGAGTATATCGGATCACATCCAGTGCTCTAAGCACCAATCCATTATCCGCCATTAAGCTTTCTTGATATTTCAAAATCCAAACCAAACAACAAGTCACATCTAAACGAATTTTGGCCGATAACAAATCAGAATCATGAAGAAGTACAATAGCATAATAGTATATAAATTCGAGGTATGTAGGCTATCTCCTTTTTTATGTTACATGAATGAAAGTATACCATATTAGATTAATACCGCTGCTTTCATGTGCTGTGCTGCGTAATCCGAGAAACTATATTTTTCGATTTGATTTCTTTGGCATGTTATCTACTTCTCCGCCATTGGAAATGGTTGATAAGGTGTTGAGATATTATTGCCACATCTTTTAGTACGACAGATTACGATAATGAAAGATGAAAAAACGGGACTGTTAATGATTAACGGGAATTAGACAATTTGTCCGATGTGTGCATCAGTGACTATGTACCAAATTTGCATGTTTCTCACACTGACCTCAAGAAGAAATTCATCCGTTCTTTCTGCGCAATATCGCTACAAGATAATGGCACCAAAGGACGATTTTAGATGTCTTTTCGGCTATTTTTCTCATAATAATGCATTCTTTAATATATGCAGAACCTGAATTGTATAAGTATATAAGTTATAAGAGAACTCATCAAACACCGGTTTCAAATACAAGACTTACAATCCCAACAAAATCTCTAATTGGAATTATGATAATGAAAAACTCTTTCCTGGTCACCAGTCATGGATATCAAAAATCCAGTTATATGTTCCCATTAATTAACATACTTTAATTATACTCAACTGAGTTATGAACAGCGTCTATTGATGGTCACGCAATAATTGGAAATCATATTCAATAACAGAACATCTTTTATTCGAATGATTAGCAGAAACAGTAATTTACATCAGTTTGTATTTTCATATAGCGCAAAATGGCAGAATGTCTTCTCATTTCAATAAGTACTATAAGTAGAATGTTAGTCTCAATTATCAATTCATCAGTAGGTATTGTCTTAGATTGTGGCATCGTTATATTGAATCCGTTCCGACACTTGTCCAACTGTTAAAATATACACTCTCTCAACATTCGATTCCATCTCGGTCCGACTCTCATTTCACTACCATCACCTCGCGCCCGCTTCATTGGGTCGATGTACATATTTATATCAGTATTTCATTCACGAAAAATACTGCACAGCTACTGAACAATTATTATATATTGGAAACTCAAAATTCATGAAAAATTTTCTATATCACCTGCAACAGATTAAATGTTCAAGTTCATATTCTGCGGAATACTATGACTATTAATTCCTGGAAGCTTGTCTTCATCGATACTATTCAGTTATGGTGGAGCTTCACCGGTAATAGTAACCATGCCTGTTTCGGAGATTTTCATGTCAAGTTTAGACCTCTAATTGACGGTGTTTTACATCCGCCGTCCACGTTACTGATAAGGAGTATCACTTAGCTGTCACCCTCCGATATTTTTGAAACTTCTGTATATGAAAGAGCATTTGAAACTAAAAGACACGCATTTTCTTTTATCGGTGGAAAATCGGTTCTAAGGGGTGAAAACACCCTTTAAATAAAGGCGTGAACGGGTGTTTTTGCTGTTTCACCCGCAAGCACTCGAGCGATCCCGATAGAACAAAAAGCAAAAGATTCCTTATCTCAAACAATGAAAAGTCCACTATTAATTCAGAGAAAAATAAAAAAATGAAAAGGTGAACCACCCCTAAACAAAAGGGTGGGACCTATTTGGATGAAACAGGTTCTATCTCAATAAGAACACGAAAATAAAAATTTCATGTATATGGGTTTTTTGAAAATAGCAACATTAAGGGGGTAAACTACGTCCTACTTAAATTTATAGTAATGACTAGTACGTTCTCTATGTGGCGTAGAGATGTAATCACGATATCAGTTAAAAACACTCGACATTCGTCACCGACTCTCAAGGTAATAAAGATAATCATGATGGATAAAAATGTTATCAGGTATTGCGAGATAAATACATATTTTTCTATTCTGATACTCGTTTCAAAAGGCGATTATCATTCATACTGACTAGTATATATTTAAGCGAGCTTGAAACTGTGTTTCCTGTTCTGTGCTCTTGGTATGTTGTGTCTCAAATATTTACCAGCATAAGAGTCAACCCAATCAACGTTATCAAACTTTCATTGGCTACATTTGAGGCTATGAATATTGCACAAACTCCTATTAATAATGCAAAAATAGAGTTAAAGGAAAATTTTGAAAAAAATTTAATTGATTCTATGCCCGCCTACAATGGAATTGAGATGATGAAAGAAAAGACTTTGGATTTTCGAGAGCCGTCTAAAGAATACGAACCAAATGCTGTCGAAGATACTGTGGGGAAAAAGATGTTGACTCTGACGCTTGTTCGAGTGACGATGAGCCTGGCTACGATTACAAAGAAAAAGCTGTAGAATATGGGCGATCAAGTAAAAAAAAAATTACAGTATCGAAATCGTTGAGCAGAAATACAAGTCCGTCAAATCCATACGACATTCGTGACACTGAACAAATCAAACGAACAAATGTGGTACCCATTATGAAGATCTAGCTCGAATTTCGGAACATACAATTCAAAATATGAAAACTGTCATAGACTGTCGTTGTTTATGTCGGGGGGTGGAAGGGGGGGCGGGGGCTTCTCAATACCGTATCATTGTTTGTCTGAATATCTTCCATTTCGTTCTACTCGCATATGCAGGAGCATACTCTTAGTACAGGCTTGAACACTTATGAACGATTCATTAAATAAAATTGATACTCTTAAAGGGCACAATTTGATTTTATTCGATAATTATATTTATAGCTGTTGTCACAATTTCCCGCTTTTTTATGCATGTATTGAGAAAGTATATATATTTATAGGTAATTCTATTCTCCCATCAAATGCTATGTCATCATCCATATTATCATTTTCAGCAATTATGATTCGTATATCGAACAATAATGGTAGTCATCAAAAATGCTTCAAACATAAAGAATTTTTACACCATGCACATTTTATATGTGCTATATGAGTACAACCAGGTGTTTCACAGTGTGTTTCTGACTGACCGAAACCAAAATTAACAGGATTTTCAGAGTATTCTGATTTTTCGGATATATAATGACTTTTGAACCAAGAACATTTGAAAAGATTAGTATAACGTAGAAATGATAGTTGATTATGTGTGAGAGATTGCATTTTAATGATGTTATTCCTCAAATGTAAATTTTTTATCGGCACCCATTAATATTACCCTATTTGAAAATGTCGCACCGAGTTTCTCCATACCCGCAATCCAAATACATGAAGTGGTTGAATCTTTCCAGTCGTACCTTTGGAATAATAATTGGGATGATTTTTTTTTCATGAGGGGTGGCTTAGTGCACAACTCCAGGGCAGTGTCCACGCCAGGAATCTATCGGCGATATGTTATCACTTCCAACATTAGGGAAAAAAACTTTTCGAAAGCAAATTTCAAAATGATCTGTTAATGCATAGCAAACCATATATTTATAATGTTCAGACAAAAATGGGAATAAATTTTTTAGATTTCGACGTTGTTACGAGGACGTTATCTGGTCTAAATAATTCTTTCACTACTTTTGGTCAAAATTCTTCCTTCGCCTCTTTTAAAACTATGAAAAGAGGAGAAAGTAATTTCCTATTGGCATTTATGATAGCTTGAATCGTGGAGCTTTGGATTGTTGAGGGGACTGATTGTACAACACATTCAATTTTTTTTTATTCTACCATTGCTAAAGTTCGTGCTGAATGGATTTTCAGATGAAAACCACTTTGGTCTGTATTGTATACATTTTCGGACCCATACTTTTCGATTAGATTCATTATCCTGTACGAATTTTTCTCCGTTTCTCTGTGAAAATAACTCGTTCTCCACAGTTCTTCTTTTTATGAATTTATTTATATTTTTCTGAGAGCAATAAGATGCTGTTTCTTAAATTTCCATAATTAAGAGTGGGTGGCTTCGAATCGCATATCTTCGTGACCTATCTCTTTCTGTGCCTGCAAAGCCCACTTCCGTACGTCAATATCATGAACAATGGCAGCAGTGTTTATGGCAGTTTTCATATTTTGCAATGTGTATTCGGAAATTCGAGCTAGTTTTTCTTTATGAGTACCACCTTTGTTCAGTTGATTTGCCCAGCGTTGCAACTGTCGTGTGGATTTGCCGGATTCATATTGCTGCTTGACCGTTTCGATAATGTAATTTTTTTTTTACCAGATTGTCAACATTCTACAGCTTTTTTTGTAATCGTAACTCTTCTCATCGTCACTCGAACAAGCGTCAGAGTTAACATCTTTTTCATCTTTTCGCCGCATAGTGTCTTTGAGAGTATTTGCTGCGCATTCTTTATACGGCTCTTGAAAATGAAGAGTCTCTTCTTCTATCATCTCAATTGCATTGTAGACGTGCATAAAATCAATTAAAATTTTTTCAAAAATTTTCCTTCAACTTTCTTTCTGCATCATTAACAGGAGTTTGTACAATATTTTTAGTCTCAAATGTAGCCAATAAAAGTTTAATAACGTTGATCGAATTGAATTACATGCTGGTAATTATTTCAGACACAACATACCAAGAGCACAGAACAGCAAACACTGTTTTAAGCTCGCTTAAGTATATACTAGTTAGTGAGTATGAATGGTAATCGCCTTTTAAATCAAGTATCAGAACACAAAAATATGTATTTATCTTACAATACCTGATAACCACTTTATCTATCATGATTGTCTTTATTACTTTGAGAGCCGGTGACTAATGTCAAGGGTTTTTACGGGTATCAGAGTGTCAAAAACATTAGGTGATCATGACTGCCAGATCACATTCTGATACCCGTGAAAACCCTTGACATTAGTCACCGGCTCTCAAAGTAATAAAAATAGTCATGTGACATAAAAATGTTATCAGGTATTGTGTGATTTTTCTGTTCTGACGAAGGCCAGACAAACAGGTGTTTGTATTAATACAAATATCGTGATTGCATCTCGATGCTAATAGTACATCAGAAGAATATCTATTCATGTACACATAGAGTACATACTAGTCACTACTATACAGTATTTACCATAAACATTGGTGAGTACGGAGTAGCCCCCAACCCTAAGTTAATGCAAATATGCACACGTATTTCAAATTATGAAATTCGTATTGTCGATGGAAGGGTAACAGATTCAATGAAATAGACAAGCAAATATTTGGATCCTGAATAAAAGGAAAAATAAAGGGGGGGTTCTGTACCCTTCCAGGGCATCTTATTAATTTCACAGTATGAGAGAACATCGATTTGGACCTTGAAATAATATTCCGCATCAGCAGGAACATTTCAACAAGGAAGAAGCGGCTGCGATAAGGAAATTCAACAGGGGGTAGTTTACTCTTTGCGTGTTCTTATTAAGTGTTAAGTTGAGTGTAGATTCGGTTATTCGGGCGAACGGCCAAGTATTATCTAGGAAAAGATGAAACAGTTAGTTATATTAAATGAATTTTGATTCTGGTCCAAAATGGTATAGGGATCGTTGTTTGCTATGCCGCGATCCGCAGTTGAAGTAAGAAGGAATAATATGGATTAAGTTAACGAGTTCGAAGGTTCATTAATCAAATATGTCACTGGTTTATTAATTTATTCACTAAATGAACAACAATATAAACTTTC
Source organism: Zele albiditarsus (assembly GCA_958496275.1). Taxonomy (NCBI): domain Eukaryota; kingdom Metazoa; phylum Arthropoda; class Insecta; order Hymenoptera; family Braconidae; genus Zele; species Zele albiditarsus. Next base: position 3,688,768 of record OY292410.1, read on the forward strand.
ATCACACAAGATCACAATGATTGATTAAGATTATAAGTTTTCACTACCGCTGTTTATTACTGCGTCGATTGCACTATGCGCCGGATTGCTGGCGTTGCAACGCGAATTATGATCAGTTGGTTAGTTGAATTGATTAATTGAATTTTAAATATAATATATATTTAAATATAAGACCAGAATCAGTCGTAAGAGGGGAGTTGATTGAAAGTTATTAAAATTCAATATTGTGGATTGGGTGAAATAGTAATTATTGTAAATAAATAAAGGGATCACTCAGGATCTAACATAAGGTAGAACCCGTTTCATTCAATTAGGTCCAACCATTTTTGATGGTGATGAGAAATAGGAAAATCCAGGGATGTTTCACCTCTTCATGTTTTTATTTTTTTCCGAATGAACGGTGGACTTTTCATCGTATTAGATGGGGAACATTTTGGTTTTTGTTTTATCAAAATCGGTTGAGTGCTCATGGGTGAAACAGCAAGAAAAAAATACGTGTCTTAAGTTTGAATGCTCTTCCATATCCGGGAGTTTAAAAAAAAATCAGAAGGGGAGATCTAAGTGATGTTCTTTTGTTTATTTTCTCATTAAATCATTCCATTACTTTCCTGACAATATGCTGGTATTTGCCGGATTATTGAAATAATTTCCCGGCTAATGTATTATTTATGATATTTTGGCGTACAAAGCCGAACAAATTTCTTCTTCTATCCAGCTTCTATTGGTAAAAATTCATTGATCTTCCATTATTCTCATAATTTTCCGGTGTATAATTATTTGAATATAATCAAATAACTAATCTGTTTTTGAACGGGGAGTTGAGGGACGTCAGCCGGAAGTCGCGCACTCGTGATCCCTTGCGCAATCGGTTTGCCGATTTAACTGGTGTAGATCAGTTAGTAACAGCACAATATGCCGGCATGAAAATTAGGTTTTTATACACAAATACGCTAATATATCCCGTCGATGCTTCCCACATACCAATGCATTACATCTTTGATCAAACTTCCGATCCTTCTATTGTAGAATACGCGTGGACCAATGTGCCGTGCCTGATCCAATGAGAAAACATTAAGAACTCGGCAAGTCTTAATTTTCCTCAATTATGAAAATGAGTAGAAAATGGATGAATATAAAACCGTAAATGACATGCTGTACTCGTTCAACATCACAGAATGTTCGAATTTTAACGAAATGGTTAAAAGGGAGATAATGTTATTGTGCTCATTCATGGATGGATATCACTAGTATATATTTTCACTGATTCCATATTGCATATACATAATATAATTATTTAAACAGGGAAAATTTACGATTTTTATTCATACCATTACTCTATCGCATTGTTTGTAAAATAAATAATCAGATGTATTCATGAATGAGAATAATAACATTCTGCTATTACCGACTGATTTATATTAGTTGGCACGGCAACACGTTAACTCGGGATTTTGTCCCATCGCCAGTATAATATGTAGAGATTTTGTCCCTTAGGCAGAATGACTGCAACCGAAATGAAATTAATCCAAACAGACGCTTCAGTGCATTTCTGTTCATGGGGACCTTTTTATTTCAACATTTGGAAGTCACTCTTGGTTGTAAAGCTTGAGAATTTGTTTGTTCACTGATGTGTTTAAAAAATTTCCTCAGTGGCAAATCCTCAATTTTTCTACAGTTTAGCACTTTCGTATTAGTTATTTTGACGCCGTCGATACTCGCAACTGTTACAATATTTGGCTGGTTGTCTCGTAGACGAAACCCCTCATTGTAATGACTACCTGTAATATAACTCTTTGATCTATCAGAACAGTCTGCTATCCTTATCGAATTTCATTATTTTGTCCGACGAATTACCATCTTCGGATCATGCCAATCGTATTACACGGCGGCGTTTAGGTGGAAAAAAATAAGGAGCTCGATAAATCGCTATTCACATCTCTCCTCAACATTTCCGTTATTACGGGCAGTAAATCTCGTTGAACATTATCATTGTAGAAATTACTTTGTAAAACACAACTTTCATAAAGACTCAGAACCAATGAACTGAAATTCTGCCTGCTCAAATGGCTTTTACACTCTCGTGGGCTTTTTCATGATTGATCGTCTCTTAGAGATCACCTTCTTACTGATTCTAATTCTATTAGTAAAACGAAACTGTCACCGTGATATGTGTGTATCTTTCGTTTATACCCTGTAACCCAACACTCGCCGAATTGTCTCCGCCGGGCCGGCACTCCGTCTGAACAGGAAGCACAGTAAAATCGGCGCCGCAACCAACGTGTCAATAGTCAGAAAGACAGATCAATTGTTAGTTCACTATGCCCGTTGTTCCTTATTTGTTCAAATTATACACTCTTGCGAGCGTAAGGTTCACTTTCGATCTCTTATAATTCATATCGAATACTGACTATCGAACAGATATCAAATATGAACACATTGTAGATATTCAAAAAAATCGGAAATTGAGATGAATCAATTCATATAATTCCTTGTCAAGGAATTACTTTCCATAAAATCAGTACGGCCGTACAGTATCACAAGAACGGCCGAACCAAAAAATTTGAAATTCTGTGCGTTTCTTATTTGGATGGGGGTAATGTGAAATTGATTCAACTTTTGGTTTATTCGGAAATCATATTCATGCGGGTTTTCGCCCGCTCTAATCGAGATAACAACTATACGATTTCTAGAAAGTGGTTGAAAATTGGTATAATTACTCACGAGAACAGTTAGAAACGGGTGTGGTGGAAAAAAGACACTTTTCCAAACATTTTTTCACAAGATACGGGCAATGTATATTAAATGAAAATATTACAATATCATAGAATAACATTCTAAGAATGAGAATGAGAACTAATTAGTTATGATTACATGAGATCGAAGGAAAAAAATGTGTAGGTCTCAAAATTTTTCAATCACATTATTGGAAATATAAGTTAAAATAGTCCACTGAAAAATACAATGTATGTATTTCACTGGAGCATGAAAGGCGCAATGCGATAAGCAGATCTTTCACGACTTGAAATATGACATCTCGTTGCCGACAAGGTCCTAATATGTTCGTCTAACGTACTGATCGTGGGCGTCGGGTTTCGGTAAAATGATTCCGATTCACAAACAAGTACTTCTTGGTATGAGAATCGAATGTGTTCAGTCCATAGAGCTTCATCATTCACAGCATGGAGATTAGAGTAAAGGCGGGCGAACTCCACAGGTAGGCATGCGGAAGTAGTGTCCGTAGAATTTCTGAGAATAATGCCGACAGTTTTCGCCAGTATACTGCAGAGTTACGACCACATGCATGGATATCCAGATTGGAGATAATAAGGAATTCACATTTGGACCATAATATGTACATTACTTATATACCTGAAGTGATCTTAACCTTTTAAGGACGGGAAATTTTCCATTAAAATCGACCTTTTTTTACATGAAATCTATCAATAAAGTCAATAAATTTTTCACATGGAGCCCCAAGCCTAACTGCTGGTCGGAATATTGACCAGCCCCGTCCGCAACGGAAAGTACAATGCTATACAATGCTATCCAATTTGATGCGCTGAATACGGGAAAAATAGTTTAAAAAAACCTCCCTAGCTGGTCAATATATCGAGCACTTTCATCCTTGAAAGGTTGATCATTCTGATGATTAGCTAGTAAATCTAAAATACTGACACTGGTCGCAAGGGCAGTTGCTATCTATGCTAAATCTCATCCATGTCCCGGCGAATGAAACATTATATCATTCAATCATGGGTTTATTTTGTCGAGAACCATCAGTTTGCCACATGTATTTATGGATATATTGGTTGATTTATCCTGAAAAGATATTAGTGGGCTGCGAATTGTGTGAGTGACATTGTGGAGTGTATACTTGGCTCGAGCCATTCCCGCGTCTCCTGATACCCGGTGGGTGAGGGTTGGAGGGTTACTTCTGATAACTACATCTTCATGGTGTCACTTCAGCTTATGGAGAGGAGATGTCTTGTCTCAATGGTTTGGGGCAATTTGCGCTACAACTGCGGATGGTGTGACACTCTTTATGTTGATCATTCCGTTACCGTTAATAGCGACTTTTAGTTTCCATTTATAAATTTTTCAATATGTTTTTCAGATCGGTGCTACAGGAGATGGATATACGATTCATGATATATCCAATAAGCATCATCATAAGCGCGATTTTTTTAGCAGCGACGTTAGCTACTGGATGTCTTCTCCCGGCGTCTCATCACGTGCTTCATTGGAGATGCCAGACTCATCATGTTGTATGCCTCATGCTCGGTGATTTGCTCATGGCAGTCATCCAGCTCGCAAGTTCTTCCCTCGCAGGCCGTTCCTGCAAAGCGATCGGTGAGCCAGTATAACTCTCTTTGTCTTTTGCATACTATACTGTAAGTTGAAAAACTTGTTACTCTTCCTCGGTGTACGGTTCCTAATCCAATTCATCTACGATTGGTACGATTCAAGTTTACCTCATTGCCGCATATTACGCGATATGTCTGCGAATTTCCAGTGTGATATGAAATTTCTCAGCATGAATGTTCAATAAGTATCGAAGGATGAGTATTTACCATAAATATCAATAGAATGTTGGGTAATGTTAAACACGGCTATCAATTTGGTGAAAAAATTTGAAAATGAAAATGGAAAGTCCACAAATGTAATTCTCCACTTAGTTTGTCCTCAATTTATTATTCATTATTATTCGTTGTTATTCATGGGTTCTACTGGTCTTAGCGGGACCCAGGGCTAACTTCGGAGAAGTGCTAGTGGCTCTAGCCCCTCAAAGATTATGGGGTAGAAAGTCCCCAAAAAATAGCCTGACCGAAAATAGTCGATTTTCCTGCGAAAACTGGTGAAAATGCTTATTTTTACATTGCACGAAAATATAGATCATTTTTTTCCTTGAAGTGCTTGCGATGACGAAGCTTTTATCTCCCCGGAGTTTTTAAATTACAATACAATGGTCTCAAGACAAACGTGAAGAAACAATGCAAAATACTGCATTTGTGTCGAACTTTGATATATACATATAATTTCCAATAATATTATATCACAATGATACTGGGTCAATTATTGATAGAAATCTCCATACTCGAAATAATGCTAGATGATGAGTATTGATAATGAGCCATTGTCGTATGAAAAATGACTACTCATTGAGAACAATTAAGCTACTAACTTTTTTATCATTATCATAATTAAATGATACAGAGGAGGAGGTGCCATCAACCGACCATTTTCTTTGTGCATGCAGTCCTTTCGCCTATTTTACTCCTTATCATCCATCTAACTTAGCAGCTTTGATTATGGCCTTGAGCTGCCGTAATTCCGGCACATTTTACGATGCTCCTTCAGCCACTCCTGAATGTCTGTCTTGAAATAGCAGTCTGCCACTACTTTTACTGGCTCTGGGCCTATGGGCCTTTCCGTGCCTTCTCCCTGCCAGGACATTACATTTTTTTTTGTCCCAGTGTCTTGGTACTCATAGCAAGGTAACGTTGTTTTTAGCTGCTAGTGCTGTCAGAGTGTTCTTGCAGTCATTAACATTGAAACTCTTCTCGAGGACGTATTTAGTCTATCGGTAATCCTGCTGCATGTTAACAGTGGAGGTGCTACCTCAAGATACGCCGCTCAACTATGTCTAGGTGCTCTAAACTTTCATTGTCGGCGTTTCAATGGTTAAGACTATCACCACTTCCCTATTGTCAGTTGAGAAGCTAAGTCGGTCGACCCTTTCGAAGATCTTCAGGTCTGGCTCTGCAAATAGTCCAGTCATAAATGTCGTAAGTATTTTGGCGAGGGAAAAGTGAAGTAAACAGAAATATGGCTCAAAACTTCGCGAACCTTTTACTCTAATGATCCTCCACCCTCACCCCTTGTGCAAGCGATGAAAATAATTGAATGAAGAATTTTAACATGAAAGCTGCAGAGAAAAATATCACTCGTATATTGTCATTAGCTTTTTCTTCTCTATATTCAATTGTTGAACCATTAAACACAATTGAAACTTCATAACACCGTCACGGCTTCTCCGCGCTACTGTGTCGAGTGGAAATCTGCCGTCTTCGGACCATCGGCGTGCGTCTCGACGAGCGGGTGTCTCCGAAACTCCGAGAGAGTGCGGTAGTGTAACTAAATAACCGTGACAAAATAACCGGTTATTTATTCCTTAATTATAATTCCTGCTAAAGTTTAAATTTAAGTCTGTTGAGGTCCTACAGATCCTGGAGGTCATCAAGGACAATAAATATACATGTGATATTATTGTCATCTTATATAATTCGAAGAACCTTTATTATTCTTAAATTTTTTTTTTTCCATGAGGTCCATGAGGTAAATTTGCCATAATAATTAAAATCTGCCAATAATGTCAAATAGTCGAGACATTGAAACGGTGCCTCGCTCGCAGTTTGAACAAATTCGAAAACACAGTCTTTGAGAAGACAAAATTGTCAGATAAAAAGTCCAAACGTATCAACTTACAGTTATTGCGGTTCAGCTGTTTCGTAGATATGTCAATTAAAAGTGCATAAACGGATATTAACGTATTTTCCAGGCAGACCGGAAACACGATCGAAATATGAGATAGCAATATCCGATCATCGAGATCTCAGAAAGGGACGTATCAATATTCAAATCATTTCTGTCCAATCGTTGCATAGATATCTCGATAAAAATGAGCAAAAATCCACATAAACGACTTTTGCGGTTAGGCCGGAAACACGATCGAAATGTCAAATAACGATATTCAGTCTTTTGTTTATTTTGCGTTCTCGTGAGGAACCGTACCAACTTTTAACCACTTCTGTCAATCTGTTCAGCTGATGTCTGGAATAGAGCATGCGAAAACATACATCATTATTATTTCCGGCTAAACCAGAAATCGAAGTTTCCAAATTTTGTGATTTAGTCGTTCTCGAGATCACTCGGCTGACTTGACAGAAAGACAGACAGACAGACAGACGCGCAAACACACACACACACACTGAAATCATGTTTTCGACCAACAGGTTGAATAGCCTAGAAATATGACGTTGATACTAGAATACTAGATAGAAGATACTAGAGTCGGTTTTTTCGAAGATTACTACTAGATGTACGCTTAACCCTTCATTCGTCGCGTGGCTTCGCCATCCTCCGCGAGTCGCGTCGCGGCGCTCTGCCGCCTTGTATCTTATTTTACAGCGTTGCCAAGTGTATAATTATGAATTTTCAGAGTACGGACGATGTGAGCTAACGATTTGTTTGAATTATTTATTTTTTCAAGTTTCCAAATCGATATTTTCCAATCTATTTATTTACAAATATTTTTGTTGAGCAGACAATTTTAAATAATAAACGCTTGGAAAAAAATTCACTGATAGGAAGATTTTCATTACGGAAATTTATAACAATCTCATATGATTTCCAAGTGAATTCAAGTTCTTCGATTTTCTTATTTTATATAAAAGATTATTTTCAAAATATTTAATAATAAATAATTACTAAATACATATGTTAACTATTGCCCTAGTTTTGTCATTTTTATGACTAGACGTCATCTTCAACGGTAGAAGAGCATTTTTCTACACCACATTTTGCACATACTCAAATAGTATGTTCTCCACAAATAACATTCCAATATTTGTTACATTTAGATTCAGACTTTCTATTCTTTTGTTTGTTTGGTTGGACACAAAGACCATAACGGCCGCTCCCCATTATCATTATCACAATTATTATGAATATTATTGTCATCAATCATATTATTATTGTTATCATCTTTTGTATTTCAGTATGACACAATATGAAATCTAATTGGACATGAACTTTTTTGAGTATATATATTTTGATTTAATAGCCTACAGAAAATAATAATCATGGTATCCCACCAAATAAATAATTCGAGCATTCTATCGCGTGCGATGACAAACATTTGTCAGAGTCTTCAAATTTCTCATACTCAACAACTGTTTAATCGTTATTCAGTATTTTGCGTAGATGGAATATTGACATATGTGACATAATTATGTAAATGAGCCCACCGACACAACCGAGACCTACTAGTCAATGTATCTATAACTTTTTGTTTATGCGCCAGAATCGGGTTTACTTGCATACAGGGTATTTGAGAATTATCATCAACAACATATTTCAAAATTGTGGGATCTACCACAGACCCAAATGAAGGAATTTTGGAATATTAGAAATTTATCTCGATTTGTTCGCAAGGCGCCTAATTCGAACAGTCGGTTATAACATAAGAATGAGCAAGATACGCGATTGGTTGGTGATGATTGACTGATTTAATTGGATTTGATGGTTGATGAATGATTGAACAGGCATTTGAATAAGAATGCTCACATTCAAAAAGTGTAATAACGATTCGATTAATTAATTTTAAATACATTGTCCGAATAGGTAAAGAGATGTTGCCAGCCACTGCTACGCGCAGCTGAAATGGTTGGGACCTTTGTTAGGTTGATGAGGTGAGCAGAGGTTCATTAATAACTCATTATTTATTTAATGTGTTTGACTAGATTGGACATTGATTTGATACTTGAACATTCGCAATCTTGATTTATGATGGTTGTTACTGGTTATTGTTTATGATACTCCGATTCGTTCGATGCACAAATTCACAGTGTTCACTTTAATTATCTCATACGATTGATTCATAGGTGAAACTGTTATTCAATTATTGAAAATTAAGTGAGATTGAAGACTCAACTGGTAGCTTGAAACACCGTCCAAGACGTAGGAGAACTTGATCTGATGATCATGTTTTGGGTAACTGCTGATGTCAATTGAATTAATTTTTAGAAACGTGTTGTCTGCTCGCCGGATGGCGTTAGTGAGCGCAAAGTCGATGCACGGCCCAAGCGCTTTTCTGCAAGATCAGCATTTTTGGGTTCGCGTGGATTGTACTCTCATTCGTTTAATTTATGCATGAAAGTTTATGATTTGTTGGTTAGTCATTTGGACGTTGTTATAAGATGGATAGGATGATTGGTAGGGCTATGTTTCCGGTATCCCAGATGCATAGAGGAGAAGTTGAGTTAGCGGTTCTGAGTTCTCGCGATGAAATGGAAACAGACTCTATCATCAAGTTATCATACGTTTGGAGTTACATAGTATGGGATTTCAATCTGCCTAAAGGTGTTACATTTGCAGAATGGTTACTATTAATTGTTAATAACTATTCCTCATCATGTACTTTGTTTATTCGTGTGGGTCATATTGGTCAACGTAGCATTTGTCTGTGAATGAATACTTGCGCTATGCGGAGAGCGCGGCGTGTGATCACGATATGCAATTGATGATGTCAAGTCAAATTAAGAATCGAGGTGGGTGATGAATCGTATTGCGAAGTTGGTATAAAAAAATATGCGGGTGAATGATAATGAGTGGGTATCGATGGGGTCGGTATAGTAGATTAGTCACTCAGGACCTAACAATAATATAGTTTAAATCATAAATGATTAGAAAACTATTGTAAAAGTATTTTTCATTCCAAATACCAATACAATGGAAACGATTCAAAAACTCGAATTTGGGGAGATGGGAAAATATATCTTGGCATATGCGTACTTTTGTCTGGAGAACAAAAGAAAACTTTTTTTATCACTAGAGTATAAAAAGTAAAAAGGACATCGTCCGATCGTGCCCGACGATGTGGAGGACATCTTCCCGTCGTACGGAGGCCACATTGTAGTGAACATTTGTAAAATAAATTGTGACACTATCGAGCGCCACTGTCAAATATTGTTACAATTTAAATTCTTCTCAAGCAATTCATACATAGAGATGTCGGTAGACTGTCTTGGTATCACCGATAGCTCTTTCGAATAACTATTTGTTGGCGGGTTTTCGCCCGAGTCGATATATGTTACAAGTAACTGAGGGCACCCCATAAAATGAATATCTAGGCGTGGAAGAATATTCAGATGGTATAAATTTGACGCCAAGCTAGGAAAGATATGTCTTTCAGGGCTGAGACACCTCAGTCATTCGAGACGGATAGTTTGAAGACAATTATTCGACATTCAATCGAGAGTAATCCAACCCAATCAGTGGAAAATACAGATTGATTAAACGATTCACGTGTGATATTTGGAACAGAGAATTTATTCTCTTCTTTCATGAATTGAATTGTGTGTCTTTTTTTGACATTGACCTACGAACCAGTTGTGTAATTCGCGCGGCATTGGGCACTATTTTGTAGAGTAAATTCGAGAAGAGTCTTCTACCTTGAATCAATCAAATCAACTTCTTTTGATAATATATTAGCCCAATGCAATTGACTGTGTAAATGAGATCCGCTACTCAGACAAGACTCGTTGAGTACAATTATATTTAATGGTTTGATTCGATGCAACTAAATGTAAACTCGTAACCGGCATATTATGCGGGTGCTGATTGTAACGTCAACAACTAATAGGCGAGTAGTTTGGCGTAATCTCCTTCGTTACTTTTTGCAATACTATCTTCAATAGTATTAGAGGAATTATAGAAGCTAGTTTCCTGGAAATTCCATTGTGGCCTAAAAAGGCATTTCGTTAATTGAGAGAAATTATTAAATAGAAGAAAAGGTGTTTGTGATAACGTATATTGCTGTGTTGTGCATCTTTATTTTTTCCTGGCATCTACCTTTCTGTCGCTTTCTTGCTTGCTGCTTATTATTTCGCTCGGTTGGGAATTGAAGGCTGAAGCAGAGAAAATCAACAGAGGACCGACGCCCAGGGGAATGCAGTTCATCACCTACTTGTTGCTGCTGTTTGTGAGTAGAAAAATACTGTAAACTATTATTTACTGCTCTTCTTCGCATTCGCTACGTGCATGGAATAAGTCGGCAGATAGTGTTCATTATAGCATGTTTATTCTTCATTACTTTTCAATAAACCAGCGTGGGATTTCCACTTTTTTTACATATCTCGTGATCGCTACGCGTCCGTGTGATTCTAGTGATAGGATATGCGACTTTTATTTAAATGTCGATTGATCGCTACGCACACGTAGGAATATGGTAGGATACTCCGACCATAGTCAAGTGATCGGTACGCACACGTGTGATTCGTGTGGTAGAATACTCAGACGTCTATCGGGATACTATGCGTTTCGGGACCGAGTTTACTCACCTGAACGCTCCTAGACTCCTTTGAGAAGTGTCGAGAGGGAAGTCTCAATAGAATATATGACCAGAGGGGTATTGTAGATCAGAGCATCACATACTTCAAGTAGCTCTTAGGATTCAAGACGTCGATCTGACGGGCGACGTTTATTTGGCCGACCTCGCTACTCGCCCCTGATCAAGGCGCAGTGCTATCGGCGAGCAGGCGACTCGCAATAGGCTGTCGCGATCGATGAACGAGGGGCGCGGGATCTAGGTTGAATCCGAGTTGGGCGGAAGGCCGACCACGACTTTGGCGGGGATCTTCGTCGCCTGGATAGGACGAGCTACCCGAATTTAGTATCTTCGCATCCTGTATATATTTTGCAGCCCGCATCATCTATCCAATTCTGCATTACAGGACAGGTGGATCATACGAGGAATCTGGATAGCTGCATCGACCTGACACGCGCCAGAATTATTTTTATAATCGAATTTTATTTATTAACAAGAGACATATAGCATCTACATGATAGAACCAAGGAGCAGGCTATGATTACCTTATATCTTTATGAAGGCCTTTGCGGATAGGTCCCGCGGAATTTACACTGCTGAGATATCTGCTTCCTACGCGAGCTAGCTCGGTACTCCAAGATGTTCCTCCACCTCATCTTGGGAGTATTATTGAAAGGGTAGATCAAAAGGAGAAGTGGCGCCTACGCATTACAATCATCATGGATATGAATGAACGGCTCACTCGGAGTGGCTCACGGGGTTGTATAGGGGCATCCGCACATTTCTGCCCCATGCGGCAATCGTGCTGTTTCAAAGTCTTGCTAAAAACTTTTGAGAAATTCATTGACTGATTATTGCCATTTATTTCGTGCCGAATTTCTTGTTTCAGCTATAATGGCTCATTTTCTCTTCCTTGGCGCATTTTTCTGGCTCAACACTATGTGTTTCAACATCTGGTGGACATTCCGGTGAGTACTTAATGGTACACGTTGAATCATACATAAACATTGATCTGTTCGTACCTAATTTTGTGTGTGTGTGTGTGTGTGTGTGTGTGTGTTCATGTGTGTTTGTGTGTCATTTTTTTCAACCAATTTTAACCCACCACGATTACCCCGGGTCAAAATAACCCCAAGTACGACTTAAGCCGAAATCACTATAAATCAGAGGTGTCTAACTCGACGAGACGAGTGGACATTCAGAGAGCTGGCGTCTTTTGGGTATGGGGTTTCATGACGGTCGGGGATTATAAGGGTCAGTACATGAGTACCCCGAAAATAAGTATGTGTAATGGACAAATAGCGCGGAAATACCAATGTACTCACAACTTAAATATAATTCCTGTATATCTATGTTGAAAGGACTACGCAGCCCCGACGACACAGTCGTTGAATTTCAATTCGCCAGTCCGCGTCCAAATCCCCGAACAACTATTTTTTTTCCACATACTTTTCGCCATGATATAAATCAAAGATTAAAATATCTCATGAGTGAATATATATTTTAAGATGCAAGAAAATCTGTTGCATTTTTTTTTGCCAAATTTTCCTTCTATTTGTGAACGTATATTTCATAAAATACATACATTCAAACATGGATGATCGAAAATTCTCAAAATTTATCACTGACTATTTATGAAGCTCAACTATTAATTCAGTTACGATAATCCATGGTCTTACTAGCGCGTTACAAAATCGACACGAAAATAATGAACATTGTAGGCAAATAAACTGTTGAACGAACACACAATAATCTAATGAATATCGAAAAATCGTCTCTATATGATTTATACTTGATTTCAAATGAATGTTATACGTTGATGTATATGTTTGTCGCAAGATAAGTTCAAACAACATAATAGTGGGTAATAATTGATTCACCTCGTTTCCGATATTGCCCATTCTATTAGAATTTTATCATTAATTGTACTTCAATGTTTGTACATCACTGAATAGACATGAAAAAACTGGTGAGGCAATTTTTAAACACAATTTTTTTTTATGACTATGTGGTTTGATTCCTTCAAGTGATTTTGCCGAAATATCTTCAATTTGGATTGATGATTCACAAAAAAAAACCATGTACGACCACTATATATAATTTTTTTTCCAGCAGAGTCATCGCGGTGAACAAGTATGTGCTGTATAGTTTAAATACGGAATATTTTATATTGTACAATTAATGAGAAAAAAAAAATTCTCATGGGGATCGAACGCTGATCGTCTCGTTGACGAGCAAGAGTTTTAACACCGCAGCTGTGTAGCCCGATAGATCTGAATACATTGAAATTAAATTTAAGTTGTGAGCAGACCTCTGGGTAAGGCTTACTTATTGCATTGCATACGTGTTTGGGGTATAGTACTGCCGGCTCTATACCTGAGTTTGACCAGGTATAAAAGCTAGGTTCACAGTTGATGACCATCACTATCCTCTTGGAAACCACTGGGAAGACAAAGAGGACAGTTCGAACATCTCTGCCATACAGTAGCAATGGGATTTGTGAAACGCGTTCATTACTACTCACGCATCATGAATATATCTAAGCACGTCTCTTATCATGAGACTCCCGATTCCATCTAAATCAACAATATCTCTTTTATTTATTGAATGGTACTAATATTCGGCAATTGAATAGTAGTATTTATCATTCACTAAATGTGGTCAAGTCACATCAGAAATACACCGTGAAAGGATATTTAGATCATTTAGCAGAAGGCAATTTAGAGGGTAATATGAACACAATGTTCGAGCGCCTCAGAAATTCGGTCTAATACTGGGTCCGTCCAAGAAGTAATTTAGCATGCATGATCCGTCTTTATGGTCCAGCGACATGGTTTTCAACGTTGAGCCCAGCTGAATACAATATGGAGGATTTATTCCAGTATCTCCGTGATCGAAGCGGTGCCGATTTTAAGAAATTATCTAATAACCAAGCTATATCAGCTGATCCAGTATCTGTATCTAGATTCTTAGATAATAAATTCTACGCAATGCTCGATTTTATGTTGTTGCCGGACAACCCTATAGGTAAAATCATACACTACTTCTGGCGACGGGAGTATCAGGGTAGGGGGACACAGCATTTCCACTTAGTTCTATGGGTCGAAGATGCACCTGTATTAGGTAAAAGTTCCAACAAAGCAGTTGAACAATTTATTTCGCAATATGCAACATGCAAACTCCTGAATAAAAAAACTTCACCACAATTATATAGGCGAGTCTGTACTTTTGTTTGTACTTGGCGCGTCTAATACCGAATCCCATTCATCAACGCACCCATGGAACTGTGGGCAATCTCATATGTTCTAATCCTTTGATCCGATTTCCATGTCATTGGCGACGGGAACTGACATTCATTTAATGATATAAATTAAAAAAATTATATGGCAATAATGATGCAAATAGCATCGGAATCCATAGTCGGACGCGCCAAAAATGTTCGTATAAGAAGTGAAAAAAATTCATGAATTCGTTCATCCTCGGTGGATAAATTGAATGATTCACATTGCATGTTATAGTTTAGTGGAATTCCATATTATTACACTCATAATTATCAACGTTTATTCTACCAAAAAATGAACGAGGGATCAAGTGTTCAAACTTATATAGCACTTCGTACATATCATGTGCTCGGCAACATAATGTATGATATTGTGATTTCATATCTTTTTGTAGCATGTCATGTTTGAATACTATTGTATGTACTTCGGACAATCACCACGGGTGCATACCTGGCGCCACCTTTAACAGCGAAGCTGTTTTTTGTTTGATATTCTTTTTCCTGGTGAATGACGCTTACGCTATACCAACACAATACAACAATATAGCTACATAGTATATCATGATTTTCTCATAATTTCGAATTACTTGAAAGTTTATCTCCAATCTCTGAATTCGCTTATACATATCAATTTTTTCATATTCCAGACCAAATTGAATTTACTAGATGCAAAATGATTTTAAGCAATGGCCTTTTCAACATTTCTCTTCCCTCGTTATTTTTTCTCTTGTAAAGTATAATTGATTATACTTTATATTGTTCATGAAATGAGCAAACTTATAGTCCAATTATGAATTAATGACATCAGTTAATTTGATCACAAATTTCCACGTTCTGTGCTTCACTTTTATTCGTGTTTTTTTTCAATATTATGGCACCTAATATGAACATTAATACAAAAAAATTATTTCCAGTGTATTTGAATAAGTTAGCGTTACTATCTATATAATTGTTTTTTTTTATTTCTTATTTACTATCACAGTATCGATCAGAGATTTTTGGTGTATTATCATTGCGTTCCGTAATAACAACGAGTTGAAATGTAAATAAACAGGAAGAAAATAGAGAATATTTGGAAAAAAACATGAAATGATTGATAACATCGACCAAACATTTATTCGTTTGCGGTAGGCATCATGTCAGTTTCCAGCCTAACCAGATCTTTCCCCTCGTTATTCAATTGGTTTCGACTCCTTTTCCTCACATTTCGATCGGATGTTAGTTACTTTTTTGATGAAATTTATAGTGCTATTTTTCGGCGAACGGGTTTCTTAGTCCTTGAAGATACTGGCAACGATACCGGCTTACTCTGTTGCAGGAACTTGGAAAGTTCTACAAGCCAATTAATATGTTGCGTGTGCATGAATCAATAATTGGGATCTGGTGACTTACTCTCAATTATTGGAACTTCTTCGTCGGTTACCTTTGTTTATGGAGTGATTTTTTCTGGCATATACCTTAAAGACCAGTAACGCCCTGTCTGCGTTCGGCCAAAATGCAGTCACAAGGTGATTAATTCGATAACTGATTCAGGTGGCGCGTGTACCGTTTATGCACTCTGCTTGAAATAGAGGTATTTTTCCCGTGACTGTATTGTGCTGAATAAGAACCTAAAACATATAATCTTCCATTGAACATAAGCTGCATCCGTTATGCGGCCGCGGGCCATTATTGGCGACGTCTGTGAGGAATTCTGTAATGGTCTCCCGTACAAGTCCCGTACAAGATTTCATCAATCTTGTCATTAACGAGTCTTATTTGGTTTGAATTGGAAAATTGGATATCACAGATCCTTATTATATCGTGCCACGGGGTAATTATTGGCTATTACCACACTATAATGATTGGGTAAAGAGTCTATACCGTCCTTCGTAGAGTAAACTTCACCAATGTGGATTTTCTGTTACGCTCGTCGCAGTTCCTAGCGCGGAATAGAGTCCCTGGCCAATTTGCCCTTTGGCCACGAGAGCAACTAGTGGCTCGAGCGAACTTGATAATGGTTCGGTGTGGCAAAAATTCGGCTCCTCCGAATATTTCAGCTAAATTCCCCTTGAAGTGCACTGACAAGGCGCCCCGAACTGTACGTCCTCGTACTTTTGTATTCGCGTAACAAGAAGTCGGATCCCGAGTGCCCTATGGCTCAGTATCCCCTGAGTCCGAAAACCTGCACTTGAATTACTCGAATGTCCTCACACGGTAGCTGGAGCTCGAGAATCGTATCCGGTGTATAATGATAGACTGTCTAAGTTCGAATTCCAATGCGAACCGTTCGAATGGATACAATAGAGTGAGCATCGTTCGAATTTTCCCCCTTTTATTGGTTTGTCGTCGACTGCGGCGGCGCTGGGTACCCGCAACGGTAGATGTCACTCGGGCGCGTGCCCGGGAATTAATAATCGTTCAAATGTGTTATTAATTTTCCCAAGACAGCCTAGACCAACGAAGAACTTCATTGGGATAACCAAATTGTATCCAATTCTTTATTCTTCTTGGACAGTGGCTTGTCCATACTGTCACACATTATTGAAAATGAACCATTCTCATGAAAGCAAGCAAAGACGATGCAGTGGTTTCATTATGATATTATCAGTTCCCTACATTGTATCAATCTATAAATGACCTGGAACATACGAAATCAATATGTAATGTACCATAAGATATGAGGAATATTATGAAATTACTCACGTAAATTGTACAATTAAATTGGGCAATTTCGGTATGACCATTGTTGTATTGCACCGAATATAGATACTGTGAAAAATGATTAAGCTGTCTCCCAAACATTTGGTAATTTAATCATTCGTATGGTTTCTGTAGTCTTTTTGAATGGCAGGTCCAGTGATCGCATTCATGTTTATGAAAACCATATTCTTTGTCGCCGTAACATCATGGATATAATTTGCAGTTAATGTATGACCTCTATGCTCGTGCATTTAAGAGAGATTCCTCTTATAAAAGTTCATGTACTCGTTAGTACGAAGTAATTCAACAATACTAAGAATTTTACCAAATCCTACTTCATCACAATAGACAAAAGAATTGCAGAATTTGGTATTTTCGTTGTGAGAAGTGTGTAAACAAAAGTTTCAACAAAATCGGTGCATTGGTTTTTGAGAAATCGTGTTCACCGACTTTAAATACACAGTTTGGAGAAAAACGCGATTGACGTTCTGAGTAGAAATGCAACGGAGAACACTTTTTTTTTTCAAACTTTCATGGAACCGTCGATTCTAGCCCTATGAAGCAAAGGTTCTGCTGCAGCTGCAATATCCAGGGCATCCTGTTGCTCTTGTCTGAGAGTAATTCTTCCCTCTCGAAACCCAGCCTCAGCTGAAAAAAAACATCTTATGTTCATTAAGCCTCACAATTTTTTTACATCCAGCAAGACCTAATCCTAATATTCGCATAATAAAAATGAATCGGCGATATACTCTCAACGTGTTGTACTATCAGATAAAAAATTTAAAAAGAATGGTAGCGATCAGAATAATGGTAATTTCGCGATCAACATTTCATAACATGTTTATAAAAGTTCATACGTTTGAACAATGCTAAAAACGATTTTCAACCAACTTTAGACTGTGATGATCTCCTAAATGCTTATCGTCTGAAATATAAGATGATCATATGTTGACTCCATGTAACGGTTTTCGTCGAAAGTCAGTCATAAAATTTCGATTTTAACCAAACTGGAAAATTTGCAAATTCGTAAATAGTAAGTTGACGTCATGAGAACAGTGAATCACTGTCGCCCTTGAATTCAATTCCCGTTTTTGACGTAGATTCCACTTATATGTATATTATTGGGGAAATACGAACGATGTATTCATGTGATGAAAAGCACTGGACCTATATGGAAAACAAAAGCCTATCGTTGTCAAATTTTCTTCACTATGCTGTTGACTGCTTTTCCCCTAATGGAAATAGTACCAGCAGCATTTTCTGGCTTAGTTCTCACACTTTTTGTAGCCTGTACTATATTATTACGTTGTTACAGAGACTTGAGGCCCGCAACGTTAGAGAAAGGCCAGGAGACGTTGCGACTACGGGTTTATGCTTGTTACGCTTGGGGTGGTCCACTCCTTGTTGCAGGACTAGCTGCTTTTCTCGATCACCTACCTGCAGAGCCCCATCATATTTTTTTGAGACCAAGATTCGGTGAAAAAATGTGTTGGTTCTACGGTAAGTTTATGTTCATTTAATTTTTCGTAGTCGTGGAAAGGGGGAATAGGGGTTTGACAATCACAAACCTAATTGAAATATACACATATTTTTTGGTAACCACAATATTATCTCATAGTATAGATAACTAGATCTTCGTCCGAAGATACTCACATAAATTCCGAAATATTCGTCATTTATATCAATACTCAAAATAGTATATTGGCAAAATTCCGTGTCAATCAGTACTTCGAACATCTATGATTTTCATCAAATTATTAAGTTGAACTTAAGTACTACGTAAATGAAAATCGATTCTCATGATCAATAGGATCATAGTTGCAACTATTGATAATTCGGGAAGACCGTGTAGTCTACAAACTTTGTGTCTCAGCTGTTTCGAGTACACCTCGATTATAATGTTCCAAGTTGTATAAAAACGATACTTCTGGCAGAATCGGAATTTGAGGATTATTGAATGATAGCGATTTTTCTTTTTTGTTACCAGGTCTAACTAATTGTTGAGTTTTTAAATTTTTATTTCAGCTGTCTTGGCAATGACTCAATTGAGACGTCTCAGAATATATAAAGATATATTTCTGGTAAATCTGATATTCAGAAAACGATTGATAATAGCAATTCCACGTTATAAGATCTGAAAATTTACGGTGTCGCAATCTTCTTGCACCAATCGTTCCGAGAGTTAACTGATTAGAACGATGGAAACAGAGAACATTGGTATTTTCTGTGAAACCTGAATCAGGTATTAAAAAATGACAGTAATCTCTTATTCTTCATACCAGATCTTAGAAAAGATCTATTGTCAAATTTTTCGCTCTAGTTGTTCGGAGTACTACTTCATTCGAACACTAGAGGATATATGCAATCGGTATTTCCGGTCAAATCAGGGCAGCTTCCAGGTTATTGTCTTTCGGAGATATTTTCCAAAAGAGATTCCATGATTTATGTAGTTAGGAATAGGTGTCGTATTTCTATGGTTGCACTCAAATTTTTTCCGAACCGGTAGAATTCATGAGAGATCATAAACCCCTGCAATTATTTACTGTTGTTCGTGATGCACAACTTAATCAAAATATATCATTTTTGCTAGTGGTAATAGTCCTTCTGAGACGTGTGAAAACAATTCAATACTCGTCTACTTCAATGATCATAACAGTTACGATACTATAAGTCTTACAATGTATTACTTCGGGGGCGTCCGCTAGGAATTTATAGTTTGGTAATTTCATATCAGAGCACCGGGAGCGTCCCAGAACCTGGAATAGAACCGCATATGCTTGTCCCAAATTTCACTCACGTACTCTTAGGACTTTTATGACAATTCATACAGAAATCAGTATTGCACACTCGATAAAACTACTATCCTCATTTTTATTTTCCTTATTTTACAGGTGACGCAGAGATTCTAGCATATTTTTACGGCCCGATTGGCGTCCTGCTCGCCATTAATATTATTTTCTTCATTGCTACTGCTCGTGAACTAACCTGTGGAGTGTGGAAAGGAGAATTTGTCAAAAGTACAACTGAGAGGTAAAAACCAATAATTTGATCATATCGATAGAATAATATACTTAGAAGTGCATATGTAAAAATCAAATCAATAACACATGAAATTTAAGAAGAAGAAATTTCCAATAAAACATAATCTTCACAAAATTTCATGAAATATCTCCATCGTCATTAACTGTATTTGAACATAGGGTTCACTCGTGTCTCATCGACCGCTGGGGTATCAGTAAATAAGATACAAGCACTATGTGAAAATTCCCAACCCTCAGCCCTTCAACAATGTACCGCAAAAAATGTTTCTATGCCATTAGTGTGTCGACAAATATTTTTTCAATTTTGATCAAAAATATTCCGCGGTATGATAAATATGGTTGTCAGCAATCTAAAAGATAGTTCCACGGGTTTTTGAGGTCAATTGAGGTATCGCAGCGTTGCACAATTTCAATTTTCGGGGATGGACGGGTGAGTATGCTAACAATATTTAATATGAATAAATATTGAGTACATAAAAATGAACATGATGAATAACAACTAAAAAAATGGATTGTATCGAATCGGGATTCGAACCCAGTACACATGGATTCCATGTGTAAATGATCGATTCTCGCCCATTACAATATATGTTTTTTGTTTTTTCAAATCACATAATAAATACGGTAATGCTAAGCATGACTGAAAATTCAAAACCAGTTAATACATTAAGTTCCGATTACATGTACTGATCTCATATCATCAATATACTAAGTATTAATAACAAATCCACCGAAAAATATTTGCCCCGGGTTGGATTCGCACCAGCGATAACCTTCTTATATTGCCTACAGTCGTTTTAACCCACTACTATTCGGGTCTTTGGACCTAACAGTTTCTGTATATTGTGCTGCACGACTCATATTTAAATTCCACACGTATCACACTGTTAATATTATCCTATTTTCACCGTCCATCATACGGCATACATATAATTATTTTCAAATAATAGTTAATTGTTATTTGTAAATTATTCATATTCTTGAACATTATTCTCAGGCGTGAAATTAGTTACAATATTAATTATTTATCGAATTATTGCTCTTAAGTTATTAACAATGCTTGTGTATGTAATGTGACGTCTATGACATTGCCTAAAAACCTCGCAATATCTAATTCTCAGTCATGCTTGGCATTACCATGAATACATTTGAGTATAAGAATCAAGAATTGACAAGACGACAAAAATTAGAGAAATTATGGATTGATGATAACGGTGTGATAACGTCACGTTCATGAAGACATAAGCATGATTGTGTTGCTGAAATGGAACGATAGATGTGTATATGAAGCGTAATAAAATACTCAATATATATCTGAAGTAAAGAAAAAGCAATTTAATTATTTCGGAGACTAA
Source organism: Zele albiditarsus (assembly GCA_958496275.1). Lineage (NCBI taxonomy): Eukaryota > Metazoa > Arthropoda > Insecta > Hymenoptera > Braconidae > Zele > Zele albiditarsus. The sequence continues at coordinate 3,710,233 of OY292410.1, forward strand.
GCCATTTTATGATAACTTATGAAAAAGATAAAAAATAGATTATAAGCGCATTAGGAAACTCACAAGAACAATATTCTTCTGGTACTTTCTCTATGCTTTTGCAAAAATTCAACTGGAGGTTCGGAAATTTACATTTTTACCATGTATATGTTGGTTGATGTATTTGAACCAATCAACTATACATTGTTGTATAATGATTTTTATTGCTTTCATATGTAGTTCATTTCTATGAGATTGACATGAACACCATTTGCTTGGGATGTAGCTTAAACAGTTGTTCAATAGGTGTTCAGATCCGCATTCTACGTTCGGATCGGACTTGCAGTTTTAATGGGAGAGACATTTTTTCGAAAAACAGCGCCATTGCATTTATTTAAAGTCGATAGGTTCTCCATAGAAATTCCAGTTGTGCAAATTTTTAACGTGGATTCAACCGGAAGCATCATGAATATATGGTTCAAATCTTTTTTATGGAATATATTTAGGCGATGAAAAGTATTGGGCGTGTCTTCTACTGGCCGAAAATTTTGACATGCCGAATGTTTCAACTTGCACTAGTGGCCTGGAAGATCACCACGAGAAATTGTAATGCTTTATATGCAACAGATTTCATGCCCACACTCGCTATATATACAAATATATTTAGTAACGAGAGTAAACCGTCCGAACGCGTCGCAACGATGACGCTAAGTAATACATACTTGTATATTGGCTATGTAAGGGATGGGGAAATTCTATGTTCTGGGTACAAATTATCCCATCGATATAGGGTATCATAACGATTTCATGACGGTCCCAGAAAATATAGTGATTATATTCAAAAGACTATTGGATGATTATATAAGATAAAAATTGTAATATAATTATGTGACATTCAACTTTGCAACTTTGTAAGTTTGTAACAAAAGCAAATGGCTAAAATAAACTATTATTATCATTATTTTGATTAATGTTCATATTTGGAGCATGAGAAGAGCCCGAACGTACGCACCAGAATGATGCAATTTTGAGGGTTTACATGGACTTGACAGGTGGCGTGCATTCGGTCAACAATTGATATAGCGGACATTTAAAATCATATGAATAAGATAGAAAATTCAGCAACCTTCAGAATCGTTGAGAGAAATTATCCATGCTGGTTTCATGCAAATCAGGCCTTTTTCGGTTTTTGGGGCCCAAAATAATGAAACAAAAATCAATGCTGTCCATGTGGATAGGTTGTATCATTAAATAATAGTTGTGAAACAGTGTCACGACCAAACTGAGATCTCGCTGTCCAAAAAACATTTTTTTCCAATATTTGGGTGGCTGAAGGAATGTAAAAAAAATCGTCACCAAAACCAGAAGTGGAGTCATCGTGCAGATATTCAATGCAAAATTGCTATTATTATCGAGATTGTGATATTTCAATATTCGATGGGTCAATAGTCCTGAAGTTTTTGTGTATGACGTCATCTTTGCATTATGCACTTCTTAATATATGTCACTCAGATCATATCTGAGGCAGATCTGTTAGAAGAAAACTGATTATATCGTGATACACCTAATTTTTTCTTTTCAGGTATATGATTTGGCGACTTTTCACTTACATTTTGAGTGCAAAAATCTATATAACTTCCGTTCTCTGTTTCAGGGCTGCTCTCGGTCGTGTTTGCCTAAAGCTTGTGATCGTGATGGGGGTGACCTGGATTGCTGACGTAATTTCGTGGGCTGTAGGTGGTCCCAGATATCTCTGGTACTTCACTGATTTGGTAAATGCCCTCCAGGGTGTTTTCATCTTTATTGTGGTTGGCTGGCAACCGCAGGTACGCGCTGGCCTAAAGCGCCTCTTCAACAAGAACCCCCGTGCAAATACCGGAAGGCAGGGTAACGGTTTGAGTACGACAAGTCATGGTATGCCAAGCATTGGAGACAGCGTAACACAAAATCCTAGTACTAAGACCGGTCCGATGGAGACAATTTGCTAGAATTTTCCGGATGTGCATTAATCAAGATTCAAAGTAGAGTGTTAACGGTCTAAGGTACATTGCGATAGAGCTTCAGGAAAAGTTTTGAGAGAAAGACTGAAAAATTGCAAGTTTGTGTATGTAGTGGAAGAATTAATTTCCAAACACACTTGATCGGAAGATAGCCGCATGATAACCATCAGCGTTTTCAATTGCACACAACGTAGAGTATTTGGAACTCAGACGTATTATAAGAGTTTCAAATTCAGCTGTATTGCATTCTTAAAGTGAGATGAGAAAAGTAATAACATATTACATGTATTTTCATCGGTTAATTTTGCAGTTTTGTATTCATTTGTATATCGATTCAAGAGCGTGAATTGAGTTATATTGAATTATAGTATCGCATTGACAAAATATTGAACAAGGACCCCCTCGTCATAGGATCGATCTGAATTGCCAAATTTTTAGCAGTCTCATGCCTCTTTATCCGACATCATATACGGAAACCTCTAAAGATTGGTTTTTGCAGAGTCATTCGTCGGTTTATTTATTTGTTACATTCATTCAATGCAGTAAAATGAATGATGGTGTTATCACGCATAGCTGCATTGATGATCAGAAACCTGGACATGAATGTTAATATATTTCTGCACGTCACTCAATTTAATCATAAATTACATCATATGTTCAGATATATTTTCGCGGATATAGTGACGTGAGATGAATAAGCATATTACCTTTCTACAGACAGTGTACTCAGATAAGTAATGAAAATGAGTACTGAGATACCATACAATGTAGATGGATCGAAGCAGGAATGGAATCAAAATAAAACTATGCCATCAATGTTGGAGAATTATATAAATGAAGTCTTTTCGCATTACTAATTCATTGAGCATATCAACCATTTGGCTTCCATTCGAACTTCTGTAGTAATTTTTTAATCGAAATTGGATATGTGATGACATTTGGATTAACATTTAAATGCAGAAATAGTATCAACTCCATAATTCTAGTAAGCACTACCAAGGTGAAAAGAGAACAGTTAATACATAAAAAGCTAGAAACAGTGTCTGAGATGTTTCATGCCTTCATCTTGCACTTCTGAACATTTGATATTTGTAATATATTATATCGTTACTGGTATTTTTACAGTATTGTGAACAACACATGTACCGTTTTTTTTTTCATAAATACATTACAAATGCATGATCGATCATATAACATAAATTTAGACAATAGACACGGATATACTGGGTGGTCGCAGAACGACAATTCTGTTTTTGTATCGCAATTCTATTTTATTTATAGATTCGCATATGCCTAATTTATGTCATACTATCACCGATATATTTAGAAACAAGTATTGCAGTTATAAGGAAAACAATCAATATATTAATTCACATTAATCAAGCTGAACATTCATACATTAATTTATTCTCACCAAATTTGTGACATATATCATTATCACTCATATTTTTTTTATGTTAAAAAATAATAAAACTCCCGCATCTTTTCATACGAAATACAGTTTTTTCTAGTCTTATTCATAAGAAGTATATGGATCATCTGATGATGTCATGGTAACAACGTTTAAATGTCAGGTAATGACACTTTGCATATAGTCACGTAACCAAATAATTATGCCATTAATGGTTAAAGGTACCATTTCATAATGACTATGGGGTACCAGCAACTCAATAATTTGAGGTGAGAGTTGTTCACTAACCAAGACTAGCCTTGCCGACCTCCCAATATGAACAGAGAATTGGGTGAAATGGCAAAAGGACCCAGCATGATTCAGTTTCATTATTGATTATTATGGTGCGGAACATAGAAGAGAAGTTGAAAAAAATTCTGCAACATGAGTTGGAAATAATATGACGAATACGGGAGGCGAAGTAAACCTCATCGCCACCACATCTTTCACCGCATCTATCACTGCTTATACGCCGAGTAATTGTAGATTTTCTCGAAAAATTCGTTTTTCGTGATCGAATTGCAGCCCAGACCTTGGATGAGATCCATTCGTTTCATTACATTTTAATTTACAATCATCTCACCTGCATTCAGTGCAATCTATTCTGTTCCCCGTAGTTCCAGAGATTTTTAGTCGTAAATGAATTATGTGGTTGGAATCAGTAGATACAGTGCAATTTTTTTGTCGGGTAAAATCTTTCACTAATCTTCAGGACATTTTTGAGCTTTGAAAAAAAAAACTGCTGGACTATTATCAGTGTATACTGAAAAACGCGCCGAGAGAAGATGACTACTAGCTGTATAGGCCGAGCGCACTCCGTAATCAATTCCGAAAAATACAATAGTTGAATAAAAAATATACCAGTATGAAAAATTGGTGCGCATATATGTCCTATGCGCGCATCATGCGTTATACGTCACGTTGTATAGCGGTTCATATTTTGTCGTGCACGAGCCGCAAAAAATTTTTTTCAATTACTGATACAGCAATCTATTCCTCGCGTACTCATACTGAAATTATGAAAGTCAAAAACATCTTGGGTAATTCTTTATCCCCAAACGAACTACCGTAAAGGAAAAAGTTATGATTTTTGATTCATTAAGTGTGTCATCCCACGCTCATTTTCTCACTATGAGAGTCAAGATTCTCGTCAAAAAGCATAATAATAATGAAGAAATGATTTCCTTTCGGGGTCCCATAGTGTATATGATACCCTGGAGGAAAAGTTTCTATGACTCTGTATGCCAAAAACTACGCGAAATTATTACAATCCTTGCAAAAATTACGCCTTTCTACTACTTCTCATGAAAAAGTCCGTTAAAGCGAGCGCAGTTATAGAATTCCATAGAAAAACGTGAAAATTCATTGATTCACTTTAGGCCACTACTGTAAAAAGTATTAGATTTACGGATTTTCATATATTTTTTCTACGCATTAATCATACTATTTTCTACTACAAATTATGACTCTCAACGTCAACAAATATGCGAAAAAACTCTTGGGAAGGGTAAGGAAACAAATGTGAAATGTTCCACAAGTATTATTAGCTTTACTATTTTATTATTTTTCCGAGTTTGTCGGGATAGGGGAGGATAGATGAGGAGCGGACACCAATATTCACCCAAGAAATCGTAGAAAAAAATGGATTGTGTTGAACTGGGATTTAAATCCGGTCCTCCCAGCCTCAAGTCAGACACCCCCCACCACTAGGCTATCCAAGTCTGTGCCACGTTTCATTCTAATTTTTTGTAAATATCGAGCGAGAAATCATAATATAAAATCGTATTTTTGCATAGAAACGCATAATAAATATGAAAATCTATGATTTTCTATGAAAAATTATGACAAATTAATCCGATACCGTAAAAAATAGAAAGTCGTAGATTTTCATAGAAATTTACTATCACATTCGCTGAAAATCTATTTACAGATTTTTTGTGTGGAAATAGCATAGTTTATAGTAGAAAATCGTGAATTGTAATAGAACCGCGTAGTTTCGCATAGATTTTTTTCCGTCAAGGTTATCATTTTGCATTGCGTATCGATCATAAGTGGAACGATATGTTTGATATATCTCATTATAGAACTAGAATTATGAACATCTTCACCCATTCGCCTCTCAGTTAATTTTCATCAAAAATATTTGGAGTTATTGAAGTTTAGGTGCCTCGAACGTATTTTTTTTCAAATACGTTATTATATCCCACAACCAATAAATTTTCAGACCCAGCGGGTCGCGATTTGTTCGAATGACAAATGAAGGCAGACTCAAAAGCAAGTCAATCCGGTCGAGATTGGTTCAACTTTCAGAATAAACAGTCGATCCGTTTTCGAGTCGACAACGTTCTATAATTTTAGATAAACAATTGGAATTTTCGGATGAAAAAATTTTGAGTGTGTCATTCATGACCGACAGTCAACTTGGCTTAGGTTGATTGATGGATATCAGCTAACTGTAAACTATTCAAATTACATACCATCGTCATGCATCAATCTATATTTCCACCTTGAAATCTAAAAATTTCAAGTCTCCCGTCCAATCGTCGAGCTAGGGTCGAGTCGCCGAAGAGAAATTGCACGTCAAACGTCAATAAAGAGTTGCGTAGGTTCTACCAGGAAATATCAGCGGAGATATACACAGAGATGAGTAGACTCATCTCTGATATACATATCATCGCAGAAAGGAGCCTTCACTGGGACAATAGTAGCAATCCCCGTCACAAACGGCGCATCAACCATGGCGCCATCTGCTGAGGTCGATTGTACTAAATTCCATAATCGGCTTTCATGGCCTCTTAATTAAGATTGGGCTCTACCATCAAAAGTCACCATATGGATAGACCGAAAACGGCGGTCAAATATCTTATTGTATAATTACTATGCAGATGATGATATTATATCAGAAAGGTTGAGAATTCGATTCTACACGACGATTGATCCAAGTTACATGTAGAAGCTGTCTCCAATATTATGATTATGAAAAAATGATTTATGGCATTCTCCCTGGGGTTCACGGACGAAATGACTCATGCCGATGTGTGAGTGCACGGAATTGTAATCGCTTTTTCCGTCGTTCACAAATGATATTAACCCTGTTAAGATGTGAACTGTCGTGTCGAATACTGCTCTGTAGAGGATAAAAGTATTTTATGATAAAAAAATACAAAAGACAGTCGTTAACTTTGACCGCCCCCGCCAAAAAACGTCCATCGGACATTTCGCCATGATTTCCAGTTCGGAAAAATCCAACAGATAGCGGTAGCATGAACTCGTGGAATTCAAATTGTGGTCGCGCGATTTCCAATCAGTAACTATCACTTGCATGTGGAGTCCAGGGCATCGACAGGTTATCATATATCTATATACGATAACTTGCTGTTCATCTGCCTGTCAAACATAGATTTGTTGGATGAAGTTCTCCCAATAATTAAAAATATAACGAATGATCCAGAAAAATATGTAAGGTTTGATCAATATTATTAATATTTCCGTCTTATATTTTCTGTTATATACAACCTCACCTCTGTGTTTAATTCAATACTGTTTCAATTTCTATTCCACACACAATTGATAAACAAAATTAATGCTATTATTCTAGCGTTCAGAACGGTGTAGTGAATAAATTTCGAAAATGTATACAAACATTTAGTAAACTAGGTCCGTGATATCCTCCTATTGTCAACTCATATTTGCTAGAAAATGTATTTGGGTTCGAATTCTTGAGCAAACTGCAATTCTAACTTGTACTATCAGTTGAAGCAACCAGGTATCGAATCAGCACCGTTTTTTGTAATATGCCAAAAAAAAAGGAGAACCATTTTTTGATAGGGAACAGAATTCGCGGTGAGTCGGGTCCCACGACCGGCCTACTAGATATTAATTCTGATCGGCAAACAACTGATACACAACCGAAACAATGAATCTTTATTCAGTCACCATGAAGTTAATGAAATTGTGAAGGGTTAATGTGTATTTTTCTGGATGCAAAAATTATAAGATACTGTTGGATCTATTTATAACATAATAAATTTATGATAAAATAAACTAAATTCACCAAATAATTGTCATCGACCAGATTTAAAATCACTGATAATCGATCAATGTTTTTCTATATATAAATGTTGCGAACAAAATTCAAGATTGACTGGCATTCTTATATTTCATGTGCATCCCGCTACTCTTATTCGATTAATATTGATCATGTGAATATGTAGAAAATTTTAGTGAACCTCCATCAGATATTGGGATTGAATAAAATATTGGGTGTGTCAATTAAGAAGAGATATTTAGTCTTTTCTTCGTCGTAAATTCCTATACTATTCTTAATACCACGGGAATACAAAGTAACATGAGAAGGAAAACAATGAAACCTTTCAGTAATTTTTATATTATTTTGAATCCTATCCCATATTCATGATGATTTATGTTCCTTTTAATCCTCAAACCGGTGGTCGAAAAAATGTTTAGTTAAAGAACGAAAGTCAAGTCAAGCTTCGAAGTTCATATGTATCTGTACACGATATTGTTCAATATATTTCATCTCTTTTTTCATTTTGAATGGCCTGATCACAACGATTGTATCATTTCGAAATGTTTCATATGTGTACTTATACATAGTAATCGTAGAAAAATAAACCAAGTATTCGAAAAGGCAAAAAAAATGAATTGCAACGCGACATAAAAAGCATCAACAAAATAAATACTCCACCTACATAACGAGTATAGAACTTATCAACTAATAGTGAATACGTCTCATTAAATATGTCTAGAATTTTTACATTTCTCTTTTTTTACTTTAGTGTTACGCGTTATAATACTATTTATGGAAGAGTAATTCGCAGTCTTTTGATTGTAAGTAATGGAATAGATACAAAATATGAAGAAATGTGCAAGGTCACCAGTTTATCTTTCTTAGATGTCGTTTATATATCACACGCGCAGCAAGAAGCCGTTTATTAGTCTCTATGATAATCATTACAATAATTTATTGGTCGCGCTTCCCTCAATTCGGTAACAACGATAAACACATGTAATACAAATAACGTAATGAATAAAATATCGCTCTTTTACTCTATTAAATAACTAAGTTTTTCGCTGATTCAAGATTTCAGGTTTATATTATTTATGATTAATTATATTTCAACGGATACGTTCCATTGAAGCCCCTCCAATATCCCTTCAAGAGCATGTTGTCTCTTATGTTTCTACTGATATTTTTATGAGTCGCTTACATGTAATATTAGTTTGATTGTCATGAATGGGCGCAACTGTTCGCGGATTCTCTCCTCTTCCTCTCAAACGTTTGCCGTTGCTTCTCGGGTATCATAGTATTTATACTACTTTTTTGTTTTTCTCGTTTGCTGAATTCAGCTATTTCTCTCGCCTTGTTCGAGTACTGAACACGAATTTTCAGAACTATGGAATTGTAGTGTTCCAAGAGGTTCAATACATTATACCCAGTATCAACAACCCAATACATAGAGTTCGGGAGATTGTGTGCAAAATTACCAATCAGAAAAAATATGATCCAGGACAAATTGTATGACGCACTAGTTAAAGCTTTTCTTTCCTCTTTTTCTTGGTCACATATAATTTGGCTGGTATAGGGAAGGATTTTTAAGCACCAATTGTGTCTATTGGTATTTGGTCAAATTGTGGAAAGAATTCAACTGAATCACGTGTTTCGTATGAAGATTTCGTTAACATTATCATTTTATGTCAATTCCCACGTCAATTTCATGGAATTAACTTCAATCAGATGTTATACCAGCAGGTATAACATCGAGATCTTCGATATTTATTCGATATTTTTCACCCAAAATATCCGCATCGAAAAAAACTTTTAACAAAACTATTGTTGAAGCCAATAGAAACACCAATGGTTATGCCAATATCAAATTTATTAGTCAATATTAATCCTATTGGGGGTGATTGATGATTTTAAGGGGATAATATAATGATTATAGTCATCATATAATATTCTAAAGTGTCCATCAATTGAAAATTATCCGGACATTCCATACGGAAATAGAACTTAAATCATTAAAATATAATTTTGTAGAAGACATATTTCCTTTACTTCACATGGATGGAGCAATTGAATACTCATACGTAGAACGTGCAATAAACAGGGACGTATAAACACCAACGATCAACGGAGCTAAGTAGAATTTATCCCGGTCAGTACTTGGATGGGTGACCGTTACATGTATAAGATCGAATCCACGATGTAACTTTTTTCTTTTAATTAATGTACTCATATAAGGTAAAAATTTTGTGTGCATAAGATTTTTCGTATGATGAATAATTATTCGTGATAAATATAGGAGAAATCATCAATCACGCCCAGTACGATTACAATTGACCAATAGTTCACTATTAGCGAAAAAAACTTCTGTCACAACTATTGACAATATCAATCGTTTTATCAATAGTTTCTTTCTATGTGGGTATACTGAGTGGAAAATATCGAATAAATACAATAAAATGAAATAGGGGAAGACATACAATGAGGTTTTTGGTTGAGACCACATTGGAATGGCAACGAAATATCAAACGATCAGTAATAGGCATGAATATGATATGGATTTGATTGGATACAACATTCATAATGAGTGTGAATTCACCGCCAATAGCTAACTGTTAATGATCCCCCGAAAACGTTTTTTGGCATGAACAGTGTTAAAACTATTTTTTCTATTGTCTGCAAGCATAAAAATTTAGCCGGATCAAATTCAATCTGGCAGTACACCGAGAAAACGATAGACACCATCATTATGATTGTTAATATCAATGCTATTCCAATAAGTTTTTGATACTCCGTTACATATCTATCAATACTATTATGATATAACTTCTTATAAACGAATACAAGATGCAATCATCAACAGAACAATATATACGTATACGAAAATGACATTGTTGGAAATTGCAAGGATTGATAGTGTATCTGCGTATCCATACCATAAAATGCAACTTATGCATTCATTCCTGATATTACACGCATACATATAGCGGTGATATCAAAAAATGAAAAATCTTGAAATTTTCTCAATTTTCTGGGGCCTTGAGAACGCCCCCCAGTATTCCACAGCATCGGTCCTGAAATATCACCATTCTTCGGCTGTCTCCCTCATTATCCATATCATGATCATTGATATCGAGAGCTTCTGCTGCTATCGTATTTTGGGGAGCGCAAAAAACAATTTTCATGTTACTAGATGGTAGAGTCCAGCCTCAACAAAGAGAGGGAATCATGTAAATTGAAGGTCAATTCATATATGTAGTACCTTCACATTTGTATATTTGTTTAGGATTGAAAATTGCATAATTTTTCAATAAATCTTTCATATTTTTTATCGAGGATATTATTATCCCTTTTTCAATCCATATATGACATTTGAGTATTGAACTTGAAAATGAATAATTGTTTATGCAATTGTATTTTGTAAACTTCATTCATTGTGTAATTTTAGTACGGGAAGAAAAAATCCGTAGTGCCTGAGGGTTTGAACACGGCACTCTTTTTATATCAAGTGCCCTTCAGTCGAAATGGCCCGAGACACACTGGCACATTTTGCAATTGAACTTATATTCAAATAGCAAAACATTGATACAGAAGAAGCATTCATTGGTAAAATGAGTCTATTTGGATATAAATACTGACGTTTGTGGTATTGGGCCCAAGTTTTTTCAAGGATAAGCCTAGTTAGTTAACTGGCGCGGTTTAAGTTAAGCTCCCCCACTTTGAGTCCCTTCCCCTATCTATCTTCCCCTAACCGCGTGGTTTGTGCGATTGGCGCCATTGGCGGCTGTCTGATTAGAATTCTGGACTGAGAATACTGTGATCTCAAATACATAGTTGATAATTATTATTTGAATAATAATCTTTGTTATTATTCAATTAATCAGATTACGTGCTAGACAAAAGCGTTTGGTCAAAACATATTTTTGTAATGAATGATAGAACACAAGATGATGCTACCCAAAAAAGGTAGGTTAACATCGCTGGACTTGAAACAGGCTTCGAACTTCTGATTAACGCTACTATGCAGCGGTAGTTTCGAGATCTAGGTGGGAGAACTTAATTTAACCCTCGCGAGTTAACTAACTAGGGCCCGGTTTTATGAAGGATAATCCTGATTAGCTAATCCTGACAAGCAATGGCGGCTGAAATTAGGTTCTCCCACCTTGAGTCCCTTCTCCTATCCCCCTGGTGCCCCTAGCTGCGCGTTGGACGATTTTGGGTACTTCTGTTTATAATACTCAATAATGGGAATTAACATATTTGAGGTTAGGATAAACTCGCTGCACTTGAAGAGGCTTCAAACTGTAGTGGCGAAGAACGCCACTGCGCAGCGCTTCAGTTTCAGACTTCGGAGGGGGGACTTAATCTCAGCCGCCATTGCTTGTCAGGATTAGCTAATCAGGATTATCCTTCATAAGGCCGGATCTAGGCTTATCTTTTAAAAACTGGGCCTTGATGATGTTATTTGCTAGGTGGGTTTATATTAATAAAAGACTGAAGAACAATAGACTACAGAGGTGAAGGCAGTGGATTCGGACCGGTTTGTCGCGGCATATGCAGTTATTATTACGAACAGATACGTCTCAATGGTGGTGCCACCTATATTTTGGGTACTGTACTAATTTCAGTCTTGTCAATCTATGCGAGGTTCTGGACTTCTATGTACGTCTGTATTCACTGGGTGTGTCATTACTCCAACTCATCGTTTGCGATAATTTTCATCGCCCAATTTTTGAAGCTACCAGCAACACATCGCAACGCAGCAGGCATGATACTTTTTTCATTGTTCGTGAATTGGCGCATGAAATTAGTGAGGCTGCAATAAGCCAGATATTAATTACTACTCTCAAAGCTGCATATTTTCACAATGAATGATGTGACATATGCGTATTGCATATATGTATCAGGGTTAGGTCATGTTTAACTCGTCAGCCTATTTAAAGTTCAGATGCGACTTTTATTTACTGCGATCATATAGCGATCACAATATTTGAAATAAATTTTTTAACTCGATAGTGTATTAACTTATTAACTGATAACATTGTTGGATGAAAAATAATTCTCTAAGAATATTCTGAAAGGGAATGGAAATATCCACATGACTTCTTCAACACCGTGAGCCTTCGGCAGCCATATGGTTTCGAGCTGCCCACCACCGCAATCATGAAATTTTGTCGCTGTATTTTTTTCATGAGCGATGAGTGTGCGTTTCATCGCTGAAAATCGAGGACGATTGATATATGCGAATATGTACCTTTTGGGTTTCAACTATACATCGTGTACGTCCTTCAGAAATAATCTGCCATACCATCTTTGGTTATGTGAAAAATTTTTACCCGCTCCATCGACTTGAAAGTTCCATGAGGTGCGATTTGGTGGCACTGGTGGCACCGTCGATACATCATATTTAAGAATATGTATATCGTCTTTAATCATAGCATGCCATTAATGTTGTGACGTGTATATTTTTTTATTTTATCAAACACACAGTTTTGAGTGATTCCAAGATATAATCGAGATCACATATATACGTTTAGGTAATTGTATCATACAACAGATCGTATTTTGTATACCCACCAGAATTCATAGGTTTATCAAAACTACTAATTGTAGGTTAAGAATGCATTTCACAATCGTTTAATTTACAAGCACATATTAGAAATCATTATCTCCAAGAGATTTTTTAAAGTCGAGCGTTGATTTTCATACATATGAATAAATATTTATCCAGTATTGAATTGATATTGTCTTTCATTTTTACATCATTATTGATCTTGTGTCTTGGACGACTACTTTCCAACAGTCAAAATTTCAGAGATATCATACAATTAGTATCTTCGATAACGATAAGTTGTGCCATGTTCATGTATAATTGACATTGAATAATTTTAGCTACAATAAAATGATGCAAGATGAAGATTTAGGGGGTCCTACGAGAAAAAATGCATTCGTCCAAGCTGCCACAAGGTTATCTCAGGTTCGTATCTCCATTTGATGATCAGTTGAGATGTTCGATCGATATACAAACACACGTAAAAAAAATTCTCGCCCTGTAATAATATCTTCAGGTGTATCAAAGTTACCTGGATTTATGGACACCACATGTTTTTTCCCGATGGCTATTTGCAGGTCTACTGTTAGTCACATTTGTATTACGTATTCTTATTTCACAAGTAAGCCAATTCAAAACAATGAAATCGTGATTGTTATAATTGATCCAATAAAATATATAACATATATAGGGATAATCAATTTTTTTGTTCGCTTTTAGGGATGGTACATCATCATATATGCTCTTGGAATATATCACCTTAATCTATTTATAGGATTTCTCACACCAAAAAGTGATCCAGCAATGGATTTTGATGGTACATACAAACACTTTGCCTCTCACGAACAAGTTCACTAAATTTGGTGCAAATTGCCTTTTTTTTTATTTTTCATCTCTAATTTTTTTTCAGATGGAGAGGGTCCCGAGTTACCCACAAATGCCAATGAAGAATTCCGACCGTTCATCAGACGACTCCCTGAATTCAAATTCTGGTATTCAGTAACTAAGTCAACTCTATTTGCTCTTGGTTGTACCCTGTTCGATTTTTTCAACATTCCTGTGTTTTGGCCTGTTCTAGTTATGTATTTCATAACGTTATTCTGTATTACGATGAAACGTCAAATTAAGGTACAGTTGAATACATGTAATACAAAAAAGGATCACCTTATTGATTTATAATATCTGATATAATAATCATTTATATCAATTTATATACGTTTTGGTTTCAGCATATGGTCAAATATCGATACTTGCCATTCACGCATGGTAAACCAAAATATCAAAATCATGACGGAAGTATGAAGTTATCAGGAAAGTGACAACAATAATGGAAGCCATTAGGAGTATGTTTGTCGATTGAAAGTGCGTATATGTGCGGTAGGATTGCGGAACTAATTTGAAAACGGTCGAGAAATATGACCTCGAACACTTTCATTTTCGTCAGCTGGAATTCAGAATTCCGAATCATCTTTTTATGCGGTTAATTCAACTCCACATTACGATTAAACTGGAATTCGATGTATCGACAGAATTATGTGGAAATGAGAACTGAAAGTTTGACGAAATATATTCAGCTGGAACAATTATTAATGAACAGTCTTATTTGCATATGCATGTATAGGCTAGCATGGTCTATATTTGTATCACAAAACTTGTACAAAGTATAATTCGTGACGTTTTACGTATAAATATTTAATGATAAAGGGAAAAGTTTTGAAGTTGCAATACAAATATTTTATGTGAAATAATTCATCCTTCAATGTAAAAGAAGAGGAAATAATGGCGCGAAGTGATCCGTTTTGAAATTATTCCTTCCAGCCTTACCTTCCAATTTTTATTCTTCGCAATTAACTGCACTGCAATTCCAGGACAAATAATATGGTTTTCTCGCCCATAATAGTCTTGCTTAAGAAGAAAAACTGAACGCCAAAAATTATTGCAAACATCGAATAGAGTTTCTATATCACATGTGGATTCGCAATTGTTCATCATCATCAAACTATAATATGAGGCTGAGATGTTTATATTGATAGACGGAAACATTGGTTCCATCCACGCACAAATTGACGGAAATTATAGAACCAAAACATGAAATATGTATGGGGGTGTATCATTCATTTGCATATAATATATTTTTCTTGTATAGTTTTTTTTTCCCAATTTCACCCAGAGTCAACAATGAAATCCATTTGTGCATATACATATATATGTTCACAGTAAGTTAATTTAGATTTACATTATGAAAAATCGTTCGAAGTAGCTAGTATGATTTTGTTTTACTATTCATTAAGGTCTTCGGAAATGACTTGTTTCGATCGATCCAGGAAGGTTGGTGTGGAATTGACCCCAACAACAGTCGTGGTTGTTGTTTCACTCACTGTTGATTCTCGTTTTCGGTATGGGACTGATGGCTGATAGTAGAGTCTGTAACAATAAAAATTGTCATCCAGATGGAAAATGGATTTGTTATTGAGAAACAATGCGAAAAACCTTATACTCTCAGTTCTAGAACGTGGCGACCAGTTATTGTAGTATTTTCTATCCACACCCAAGCTCCTAGTTGCACTCCAGCGTGAAAAATGATGCCGCAAAGTATTTTGTACTTCACTGTTGAGGAAGCAGTAGAAGAGGGTAACGGACAAACCCTGTGTATATGAAACATCAAAAATTACATTGCAGTTGAGTAAAAAATTTTATTATCCAGTAGGTCACACAAATGAAAATATTTCTCTATGAAATTCTGCAAAAAATATGGAAAATTCTGCAAACTTGTTTCCAAGAATTTGACACTTTTGTTTACGAAGAAATTGCAGAGTTTTTCAACAAATAGTATAAAATTGCTGCCATTTCGAGGGTGTTCGGCGGAGGTGAATAAATGTTCGCGGCGCTGCAAAATCCCATTTTTCCTACAGTATTCTTTCGAAATATGAATCGTTCTTTTGAGAAAAAAATACAAAAATATATGGAACTGGAGATACTGTAGCGTCATATGTATATTGATGGAATGTGACGATAAACCACATGCAAGCAGCATTGGTTCTGCATATGCTGAGGAGTCTAATTCGTACGATAAATATATGATAATTGTAAAACCAATTCTGATGATGAACATAATCATCTGGAATTCTTTTCCATTTTTCGTGCCCCTGGCTTCTAAAATGCAATCAAAGAATGTTTCACGACTTGGTTTTTTGGTCGATAATAAATAGTAAAAATGATATCTAATAGAAGAAAAGATTATTTTACTCTTGCCAATCTATGAAAAGGTTGAAAGTCGAGTTGCCTGTTTAATTTCAATTTTAGTAGAGATGTAGTGGTTTGTGATCGGGTCGCAGAGAAATATATATTGCTGTGGCAATATTCTACTGCGATTGAACATCAGCAATATTACAGAATTGAATTATTGACAACATTGGATATTCAATACTGTTCTTTGATGCAGTACCCGCAAAGAAAAGGTGTTCTGCGGACATGAATTCCTCTATCGTCTTGTTTCATAGTGGATTATCTGTTTGCCATCCAGAGCTAATCAATGTTTACCATCGATAGCTGATTATATGTAACTAAAAATAAGCATATTTGAATCCATATTTCTGAAACAACTGTGTTTATATCCGATCATATGAGATTGGATGTGAATATGTTTGTTTCCATATAAATGATTCAAATAATTGTACTCGACTCTATATGATGTATCAGGCTTACATATTCTTTTCATTCATATGTGTTCTTTTCTGAATATATATGATCAAATATGAGCATATCACCCCATGTTGTCCCTTACTATACTCAGTATTGTCCTTTAGAAGTTAATAAATGCCGTTCGTCCACATTCACACTGAATATCGCAACTCTTGTCCAATATGATTACATATGACAATATTTTCTTGGAGTAATCCATTCGTGGACGGGCGATGTTATACTGTTACGCATTCGAGTCCCCAATAATGTTTAACAAACTAGATTTTTATTGAATTTTAATTTTTTGGGTAACAACCCATACCTTTTGCATAAAAATCAAAATCTAATGCAATATAACGTATAAAGCTGGCCAAAAAATACGGAAGTTTTCAAAACTGAGTGAGAAACTCAGGAAATTGAAAGTTAAGAAAAATGCTACGGTCAATAATAGCTAAATTCGGTCTGGATGAAGAATCATTCTCAGTTCTGAATTTATCTTTTTCAATTAATCCGCAGATACTTTGCCAACTATCATCATAGATTATTAAAAACGACCTGGACAAAATTTTTTTATGTTTTATACTTTCTGATACTTTTTGATGAAAATTTATGAGCGCCTGTATGAGGGTGTGCTTTATGCATTGCCCATCACTTTCTCGTACATTCACAGTGACTTTCTTTCTTAAAAACCATTATATTTATCGGTGAAATAGTGTCTCATTACACTTTCCAATTTGATTACTGTTATGTTGAGATTCAATGCAATGATTGTCTACTCACTATAGCTTATAAGTCATAATCGATAATGTCATGAGCAATGTGCATAAAAGTAGTTTACAACTATTTCTTTCGACCAAATAAAAAATTTCGTTGTAAAATTCTGACACGCTAGTGTTGTCAAATTTTATTATATTATGAGGAAAAATGAGAAATTTATCCGGATGATGAACAAGACCGATTAAGTTTGACAGATTTCGCAAAATTTTTCCAGATTTTTTAATCATATTTGTGTCTAATTTCTTTGTATCATCATAGACGACTAATACATTTCGTCACGATCTTTATTGCAACTGGTCAAACCGTATCAAATTCCGTCAGATTCTGTCAAATTATCTACCTATTAATTATTATGATTGCAATTTATAATAGCTATTATGTTATTTTTATCATAATACTGAACCGGTAAAGAATTTTCTGATATATAATGCAAGTCAATAAACTAATTATTTTTGTAAATTCGTACTGGGAATTAAACGGTTCATTCATCCTACTCTATATATCAGTAATTGACGGTGGTGTGCACATTTTCCACAATGGAATTCGCAAATGATGAATTTTATTTGGCCGGTATAAACCTATATAATACATTCTGATGGAATCTTTTATATTCATTCAGATGTTGTCAGTTCCTACTAACTTGTGTCAGATCAGTTATATTCCATATCTGCAAGGACCCAGCTGAATCGATAAGATAATGTTAATTATGAATGATGTATACAATTATTGATGTAAGAAAATTCGTGAATATTCTTGTATTTTTGACGACTGTGGCTGTCAAATAATGAAAACAGCAAGCAAATTTTGCTTCACACTGGGTTACAAATACGTATCTCGCTTACATTCTGTTTTACATATTGACAACTGTATGTGGATCAAAAATAAATTGGTCAACTTCTGGCAGATACTGACAATTTCTGACATAAATTGACATTTTGCTTTGACAAATTTAGACAATGTTTCGAATTCACAACAAAATCTTGGAATTTTCTATCAGATTATGACGAAATCTGACAATAATTTCTGCCAGAATCTGACGAATTCTTGCGAATATTACTATCAGGGTTGTTCCAGCTTCATCAATCGATGTGCATGTACTTTTGGCAAAGAATGGTGATTAGAGGTAATGGGAGTCAGATTGGTTATCCAATGAGAAAATTGAATGGTACTCATTTACGATTGTATTTGTGTTGTGAATTTCATGGTGAATTTATGAAAGATAATTCTTGTTGTAGTATTGGATAATCGACATTAGTTATGTTTAGTATGATGCAATTCCGTGTTATATCATTGACGGGGAGAAAATCAGCCTGATCATTCGTCAATTTCATGCAAGATCAGGCCTGAATATTGGCCAGACATTAACACGCATGATTATCCTTTATCATGCATGATCTCGCCTGTACACACTCGATCATATTTTATCATTCATACTTGGTCCTGCCTAAATATTGACCAGCCATGAACTTATTTGACCGGACATGTCCATGCATGAGCATATATCGTCATGTAAGCACATACATGTTCATACCTGAACATGTGTGATTTTTCCAAATCACAAATGCTCATGGCTATGTATGAGTGATGTCGCTATAAGTATTGTGAAATAATGTATAATTAGTTTTACAATGGAAATAACTGTAAGTTATTCATTAATTTTTATTGAAATCATTTTAATTGAAATATTTCAAGTCTTTGTTTTCTAATATCTTTGAATGCCTTATCATTTTATATGTCTTGGCGGAAAAAAAATTCATATGAAACATCGCGGGCCTGTAACAATTTACGATTTTCTATAACGTTTTACATTGACAGATTAATTTGGCATAATTTTTCATAGAAAATCATAGTTTCTCATAATTATAATGCATTTCGATACAGAGCTACTACTTTCTACTGTGATCGCCCACGCGATATTCATAAGAAATTTGTATGAAAAATAGCATGGACTTGGATAGCCTAGTGGCATTTCCCCTTTCCCGGCAAACTAAAAAAAAAATTCATAATAGAATAACAATTATAATTCTGTAACGCTTCACATTTCTTCCCTTACCCTTCTCAATTTTTTTTTCGCATATTTTTTGACGTAGAAAGTCATAATTTGTGGTAGAAAATAGTATGATTAATGCGAAGCAAAAGTATGCGAACGTACGTTAATTCAATCCTTTATATAGAACTGGACTAGACTGAATCTATAAATTTGTACGATTTTCTATGGAATTCTACAACTGGGTCCGAATTAACGGACTTTTTGTTTCGGGGTGGTGGTGGCGGGGGGGGGGGGGGGGGGGGGGGGCTAGATCTTTGTATGGTTTGTAATATTTTCGCGTAGTTTTTGGCATAGAGAGTATTTTTTTCGCCAGGGTACCCAGCGATCAATTATAATAAATAATTCACTTAACGACAGTATTCAAATTTTCTTTTTCAGTTAACACATTTATGTCATAAATAATAAATATTAGATCCTTATTTATTGGTATTGATGGTTAAATATCTTAATATTATTAATTTTTATAAACAAGTAATTTAATTTAGACGAGGATCTATTTTTTCAAATTTGACCATGAATTTTTTACGGTTAGTGCTGATAAAACTAAGTTTTCGACGTTGGAATGTATGTTCTATAACTGTGAATTAATATTTTCACTGATTACATTACTCAGTTGATAATAATAACTTATCTTATCAGTTTAAAATGATATATCTTTAACGGAACATGATTTCCCAAGCTGCTTATTCATTATATGAATCAATGTTACGTCCGAGATATGTTTTACAGTTTTTCTCCGGCGGACTCACGTGTACACTAAATCGCTGCGGTCACGGCGCAATTTTCTTATAAGCCCTTATATGGCCATATATGAATAGTCAATATCAGGCCTGATATAACAATCAGTCAGATCTGGCTCTATATGGGAAATCAATTTCAATACAATCAATGTCAAATAATAAACAAAAATCATTCAATTGCATTCCACATACTACAGAGAATAATTTTGAGGTATCAATACACAAAATTGATCTAAGGTTAATTGGATGACGCTGAATCGAATGGCGTCAATCAGTTTGTGACTAAACCCCGGGTTCTTTGAGAAAAAAGGGTCAAATCGTTTAATTCGGAGCCTAATAACTTTATCGAAAAATATATCACACAAAAGTGGTTGCCGACAAATGAATGCATAAAAAAGTATTCAACGTTCATCTTCGTATCTTCAAAAATAAAGGAGAAACCATCGAATGAAAATTTATTTGTGAGACAAAATCACTTTTCAGTCGAAACATCACTGCGAATGTAAAAGCCCCAAAATATATTTATTTCTCTCGCACTCGTTGGAGTGCGTTGTGCGAATGCATGGTATGTGGTACGCACATCCCTTATGATATATAATGAGCGTGACGAAGACTGGCGGGTGGGCGAGTGAGAGAGACAATATGTTGCCTTCGTCTTGAGAAAGACGAAATGGCACCTTGCTTTTCAGCAAATTCAGCCGTACTATTATATCACGGAAGTCATGGTTTTGATACCATTTCTTGCCTTACTTCATATAATAAAATAAAGTGAGGACAACCACTACACGAATCTGATTGAACTGGGATCCCGCACTATAGTTTTTAGTACCGGGCTGATGGGGCTATCCCATAGTCCCCTGCGGGTCGGGCACCCTGCTAGCGGACCGAGGAGACGCGCAGAATTATCCCCTGGTTATGACGAACCTCCGCTTCGTAGCTGGGATGCATACCGTGGGGTTGCTCATTCCCCCAGAACTCTTGAGACCCTTCGCGACCCTTTTGTGTTTGAATGATGATTATGTTGATGATTATTATCATGATGATGTAGGAAGAGGAAAGAACGAGAAAAGAAAGAAAAATAAATTGGCACAAAACGAAACAAAATCAAAATTATAATTAAGATTACTATTTGCTTAACTCGTGCGAGTGGGAGAGATAGAGATAAGGTTGTTTGGGATCCTTCCGTGGTACCCAACAGTTTTTCAGTTTTCATATTTAGGCCAGGCGCCGAACGAAAATCGCCCTATGCTAAATCCAAAAAATTCTGGAGTATAGTAAAAAATATACCGCTATGAGAAATTGGTGCAGAAATATCTATTGATCATTTCTGCCAAAATGAACTGCTGGAAGATTACTGGAAATATTTTACGAAAAATATTGAACTCTTGAAAAACACGTTTTCTCACATAAAATGGCTTATGTAGCGGAAACTAAGCCAGATAGGATAAAATTGCACATAAACCATAGATCATAAAATTTCCTGCAACAAAGTCTGCGACGATCCTATGTTGAAATCAATAGGTGGAGCGTGGGTGATTCCCGAACGTAAGCATCAAAACCATCCGATTTTGAGTGCCGTACGTGACTGGCAGCCCAGACGCGCTGAACTAACAAATGGAAAAAAAAATATTAATGACGTGAGAAAATTCTGAAAAAAATTCATGTATCATCTAGACAGTTTGAAAATTTTTTTGCCATAAATCTGAACGAATTCGCAAATGTTCTCGAATATATAGCCAATTATATTTTTATTTTTTCACTAACTTTGATCGACCGCCCTCCCCCGCGAGTTTCATCAATCGGAGAATTTTTTGCTTCTTGGCAACTACAAGGTTTTTTTGTCCTCTAAACGAGAATGTATTGCTTTTTTTCTGTCGCTCAAGTTTATTGAGTCAAAAGATGAGAAATTTGGAAAAAGCGGCCCATTTGTTGCCACCAAGAGTTGAAAAATTGTGAAAACCACTTTTTTTGCAAATTCATCATTCAATCATGACCGAGAAACTACATGACTAGCGAGAAAAATTTTTTTTTTCCATTTGTCGATAAAATTTTTCATAAACAATTTGCCGGAAATGATTATTGAACCATCAAATCCGCTGTATTTTACCGAATTCAGAACATATCGACATTTTTCGAAGAAAAATCTTGTTGTTGAAAATTCAATTGCTCATTCAAAAATTATAAATTTCTTAACTTAGTAAAAGGAAACAATTGATTCTTACGTAATTTCACCTGTTATATCCATAGGAATTATTTTCGGACTGTTCCCACTATTCGATGATTGTTGTTTGAATGAACAAATTGTTATAAACAATTTTTTGTTGCTTATATTTTTCGGGAACATCTGAGACTTTCCTGAGATCGGGACACCCCATACAAATTGATCAAAAAATTTTCCATATATAGACATAGAAAATATAGACATTTGTGAATTTTTTCAGAATTTTACCACTATGAAAGAAAATTGAAATAATATTGTCAGTGAACCCGGTAGTTAGATAGTGTTGAATGAGATTAATTTTTCATATTTATTCTGAGATTTGAAAATTTGTCTGGTTCCGAACATTTGAAGTAGTTGTTTTGAATATAACTCAATTGTGATGTCCAAAAAGTTATAAACATGATCTTTGTATTTTAGCCGGAAAATGGTAAACGACTGACGAAAGTGATTCCTAAATTACACCAGATTTTTCATTTTCCGGCTCAATCATCTCGACTATAACGTGGTGATAATGGCGTTTTTTTCCTCTGCCTCCAACACCTAACAATAGAGTAAGGTGCAGTTATTCGCATTAGCTGCTTCGATTATAATGCGAATTGGACATTTGAAAATACACGAAAATGATATTCCTGGTCAAACGGGGAGAAGGACATTCATGAGACATATGTTTTCCACGAGCGCCCATATTCAAAAAGTTGACATGAGAAATGGATTAAAGACATGCGTAATTAAAGTCATTTTTCCGGGTATAACAATGCTGATCTTATCACTGAAGTGAGAATTTGCAGAATATCACCTAAAAGAATTTTGAAACGGGCAATTACCTGCGATGAAAGTAGGATTGCTCTGGAGTATGAAAAAATATTCGCGACTTCTCCTTCAGTCGGTCCAGCAATTACTAATACATACGTGACACCTAATAGTGGGATCAGAACAAGCAGCGCTTTACTTGCTTTTCTGTACTGTTGAGTCTCCACATTATTTGCTGATCGGAGTTTCGTTATTAGAACCTGAAAAGAAAAAAATTGAAAAATATTAATGAATATACAAAGATGCAGAAGAATATATTAGTCAAGTGACACACTCATTCATAGTTCATCACTACTCGGGCAAACGAGTGTCACTCTATTGAACTCACCCACATGATCATGAAAAGGAAAACAACATTTGTGCTGAGTACAAGAATGGCGGGAGCCTGATAAAACCAGTCATATGAATGATGGACCATCCAAGGACAATGTTTGTAAAGTGCCACATTCTGGAAATTCGTTATCTCAGTGGATTATTATCATAGCAAATGTTGTCACATAATACGTCAGTGAATGAGATATACTCACCTGGTTACTGGACTCCGTTGCGTGGACTCCAGTAGATCTTGCAATAATCCAGATCGCGATTACTCCGGCAGGAAGACCTGATATAGAACAATGTTGATAAAACACATGAATCTCATCGAAATTTATTTTCCTCCGTACCGAACTGCATCTGACTTTTGCAATGCTTCATTCTGTCAATGAATACACGAATGTCCCATGAATTTTCCTAATCTATGGATACCTTCTACAGAATAAACAGGAAAGAACAGTAGTATAACATCAATGTTAGAACTTCCCGCTCAACAAGATGACTGTTATGCACGAGGCGTGTTACATCGTACTAATATTCTTGAGAAAGAGATAATGACATTGATATTACATTATTGCTTCATAATCCTATCCCGCTACTTTAAAAATCATCTCGAAGTTGAATCCATTCTCTATTCCACCGACAGTTTGAAAGTATGTTATGCGTCACAGCTTCGAACATTTTTTTCTTTTTAGAAAACTTTTTCGACTCTAGTGAAAAAACGTGTATGACATTTTAAGAATGTAGTAAACATGATATATTAAGCTGTGTAATACAAAAAGAGACATGAGAAAATTCATGTAATATTATATTCATCAATAACAAGAAACAGTGAAAATCATGAAATATGCAAGGTCTCAGAAAGGTACCGGATAGTATCACATGAATAATCATCTTACCCCAGCCAATAACCAGACACAATCTGAGTTTAATGTTATCACCAGTGAACGTCTTGACAACCAGTAAATACAGATACAGTCCTGAAAATTTATTTTCCAAAAAATGAATTATGTTAGGTGAAATCAATACGAGGGTCTCATTGACAATTACATTAAATAGATTTTCTTTCACCTTCTACAAACATCCAGAAGAAATTTGTCAAATGGAAGTAGTGAAGGAGCGAAAAGAATGTAATACACGTTGGAATGTCAGACTGCATTGAGACCTGCATAACAGTGGTCATGATCCACATAAGATCAGCAAGTATGTAGGAAGACATAAGATTCGTGTGTATATTATTCCGCAAACACCTCAGCTCTCTGAAAAATAGAAGGAGGAAAGTATTCATTTTAAATGGTATTTTCTTACTGAGAGGGTTCATTACGATGAAATAGTAAGAAGGTAGATTTTCTTTTAGCATATTTTCGAAACAGTTACTTCTGAGAATATGTGATTGAAACATTGCATCAATCTCGAATCTGTATCAGAATCATTTTTCAGAAAACACGCCAATTCCGAGAACATAAGCACCGATAGTACACCGATGGTGTAGTGCCGTGAATCCACCAAACATTATCTACGTATGAACGTTCGTAAAAAATTGTTTTGTTTTTTTTTTTTTTTTTCACATATATCGTACGAGGACTCGTGTTTATATATTATGGTCGCCAAAAATGTTTTCGACAGTAGTCGCGTCTAATCGAGCATGTGCCATACTTCATTTCGATTGGAGGTTGATAATTCCCTAAATACACTCTTGTTTTATTCATGATTAATTTTCTCCATGGGATTTTATTCTGGCCACTGTCAAACTTTGGTCGTATCTTCTTTTTAAAATTACTTATCTGATGTCAGTGTCAATAGTATCTTAGAATTAAATAAATTATCCGTTTGGCATTATTTTCATACCCGAATTTCTTTTATTGTTGTCATATCGTCGAACATAGTCAACTGCAGTTTTTTCTCCGAAAATTTGATTTTTGACACTGATTTAAGTGGAGATAAAATCGAAATATATTGATCGGATGGTCAGCATTTTATCAACAACAGTGACTTCATGAAATTGCTAAGCTCAATCTGAATAGCACATCGCTTTATTTTACGGGATGAATTCATTTCTTTCATGTCATCGTCTCTTGAATCACGATCGACATTGGCCGGGCGGGATTTCCCAACAAGCCAACGTCTGGTTCTCTTCAGCATCCATGATTTCCATCGATAGAATAGTATAGAAAGTACCAAATATGAAATTGGTAGAATCTTTAAATCTACGAGTATATCGATTCCTGGACAAAAATGGGGCGGAATCGGGTTTTCTACTCCACTCATTCACATTACAGTTAGTTCGGGAGTTGTCATTTGGGGAGGAATACCATTGAGTATTCAAACATGAAGAATGATGATTGGGCAGATTTCCGAATTTTGGCTTTCCCTCCAATCGAAATTTTCCCCAAAATATATTCTTCGGTTCACGGTAAATTGCCGATCTTACCAGTTTTCAGTAAGTAATAGACTTGCATAAACCTCAATGAAACGTTGTTGCTGAATGAAGATTCGTGTTTTTTTCGATACCTGTTGAGTCGTCCATGGAATCGGAATCAACTATTATGATTAACTATCAAACGTTTGTGCTTCAAGCATAATATTCATTGTATCACATTGTACTTGCTGATTCTAATAAGACTAAATAAAGTCAATGAAACTTAAAGTGCAACACTCAATCTACAGTTATTTTTCTAATTGGTATTGATGATTAAAATTGCTAAAAAATATGCCACGACAAAATACCAATAGTTAGTCTCTAATTGATATACAGAATGAGGAAAAGCATGGACAATATGATCTAATGACTGATAACTCGGGTGTCAGATATCTACAAATTCAATTCGAAGAAAACCAATGAGGAGTGATGATGAAGTCGATCAATATCATTTTCTTTTGCCACAAGCATGGAGAGCTGATACTCTCTATCGGATTACAAAAACTGACGGAATAGAGTCAAATTAAAGTTTCGGTTGATCGGGAATTGACTGGCAGAAAAATGAGTGCAAACAAACGGTTTCAACGTGCAAAATGTCAACTGGTCTATGATCGTGTTTCAGAGATAATGGGAGTGTTAATGTGAGGGTATAAAACTCAGAATATACTGTAATTGAAATGCGAGTCCTCCTGGTCAATAGAAGATTTATTACCAGTTTTGTCGAGGTTGATTAATGGTCGATTGGAGTTTTTCTTCAATTTCAGTTAATTTCGAGTTGAATTTCAGTTGTCTATCAACGTATTGCAACTGATAATTTTCAGTGTTTTCAATTCGCTAGGGCTGCTTTCCAAGTGTCCACATCCGATTAGCAATAGTAGATTGAATAACGAAGTACGTTTCAAAATTGGAACCGAATCTGGAAAATTCAACGAAAATTTTCGAGAAAATTATTGACTACCGAGGGGCTGGTGAACAATCATGTAGTGCATATATAAGTCTAATGATGGAAATTATTGGAGAAAGACTCATTGGGGTTTGTGAGACATGTCACTTTCTTGCCAGTATCCTGTAATTCCATTCTACAAGAAAACTTCAAATACTTATCATTAAATTAGAAGATTATTGTATAGAAGTTTATTCATGAAAATATTCACAGGCCAGAATTGGAAGCTATTAAAAAAGAAACTGTTATTCTTCGTCTCCCGGATGTTGTTCCATTAAGGCCCGACCGTATTCAACATGATTTATATTATTAGTACCAATTTTCAATCGACTCCCCACCGTCTGGCGAATAAAAATTCTCGAAAGATATTATACTTAAAATACACCTTATCATATTTCCCGCAGCTATCGCTATGAATCGAATACTCGTATCAATGAAATAATTAGAGAGTAATTATAATTCTTTAGATGACAAATTTCGTTAGGAATTCTAGTGAGGTTTGCAAATTAGTTATCACTATTATGCAAGTACCCATGTATAATTTATTGATAGCCATAGTCGTAGAAAAAATGATTAGTTTTACTTCAAATACAATATCTTTCGAGAATTTCTGATTATCGGGAATACGGCCGAACCCCAAATCCGCCAAATTTTACAATCGAATGGAGTTGCATTCTGCTATAAAAGTTCATCAGCCGATGAATTCCTATTCACTGGTATTAATTTAACTGCATCATTGCAATCACGTATTTGCATCGTAGGCGGAAATGGCGATAGTGAAATAGCATTAGTTTAGGCGCCAATTGTGTTCATCTACACCGTAATCTCAAGTTTGGATACT
This sequence comes from Zele albiditarsus, assembly GCA_958496275.1. NCBI lineage: Eukaryota > Metazoa > Arthropoda > Insecta > Hymenoptera > Braconidae > Zele > Zele albiditarsus. The sequence continues at coordinate 3,738,037 of OY292410.1, forward strand.
TCAGTCAGCATTACATTGGTCACGTTGATTGATTGGACATGAAAATTTGCCCCGTTGAATTGCTTCAAAATATTTTTCCAGGTTATTGTCGATACATTATTTGACTTTCCAAGCTGATGAATCTTGAATGAAGATTGTATGTCATGTTTCAACAGATAAGCTTATTGAAGAATACAATCGTATGTTTGGCAGTTGTAGTGTTAGCGGCGAGTTGACGTTGCAAACAATAAATTTATTGTCGGGTGGGAAAAAAACTCAACTCAATCTGAGTGAACTGATATTCAATGAGATAATTGAGGGTTCGTACGAACCTTCAATTTTTTTATGCTTCAAAAACGTTTAGTTATGATCTGACGAATATTCTATTTCCAGAAGCTATCCAATCTGAATATGCAAACTTTACAGAATCCAATTTCAACACAGAAGGATGGAGTGGTTCCGACTTGGGGCCCAACGTCGGAAAAAAAGGGAGGCACAGTCCTTGTCCAGTCATCGTGCGAAATAGACGATGTACTCGCAGTTGCGTTTTCCTTTCTGTTACCCTATGGCTAATCTGGTATATGCTATCTAATAAAAATCTTTGTGTATTATGTAGTCGAGTGTAATTTTTCTTAAATGAAACCCGAGACTACATATATATATATATATATATCTGCACGTTTGCTCTCATCGTCATGGTATTCATAGATGGATGTACTTTAGTTCGCAAAAATTCTTTCGGTGTGCAGAATTCGAAATTAGTATCAAGAGCCGAAGTGTATCGACCTCTTCTTGGCAAATTGCAATATTAGGGAAAAACCCGGTATTCCGATAGTTGTATCTGACGGTACAGTCGTACAGACACACTTTGTATTATCATTAATAGTATTTACATATAGAATTTACCGTAAATCCATCCTAGTCAATGTTTTATTGCATATTTCCAATTACGTAATTGCAAAAGGAATGACCAAGAGGCATGCATCCGGAGTGAAGAAGATATTTCTTTACCCAGAAATCCAACGTATTATGAGGAAGATATAGCAATTGATAACTCTTCTTTGACCGGTATCAGAGAAAAGTGTCACACACGATTTAGACGAGTCGGTTTGGAATCGTGACCTATGTGGCATAATTTCCATTTTGATTTACCGAATGGATGTTACATACGACATGCTCAGTAATAGAGTCGAAGCTTTGATTATAATGAGTGTGAAATTTTCAACAAATCGCCCATTATATGAAGAACTCACGTCAATGAAAAATGTTGCTATCCGCATCAGTGTTTGTGTTTCATTAGGTATTTTGGATCGATGATCGGTGATTTAGTCAATAAGGATGATGATGTAGATGTTTCGACACTTCATAAGTCTATACGTAAACTCATCGATATAATCACAACGCCAAGAATGAATTTGGGAATGATGCCTACGTTGTCTCACTTAATCTCAAAACATCATAAACCAATATTACAACTGTTCTCCGAATGGAATTTAACATCGAAATATCACCACATGACGCTTGAACCATACTGCAGTTGGTTCGCTCATTCATTTATCCAGTTATAAATATGAGCGGAAAAATGAGCCTCCTGTCCAAACTGTAGAACAAAGGGCAACGGCGTTTATGTTAATTGTTTGTTATAAATGTTTGGTTTAAAGATACTTTCGACTCGGGAAAAACTCAAACTATTTCATCTTATCAGATTCCAAACTACAAGAGAATTGTTGACACAGACATAATGACTGATGTCCAAATCATGAAATGGGTGAAACCGAGAGGCATTTCATATGAAGAAATGATGGTTCTAGTAATCAGTTTGGGGACAGAATTACATAAAATTTATGTAAATATCATGCAATTGACTTAGATTTTTATAATTTAGTAGTTGAATAATGTCCTTGCGCTTTTCTTGAACGAGAAGATTTAGACTTGAGTTCATGTATTCCTCGGATTACAACATTATGTAGAAACTATCTTGGTTCATTGTTGATTTGTCCAAGATATAAATGTCATCAAACATATTGAATGACATTAATGTATAAGCCCTATATGATGTCACTCACAGAACTCGAACCCTACTGTTATCTATACAGGACAAATCAGTGTCCTTCCTGCCACGAACAATCGAATCGCCAATAACTCCATGAATACAGCAAATTCACCCAATATATATCAAACCGGTGATTCCCTTCAATTAAACTAAAGATGAATGATTTCATGTTTTATATGCTGAGATATGGATTTAGTATGAATACGCCACGCCCCTTACGACGATTTTGAGTATTTTGGATTCCTCAGTTAATAATCATAATGATTGAGGTCACTTCAGGTGTACAAGCCGTATATATATTATGGTACAAAAGTGGATTCCCTATGTTCATCCGCTTTGGTTTCTACATGCATGCGCTCGTAGTCGGTTGACACCAAATCGATTAGAAGTCAGGGTTAAGGTTAATTCTCTAATATTTCTCGTAGTTTCTGTTTTGCGATTGGTCACGGACGTGACATATTGCTGAAACAAGCATCTCTTATGAAAAATTTATAGTTATAACAGAATTGTATTGACGGCTCTAAACCATATGACAGCAGAGAAAGCATGAACAGGTTGCTTCATTGAGGTATCATTATATATAAATACCACTCTCTTTGCCTTGTTCATTTATCGTCATATTAACTTTATTAATTTCATTCAAATCTCAAAAACTGTCACTATCAGTAAATATAAATATATATGAGTATAATATGATAATACTTATCATCAATATTGATCGATTATAAGGGGAAATTCAGATGTACCGCTCTTGTTAAACTATAATATATATCGGACAAACCTAAAATTGCGTTATCTAAGAGTGCTCATTATCGATATTAATCGATTACACCGACTAATATGAATTCCCCGCCATAATAATAATAGATATAATGTGATACGGTAAAGCAATCTTTTCACAACACGGTATAATGTACAAGAATGGATGAAATCAAACAAAAAATAGCTTCGCTGTAAGAGGTAGCGCCGAGTACGCACCCATAGTGATTCTCCAAAGCAAATACAATAATATTCAATCATGACTTATGATACAATAAAAGTCGAAATCATAATATTATTAATTATGTTGCCAAGCACATGATATGTACGAAGTACTATATGAGCTGAACTCTTGGTCCCACGTTCATTTGTAAGTGAAAGAAATGTTGATAACAATGAGTAAACTTCAATGGAATTCCACGAAAACATAATATGCAATGTGAATCCTCCAATTTATCCACCAGTGATAAACAAAATTATGAATTCTCATTCTTAATACGAGCATACTTGACGCGTGTAACACCGAACCCCCATTCATCATCGCACCCATGGAACTGTGAGCAATCTCATCTCTTCTAATCCTTTCATTCGGAATCTCGTCTAATTTTCAATGGAAACTGATATCCATTTCATGGTATAAATTGAATAGATGACATGCAAATAATGGTGCCACAGCATCGGAATCTAGTGGGTGGAAGCTGTTCTTTGTTTGATAATTACATACCATGATTCAAATTACTAGCAAAGTAAAACATAAAATTCTCGTAATTCTAGTGTTCGTAGGTCTCATACTGATTACTTGTATTTGTCTGGAATTCGGATACACTACGCTCTTACACATACATTTCTCATTTCAGTTATCACAAATCCATTGTATCATGCATAACTGATATTACTGTCGAGTCAGAATAAAATAAGAAAATAGTTGTGAACCAGTAAGCCCATCTCACACCGGCAGGTTATCGAAAGATTTTTTTGAAATAAGTTATACAAATGCATCGATACACATTGTTGGCTTCGTCTTGAGTAAGTCGGAATGACGCCTTGCTTCGCAGCAAATTCAGCCGTATTTCACCAAAACCATGGTTTTGATACCATGTCTCGCCTTACTTTCTATATAATCAAAGAAAGTAAGGACTACTACTACCAGCACGAATCCGACCTCAACTGGGACCCCGCACTACAGTCGCTAGTGCCGGACTGGTAGGTCCCTTCCAAGCTTCCCACATTTTTTCGGGAACTGGGTTGGATACCCTACTCGCGGATCGAGGAGACGCACAGAATTGTTTCCTGGTTGTGACGAACCGCAGCTGAAATGCATGTGGGGTTGCTCATTTCCCCAAAGCCCTTGAGCCATGTTGCGACACTTTCGTATTTGAATAATGATGATGTAGCGAAAAAAATCAGATGAGAAAAGAAAGGAGAAAAAAGTAAACAAGAAGAAATAAAAGAATTAAAATTGAAAGTTTTCTATCTCGCGGAGTCCATCAGGTTTCAGTTTATCCATCAAGGTTATGGGACTACAACCAATTACCAGTACTCCGACACATCTCATATGGAAGACCCTTTATTACGTATTCTTCTTTTATTTCATACTTATTTAGTCAAAGACATCTTGAGTCGATATAGCTACAAGCGAGCCATATTTTCTGCCTGTTTGATGAACATGACAGATTTGCAAAAATCTACAAACAGTTGATAATTTTCTTCATTTTCGGCCAGCTCATTTGCTATTCCTGGCCAAGTTTCAACCCGTAGCTTCATCGCCATCATGGATCGTCTATGCGCCTTAAACGCATCGCAATCCATAAGAGTATGAATCGCAATATCTTCGTTTCCGCACGATCCACATAGTGGGGTTTGGTGAAGCCGAAAAACGCTCCACGTTCTCTGAATGCAACATGCTGCTGTGCTCGGGAAAAGAAGTGCGACCACATACCTGTTTTCAGAAGTCTACCGAAGTACAACCGTTTTTTCAGAAGTTTTTCCAGAAGTTCCCCTATTACTGACGACGAGCGAATCGGTCGGAACGATTTTGCATCGACCGCATCTTTCTTACCATCTTTCATAAGCAGTCGTCCTGATCCTTTCTCCCATACAGTAGGAAACACTCCCTCTTGGAGAAAGCTGTTAAAGACCGGAACAAATGTGTCAGGAATTAGAGCAAAACCTCTTTTGAGAACAATGACTTCTACTAGATCGGGTTCTGGAGCTTTATTGATCTTAAAACTTCGTAGAGCATTGGAAATTCCTTTTTTTGTAAATAATTCAACGTCTTGGTTGTCTGATCGAATTCGGGCGCTATGTCTGATATCATTGTGTTCTGGAGTATCCAAATCTGGGTCGTCGTCTGGTACATGTACGTTTAGTTGGTGTCTGGTGGGCTCTTGCAGGTCCTCTGTGAAGTCAGCACCGTTATCTGTATGTGATAGATGAAAAACTATTTCAACTCTGAATTAGTCGGCATTCAATTTGTAAACGGGTCCTTAAGGATCTGTGTTTCTCTCTTTCGTAACAAACTTTCGAAACTACTTTTTTTAACCTTCCTAATTTTATAAGAGTATTTCCACAACGCATTTTTATATCCTAGCCCATTCATTCGAACACTCTTGCATTTTTTACTTCCGCATTTCTTCCGCTCAATCTGGTAACATTTACGCAATTTATAGACCTATCACTTTTGTTGAGTAAGTTTTCCAGTGCACCATGGATTCGACTTGCTGAAGATCTCTTTACGAGGCATACATCCTGCACATTCATCACTAATTAGTTCACCAATTGCAGGAGCAAATAATTCAAGATTATCCGCCGAGTCCAACGGTAAGTCTCATAGCCGCGCTATCGAGGAAGTTCGAAGAGTATCATCAAATCACTCAGTTGGCTTTCTTTATGTTAAACCTCCCGATTGCAACTGGATAAGGCTCCTGAGCAGTAAGAGTTTCCAGTCGGATCTTGATGGCGAAGTGATCACTACTTTGCACCCATTCTCTCCATATACACCATTCAGATACAAAATCACACAATCCATCCGAAGATCCGAAACAAAAGAGTAACGGCAATATATGGAGATCCAGGAAGTGAGCCGTATGTTGGCTCGAATTCTAATCGATTCACAACATCCATTCTATACACCACGGTAGAGTCAGCGAGTCTCTTTCCTTTGTCATTTTCAGTGGGGCTCTACATCGTACATCTGGCGTTTGCATCTATACCAATGACTACTCGTTCATTCTGTAGCTTTCCAAGTGCGTATTACTCAAGTCTAGAAAATATATCATCTCGAATGACGGATTAACGAGCACAACGACAGCCATTGCCTTTTGGTTTGTCGTAGCCGCCACTTGAGTAAACAAGCATAAACTTGTCAAAGTGTAGCCTGATTTCCTATTACGATAACTGTGTGGTTCCTGCAAGAGCAGGACATTCAGTTTGTGTTGGGTAGCGAATACGCTTCGGCGGACGCGTTTTTTACATTCATATTACATTGCAGAATCTTGAAACCCGACTGCAAAACATTGACTTGAGTGGGTATACAGGCGTCGATACGACCGATAATACATACGCATGTATACATTTTCGTTGGTATCCATGTAAACACTGATGTTTACACATCATCGACCGCGAGTATCGCCACTCATCCAACAAAGTATTAGCCTCTTATATTATTCTATTAGGATCAGTCTTTTGGGACAATCTTTGGCAGTGAATCTGGGTTCAGTTTAGGAATAACCACTCGATGTTGATTGTTGAGATGAGCGTTTGTTTTTGTGTAGATGAATCACATTTCTCCGATAGGTCGGACAGCCGTCGGTTTTGATTACAACTAACCTTAGATGATGATTGTCCATCACTTTACCCCCTTTCCGATTATTGTTTATTATCGTAAGATGTTGGTTTTTCTGGTTGTAATCTTTTCGGCACATTCTTCATCAGATGAGGTTTAAGATGCTATCCGGCTGTAGGGATTAAGAATCTCGTGATTCTACCAAACAAGCAATGCTAAACGGTAGACAGTGTTGTCCATTGTTCATTTGGGAAGTAGGTTTTCCGCTATTTGAACTGCTCTCCCAGCTAAACCGTTGCATTGCGGATAGTGTTGAGTACATGTTCGATAATCAAAGCCTCATTATTTCTGGAACTTTTCGAATTCTCGAGATATAACTTGGCGTCCATTACCTGAAACTAATGTTTCCGGAACGTCATGGATTGAAAGCCACTGCTCAAAATGACTTACTGCTAAAAATTACGATCATACATGGTCTTACTAGCGCGTTACAAAATCGATTCAAAAATGATGAGCATCGTAAGCAAATAAACTGTTGAACGAACACACAATATAGTCTAATGAATATCGCATAATCATCTCTTTACGATTCATACTTGATTTCAAATAAATGTTATAAGTTGATGTATGTGCTTCGCGCAAGATAAGTTCAAATAATATAATAGTGGGTAAGAATTGGTCCACCTTGTATTGAATATGGCCCATGTCATCGAAATTTTATCATTAGTTGTATTTCAACATTTGCACATCACAGAATAGATCTGAAGAAACTGGTGATTTTTTAACACACTATTTTTTCATGACTACGTAGTTTGATTCGTTCAAGTGATTTTGCCGAAATTACTTTAACTTGGATCGATGATTCACAAAAAAAGATCATGCATGACCACTATATATAATTTTCTTTCAACTTCCAGCAGAATCTTCGTGATGGACAAGTATGTGCTATATAGTTTCTTCAAATGATAGATTCATACATATGAAAATACGGAATATTTTATGATACATTTGATGGGGGGAAAAAAAAATAAGTGAGCAGATCTGTGGGTGAGGCTTACTTATTGGATAGCATACGTATTTGGAGTATAGCACTGCTTGCCGCATACCTGAATTTGACCAGGTATAAAACCTAGGTCTACAGCCATGGGCATCCAGTGGCCTTTGAGAGGACACTGGGAGGTCAACGAGGACAGTTTGGACACCTCTGGTGAAGAGGTACAAGTTCGACTATCTGCCTGACCCTATGCTTTTGTGACTTTGAGCGACATCGTTGCTACTAGCGTCTTTGTGTCGACGACCACTCGATACTTGTCACCACCGCCGTCCATCTATGTGATGCCTCTATGAAGATGCAATCCGATTTCTGGTCAACTCTTTGGTCGTACTTCAAATATCGGATAATTACTCGTCAATGTCTCCTCAATTATCGGAATAACGGACTGCTCAATGATAGGATGGCAGGCTACAGCCGGAAATGCCGCAATTGTAGAACTATCATCATCGTCCATCAATACACCAACTTCAATGTTTTGAGCTCGGAAAATTTCACTTCCCATTACAATTTTTCTAGCCACATACGGCTCCATTACCTTCGCCGATCTGGAAAGCAATTAATTGGATATGACTGAATGCAGGTAATTGCATGTAAATTATTGGAAATAAGCGATCAAATGAAAGTTTCCAAAGTAACTAATCAAAAAAAAATTCATAGAATGAGAGTTACTGACGCAATGCCACCATCATCAGGTTGCGGATTACATATGCTATCCGCTGCGCCATCCGGTACAGGCTAAAATCAATTTTCGCACATACCAATCATCTACCATCACCCTAGAAAAGAAAGAAATGAGGAGCTACAGGAAAACTATAAGGATATCAAAGAAACGAAAGAAGTTTAATAAAAAAAACAACTCCATTTATACATTTCATGGAATCCACAGGTTATTCGAAATCTGTGGACGACTGTAATTAGATAATAATATCCTTGAAGAATTTCGTCAAAAAGTTAATGTTGAGATTAATGGTGATTACCACGGTATAATATATATATATATGCAGCACTCGCCGCATTTCCCCCAAATTTAATATTTACGTTTGGCATCACATCACGTGATAGCCACATTCCTGAACGCGCTAGCACCTTGCCGCTACGCGTATCAACACAATAAATACAATAGATTTCCCTAAGAGAAGATAGTCAGCATTGGGAATTCAGACAACGCGCTCAATGTACAACTGTACTCCGTTGTAAATTATTTTATATAATATATTTCAACTTAGACGAATTCACGCATTCTAATTTCATATAGTTAGTGGAACCCCGTGTACCTTATCCAACACACTCCAACATATCCGCTACATATATATATATATATATACATCTGATATTATTGCCATCGTTTAACTTCACAAAAAATGTATTATTTCTGAACGTTTTTTCTTTTTTTCTAGTACTACTAATAAAAAAAGAGAATAGCGATTAATTTTGTAAGCCCGTGCCGGATGGTGCAGCAGACAGTATCTGCGATTCACAACCCGATGGTCACGGGATCGCGGCCAATACTCTCATTTAGTTTTTCTATTTCTTATTGTTTAATTCGAAAACGTCCATTTGATAGCTCATTTTCAATAATTTACAGGCAATTACTTGTATTTAACCATATTCAATTAATTGCTTTCATTTTTCCTGATTATCTTCAATATGCTAGATAGTAAAATATCGCTCGGACAACGATCGGAACAATTCTACCAGGGTTCCTGCATGTTTGATTGCAGGCAGAGTAGTCTAAAACTAAGCCGCTCAGGCACCCTATAATGGCGCCGAAACCATTATTGCTATTACACTGATGTCCTGCGCCTATTGTACTCCATTTTATGTCGTAAGGGACACGAATCCGAACCACATAATTTCATGATACTACTCGATTCTCTTTCGCACTAGGTGCACCAGATTGTCGCGGACTGTTAGGAATAGTAGTTATTGATGATTCAGAATCGATAGGGTTTCCATTTCTGGATTATCAGTTGTGTTTGATTGGCGATCCATTTCATCCACCGTCATCATGTATACTGGAATTTTACATAAAATAGTGATAAAAAATTCTATGCATCAAAGTTACGAATTGAGTACAGTTGTTTTTCGATGATTTCTCCATCTCCATTGTCAATCTCTTTTCCAATTGGGCTGCATCCCCACAGCTTTTTTTAGCCACATATTCTGCAGTTAAGCCAACTTCTCATGCACATTTTTTGAACGGCTTGAAATCAAAACATGAAATATTCAAACCACAATAACCAAAAGCAAACAATTTCTGGGGGTGTGTCCATGCTAATCCACTATGCAACACACCTAAGGATTACAAAAGTACTCCATCATCAAATTATTTCGAAAGTTAATCATATAACTTCCAAACTTCACATGACAATATGGGTATAATCGACCCCATATATCGATAATATTGAAAACTTGAAATAGCGGATATCCTTGACATACGAAAAATTGAATTATGCCTATAACTGCTCTATAGTTCACATCAAATCGAACACTGCATCTCATTGGATGATTGATACTTGTCTGTTGATACTATATTCATGAGTAAACAATTATGACATCTTATCAGCAACGGTGGGCCCAATCCTTGCCGTATTTCATTTCCGATGTAGTCCAAAGAAAGAGTTACATGAAACACACTACATTTGCTGCCCTAGCCACTTGAAATCCGTGATACGACGATTGAATTATTCCTGTCCTCTCTTTCGTAAATATCCCATGTAGAACGTGTGGAGACTCATATAAACGTAATCCCCATCCTGACCGTAAATTTAATTGAAATCTCGTACGATGACATTCAATCCATGATGTCCCATGTAAAGATGCACTGACATTGAAATACTTCCGCCAAACCATCCCACTAGTATCTTGAATAGAGGGCGCAGGAACACACTTATTAACGGCTAAACCGGAAATCAAATCAAAATCGGATGTGGCAATTTTCTATCCTTCTCATCCACATAAGAACCGTACGTAATTGTAGATTTTTTACATTGTCGTTTTTGAGATCATTCGGATAATGCGTGATGAGGACAGACAGACAGACAGATGAGAAAACAAACAAACACACGAACGAACGAACGGACAAGCAGGAAATCAAACAAACAAACAAACCGACGGGCGAGCAGATAGAGTGAAAGACCAGATGGACAGAAGGAAGTGAATTTGATTATCTGTGTTGTTGGGTGATCAATACACGGCTTCCCCGCAGATAATAGCTTATATTGTGCTATGTGTGTAGTTAATCAAGCAATAACCATTCTGATTCTAATATTCATCCGCAAATTTTTTTCGGTCATTCATATACCAATTCTACGATCTACAATCTGCAATGATCAATATACTCATATAATAATCATGAATGGGTTTTTCATTCAATTAATGTTCGTTGAAATCCATATCAATTAATACATCCTCAAGTAGATCTGATCAAATCTATTCGTTTCTTACCAGGTGGATGAAGCCGAAAAGAGAGATATTTACGTGCGTTTTTCACTTCATTCACAGATCAAACACTGAGTACTATCTATCCTATCGAAAACCCCAACAATAATATCTAAGAAGAATAAAGCGTCGCACCATTCTTATTGGCTGAGAAGAAGATGACGTTCTGAAGAAAATCGAGCCGAAAAATATCAATTCTCATAGTTGAAAACATCGATCACGAGAAATGGGTGTTCTTGTGCGTACCATCAACCTGCCGTGCCAAAAAAAAATTCTATGATTTTTTATGACTTTCTATGCTAAGGACTACGCAAAACTATTACCATTTATGCAGAAATCTACGACTTTCTACTACATTTGTTTAAAAAAGTTTCATGAAAATGTTCGTTAATTCGGACCCTGTTATTGAATTCCATAGAGAAACGTAGAAATTCGTACATTCACTCCTCCACGGTTGTAAAAGGTAATATATTTACGTACTTCGCATTATTTTTCTTCGCGTTATTCATACTATTTTCTACTACAAATTATGATTTTCTACGTCAGAAGTATGCGTTTCAACGATAAACTACGCACACAATTCATGTAGTTTTGCGTATTCCTACTACAATTTGGGACTTTCTATGTCGAAAAATATGTGAGAAAATGTGCCTGGAAAGGGGTATCCTCCTGATGAGGGGAGGACACCAATATTCATCCAACAAATCATAGAAAAAAATGGATTGTGTTGAACCGGAATTTTAGCCCGGATCGCCCGGCCTCAAGTTTGACACTCTACCACTAGGCTATCCAGGTGTATGCCACTTCTCATTCTAATGTCTTATCAATATCGAGCGGGCGATCACAGTAGGAAGTCGTAGTTTTGCATAGAAATACATACTACATTCGCAGATTTCAGGTATAGAAATAGCATAATTTATCATAGAAAATCGTAAATTGTTGTTTTTTAATAGAACCATGTAGTTTCGCATAGATTTTTTTTTTGCCATGGTGGTTATTCATCCATAGAGGGTACGGCAGCACACGTGAAGGAAAATGGTCACAGCGGATATTGAGCAAACAAAACGTGGATACGAACGAGTTACTAGTGGTAAAGAAACCATATCAAGTATATTAATTTGAAACACATTGCGTTTTCTTATTTTTGTCTCACTTGTAGTATAGAAATATGGCAACAGCAACGACGAGTGTCGACAGAGACAGGCTGTAACCCACAAAGTAAAGCATGGTTGTGATTTCAACTCCAGATTCGATGTCAGGCAATCGGAGCTCGTGACAATGTGAGTAGTCAGTATAGTCGTCCCATGTTCCGTTCGGCCAACACCATCGACTAGCATTTTCTGTAAAAATAATTGACCATCAATACTAAACCTACACAACATATGCAATAAGAATTCCAATATTTTCGAAATAGCTTTTAAGCCATCACTGCCATTACAGTCGTAATGAGGAAAGTATCATAATAGACTGAAAATCGGCTTTTAAACTGCTGCCCGAGTGAAAAAGACGATATGTAATTGTATAAAATTCATATATGATTCTATATTCATTATATATTAATTTGTATATAGTTAATAACAACCATATATGGCTCTATCTAATTGTATATAGTTGTATATACTTCTTTTTTTTTCGATATATAAATTTTCAAAGGTTTATATATAACTATATATAATCTTATTTCTTGAATATAACTATACATAATTGTATATGTTCATATGTAACTCTATGTATAATCGTATATGTCTCCAACGGTGCCTTTGAAGACGGTCCGCGAGAACACCATGGTACACCATGGGGGTGATTGTTTCGTGTCCGTGTGACTTTTATCCACTTTCGTAATCGTTGTATTATGCATGCTCAATTGGAAGTTACTATACAGACGCTTATTATATCAGTGGCAATCGCTAATTCTCACCCAAATCATGATTCGTCAGCGCCATATTCTGTGGTGAATCGTGTTTTTTTTTTCAATAGACGAATTCAAGATTCCGTCTGCGATCGTCCGCTCTGCATGTTTTTTTCATACCTGACTCAAGTCTGTGGAAGTATCCCTATCACGAGGATTTCATATATGTAGGGGTTGTTTCGAGAAACTCCATGTAGATGCTTCACCTAACTTCAATTTGATTCACATCGGAATGTATCTTTGAAGTATGTTGAATTGTTATTGTTCATCCTGGCAAACTTCGAATCCCTATATTTTCACTTTTCATTACGTGTTGATGAGGAAAGTATTGGGTCAGGGTCAAAATTCAGTTTGTTTAATGTATACATATCTTCGTGTTTTGAGACTCCCCGAATCCGAAAAACATAGCTTCAGCGTATAGTCTGTCTGTCTATCAACTGCGTGATTTTTTCATGGGTGGGTGGAATGTAAAATTTCTACATCAGGATGCGGATTCGACTTCCGGTTTAGCCGGAGATAATATTGATGTGTGTTTTCGCATGCTTCAATTGAGATATAAGCTAAACGAATTGACACGTGTGGTTGAAAATTGGTACAGTTCCTCATGAGAATTCGAAGTTTGGATATTGCTATCTGACATTTCGATCATGTTTCCGGTCTGGCCGGAAACAATGTTTATATATATTTTGTCACGTTCTAATCGAGATATATACGGAACGGCTGGACAGAGATGATTGAAAATTGATAGATTTCCCTCTCCCGACTCAAGGTTCGAATATTTCTATTCATCATGTCAATCGTGGTTTCGGTTCAGTTATATAATGGAAATGACGTTTATATGACTTCTCCCGCCATAAATAATATTCATATTGGGTTTCTTTAATCGAGATATCTACCGAACGGCTGGGCAGAGTTAATGAAATATTGAAACATGCATTTTCGCACTTTTCAATTAGGATATCTACAGAATGGCTGGACAGAAATGAATGAAAGTCGATACGTTTCCTGCTGAAAATTCAAAATTGAATATCACTATATAACATTGTAATGGTGTTCTCGGTCACACCGGAAATAACGTTCATGTTACTTTTCCCGCAGTAAATAATATTCATATTGGGTTCCTTGCTATAGATAATCGATATATTCATAGAATCGTTGGAAACGGGTAGGTCTCCAAGATATCTTTAATTCAAATTCACCCTCTTGTTACGTTCGGACCTGAATTGCAGTTTTGGTGGGAGTGACATTCTTTCTAATAATAGCACGGTGCGAGTTCTGATGCGATATTCGAACTGGAACGTGGGTTTAGCAGAAGACATCATGAATATACGTTTCGAATTTTTTCAATGAAACACGTTCACGTGATGAAAAGTCTTGGGTAAGTGTACTACTTGCCAAAATGTTTTACTCCTACATTAGTTAAGTCGTGTTTTACACATTGAGCAGATCTATAGAAATACTAATTTCAACAGAGACAAGCGCTAGCTGTTATTTAAATAATGATTGTCCAGAATGCCGGGTATTCAAGTCCTTTGCACGGATATGCAACCTGCGCGCCAGAACGGGCCTATTTCGCGAGAGAGTACTTACACGGCGAGCCATGCAAATACACTGATTTCCGCAGCATTTCAACGGCATTGCATCGGTGGCCCTCTGCATTCGGTTATCCGAGTATATTTCGTCGCAAATCGCATAGTTGTTCTATAATAGTCAATATTCATCCGCAAAACCAACTTTCGCCTGTCATACTCATTTTTTACATACGTATTCGTCATACTGTCAATCAATCCAATCGATCATAAATTCTCGTCAGTATTGAACTGGTGATCCCATAATCGGTCGAAAAGAATTAATTACCTCCAAATAATATGCATTGAAGTCTGTCTGTTTGGGCGATCATTGTTCGCGTGGAATTTGTTCGCGCGGTTTTGACATACTGTACCGACCAATCTACCGAAATCGTGAGCGAACGAAATCAATTGAAAATTTGGAGGTAAAGATGCCTGGATGTTAAATCAACAAAATTAGCTCTTATTCATTTTATATATAAATATAACAGTAGTACCAGAATCGAGAATTTGTGATCATGCCGAATTCAACCGAAATCAAAATAATCCAATAAGTACGTAATGCTCCTCTTTTCCATCTGCCGCATTGTATTGGAAATATATATTCATATAAAGTACGAAAATTCATGAACTATCAATAGCATGTATATCAGTGTGTTCGCGATAACTCATTATCCATTAGCTAATACGACTGAAATCTTGAAACTCCGTCAGCAATGTGTATATTATCTCCGAAGGCCTTAAAAACAACATTTCTGATATTGAATATTATTGACAGTATATAGGAAAAATGTTGTATATGTAGTTTCATATATAATTATGTATAGAATATAGAAATATTTACCAAATATAGGATTGTACATCAAGAAGGACACCTGAATATAATTATATGCAAATAGACACAAATATACCTATATCGGAGAAAACTACTGAGAGAACTATTGGTAATACCAATAGTCGTGTCAGAAGTTCGTTCATTAAACTATCGGTCAATAGTAATCCTATTGGGAGTAATTCATGATTTAAAGAGGATAGTAATGATTATAATCATCATATAGTATTCTGCGGTGTCCATAAACTGGAAAGTATCCGGATATTTCATGTGAAAATAGAATTTTGTAAGAGACATATTTCCTTCAGGCCATATAAATGGAGCAGTTGATCACTCTTAAGTAGAACGGGCAAGATATCAATGATCAATATGTTTGTTATTAATTAATATTAATTATGCATAACAAATTAACCCGATGAACGTTACAGTTATTAACTTTAAGAATAATTAGTTCTTTACTTGACTATTTGTCACTGGAGCTAATATTCGTTCTATTAAACAATCAAAAAATTCCGTTTATATATCGAGAAAATTGGGCGACACTGGCGGAAAGTTTCGTTTCACAGTTAGTTTCCTAACCTAATACATTGCTTACTAACAAACTTTTAATCTCTTCGTTCAATCATCAATATCAATCATTTCATTTTTTTTTTTTCGTGTACAATGTGAGTGAAAAAAATGAGTGACAATTCTCGTGTTGTACTCAGACAAAACAGGCAAATTTGCCACACAAAAAAGAAAACAATGGCTTGAGAATGTTGCGAAAGGTGCTGGAAAACGAAGACGTTTGAACGACACCAAAGAAAGGTTTACATTTTATGGTCGAAGAATTGTGTACTAGGCACTTTGGCAAAAGAATTGTGGTGCAAATCTTGCAACGTTCCACTATCACTACGAGACACAACAGCAGAAAAGCATAATTGCTTGGCCAGTTGCTTGGAGGTTTGCGCAGTACAACGGAAGCTACACATTATCCAGTTGATGGAAAAATTGTCATTGGAAAATGAAAAAATCTCTGTTACAAAATAAAGTAATAATGATGGATTTGTGGAAACTTACTACCTATCGTTAAATTTTTATTTTGCCGCTATGTACGATGCTGGCAAACTATGATATTTAATTTCAATATTTAAACATGATTGATATGCACTAATTGGGTTTCATTTTTTATAAATAAACATGCTTCGTTCCCATGATCATGCATTTTTTCATACTTTCTTTTCCCTCCCTGGCATTCACTGATCCTAATTTATAAAGAACATATTTTGGTCAATTTACTCATGTGGCTCCTGTTCATCTTGAATTATATATTTTGCATTGACAGTTCATAATTACATCACGCTTATATGTTTCGTCTCTCTCTACAACTGTACGCTCGGTTCGTACTGCCCGCGCGTGCAACGTTGCCATATTTCCACGTTTCATACATTTAACACAGCCGCTGGTAGTAGCAGTTTCCGCACATGACCCAAACGACTTTACTTTTTCTTGAGATTTTTTAACAAATAAGATGGTAACATCGAGTTTTTTTTTCTTTAAATGGTAGAAAAAAAAGTTTCTAACCTGCGGGGGGGACCCTGGCGGGCCGATCTCAAATTTATGAATTTTCATTTCATAATAAAATGTTTGCACGAGGCTATATTCAATCGAAGGCATTGTTATGTTGCATGGGTTGTATATGGCTTCACGAAAAAAAACTAGAATCAACAAAGAAAACAGCTACGCTGAGAAAAGATACATCAAGTACGCGCCCATAGTATTTGGTGCAATATAAACTTGCAAAAAGAGTTGATATCGTTCAATACTGCCAACTATAATGTCAATGATTCTCGTTTCTCAGCTGTGTCACGCAAACATTTTACATGTAATATTCCCAGTCTACTAATGCGACTACGCATTAGGATGGCGAGGATATGCAACCACGAAGATTTTTCGTTTCATTGTCTTTCCACAGACTTCATTCATTAGTATTACATGTTACATTATAGCTTTGATCACTGACTATCGTGATGAGAGAAGTTTGCGATAAGTTCACTTACGGGTATACTATGAGGTTGAGTGATATATACAATCACGGTGTTGGCGTAAAATCATTGTTGATGTGGCGTTGTGGTCACTATAGTACTTGGCACTCCCGAAAATAAGATGAAAAACTTCATCAAATCCCTACATCTAACAAAGTTCGATTTTCTAGAATTACTTCCATTAACCGTGAACCATAATCATTTTTGGTGATTGTATAAGATGTCATTCCACGCAGAATCGTGATTAATTATGCACGCAGAAGTTCTTAACTATGGACATTGAGTGTCATCTTGCGAATTAAGTGTGCTTGATATATCGCAGAATCAATAATGAATGATAGAGAAGGAACATCTTGCATACTGCAAATCCTTGCAAAATCAAGTGTTGGAGTTTAAAATGTTGAAACTCTTTATTACGTATCTTTACCGTTGTAGACAGTGTAGTCATTTTTTAAACACTTATAAACGTTTCAGAAGTGACTGCCATGTTGAAGATAGCAAATGAAACGTTATGACGTTGTCAATCAAAACGCTCGATTTTACAGTGCAGTAATCGTGTAATATCTCATAACTTTCCTAAATATCACAATTTGAAACAGTACAACCAGTTCTCGCATTGGAAAACAAAAATATATTGATCTGAATGAAAAGGACAGCGATATAATTTGCACTAGTTCAACTCTATCTCAGTACCAAAAGACATTACGTTACAAATCGTTTGGAAACTTTGAAAGTGACTCTATCTTTTGAAGCAATGATACAAGTAACTCGCCTCAATTCATGTAGTTTTGATACGAATAAATGAGTACTATAGTTCTATCAAATTGGTATTTACTTACGTGAACTATCGTAGCGGATACCATATAGTTGATCAAAACATGAAAGTTCAACAAGTGTTCCTGGTGGCGTTTGTGGCCAACATAACAGCGAATCCCAATCGATTAGACAATCATTTGTTTGACTTCTTGCATTCTGATGATGTGTAGCCTTGTAGCACTCCATCTCCTTCGCCAACAGTGAGTCATTGAGATCATTTATGTGAGAAAGAATATTAAACACGTAGTTTCCATCAAGTCGTGAGCTAGAGTTCACCAAAGACGGCTCTGCCATTCCTCACCACTGCAATATTGTTATGTATATATATATATATATATATATATGTTCGTTATTATTGTGAAGATTCCCAAAAACAAAACAAAAATATGTGATGCACGGTGCAGACGCGAGAATAGCCCGTTGATGTGTACAGATTGACTGAGTACTACTCGTGTTTCAACTCGAAGCATTTATTGTCCGTTTCACCTGACAATACTGCGCCGTCTCAATATTCGCATCTAAGTACTACCCGAACGATATCATCGGGGCTTATAACATTTGTGCATACCTTGCAACTGAATATGATATTTATGCTCGTCAATAGTAAATATACATGACACATGCCCATCTATAGCCTTATTAGGAAGTACCACTCAGAAACAATGTAGATTCCTACGGATATACGATCAATTGTCAATTGAAATATTCATACTTCTCGATGTCAACAAACGGATGAGGAAAACAGATGGCCAGAAAACGCAGATGAATTCTGAGCGTAATGCGATGATGCGAATGCCAAGGGAAAAGGATGGAATGTCATTCTTAAAGATTTTTTGAATTTCGGATGCTTATCAATGTTTTTTCTTTCTGTCAATATAGAGCAAACTTTGCAAGAGTGCTCGACACGTATGATTTTGTCAATCCCGCTCCTGGTAACTGATGAACACGTAGACGTTAACTCTTGCCGCTCTTTCAAGTGAGGTCACAAAGTTTTTATCTCCAATTTTTTTCACCAAAGCTGCTCAAAGCATCCGGTAGCTATTGGCTAAACAATAATTATGCTCACTGTATTTGCTTTTTTGTTTTTCCATTCTGAATTATGAAAATCATGCGCGTAGGAATGAAACCTGCAACAAATACATGAATCACGTCGGATATTTCCGCGTTTTTATTTGATATCGCTTTTATACGAGTCGACTGATAACAGGACAACGAGAGACTAGACTCGGGCAATACGCGGACATGATATGGATTTTCGCGATTCCCCCTGGAACCTCGTGAACAAGAAGAATAGAGAGCATGCGCCCCAGTACATCTTCCTACGGGTTTCGTATATGTTTCACACATAGGGCAGCGTAACTGATCGTGATATTTATTCGGAATTACTACCAAACTATTCGTTCAATAAATGTATAATTAGAGAATACAGATGAACGTCTTCAATATTTCGTGTAAGGAATAAAATTCCATGAATACCGGATGATTACATGTAAAGATTAATGACTGTTCCAAACTGTCCATCAATACTAATATTGAGCGTAAGGCAATATATTGGGAAACAATAAGTACTATTTCAGCGAGGCACACTGGGACAGTGACAACATGATTCAAAGGCAAAATTCGAACGTATTCGAACGTGATAGTGTGACAGGATAAGATAATTGTATTTCATTCAAATATCAATTTTCAAAATCTTGACGTTCGTTTAGAAACTAAATAAATCATAGGGGAAAACTTGAAAATTTACGGTCCCATGTAATATTATCATAACTACAAAATAACCTGGTGAAATAACCCGGGACAAAATCATCAACGCAATAACATTATAATGAAAGAATAACTTACGTAATTATAACATCAGGAAATAGTGACCGCACTGTCACATCAACAATGATTTTGAGCCAACACCTTATGTACCTGCATCAATAAACCTTATATAGTACAGATCAGTAAGAATTTCAAATACATACGTGAGGTGAAACGGATTGAAGCGTTTTGAAATTTTGAGAGGTTGCTTTGAATGGTATTAATAAAATTGAAAAAAATTATTATTCGCAAAAAAACCCTGTACTCCTACTATTTGTTGAAAAAAAACGGCACGACTGCTTCAACAAATGGCACCAAAATTAAAGCTATTCATCGTATCGAGTCGGTTGAAAACTTGTTGTGAAGAAAATAAATCAATGAACCTGTGTACTGAGTTTCAAATGTAAATATCGGAAACTGTTAATTTATAAATATACACTTGAAGGAGGTTCCTCACATTCAAAATGATGCAACAATTAATGCAGCTCAATTTTGAGTTATCGCCCGAATAGGTAATAACGGATCTTTATTCACCACCGCGACTCGCGGCTGAAGTGATAGGAAATGGATGTTTGATTTGGTCGATTCAATGATGGGTTACTTGTAATGATCGTTATTTGTCAGAATCGTTCACTGAATGATTAATTAACAGATTCACAATCATTACACGAACTTCTCAATTATCGACTATGATCAAATTGATTAAGGTCGATAGTTATTTGCCCGATTATTAGAACTTGCTGCTTTCACTCAATGTTACATTCGTGGAATCACGATACGATTGATTGATTGGCTCGGTTAACTAATTATTAATAACCTGAAACACGCTCAGTGCAGCAGAAACTTTTAATCGATATAGACCCATTGACTGATTTCTACAATATTGCCATTATCTCAAAGTCGTATTGCCAATTCGTTGACCCGGCTAGAAATTAAGTTAAAAGATGACAAAAAAAAAGGGTTTATATTGACAAGTGCGAGTCCGTGCAGACTGAGGCTAATTTGTCGGAATTGTTCATAACTACTCTGCTTTGTTGGTTGTCGGTTTAGTAATCCACTATTGGAAAGGAGGACCAAATGCTGGACTAGTTTCTTGGTATGATAAGATTGTTCTCGAAAATCTGAGATGACAATTTCGGCTGTAGCGGAATGTTCTTATCCATTTGATATTACAGATTTTGGCGAAATATTAGATTGCGGCAAAGTGGTCTTACATGCTGAGTAGTTATTCTGAATGTTTATAATTATTTCTCATCATTAACTTGAATCATTTGAATGGTCATATTCAGCTACGAAACGTAATAAAAAACAGAATTAAATATTCGTGGCGATGACAAGTGCTCGTGCGCGCGTGGTCATCTCGTCAACAAGTATACTCGCGTGATGGAAAAAAATGTCACAGATTGTGGAAAATAACTTTTTTTCATGCTGCACCGTTTAAAAAAAAAATTAATTCTATCACAATATGATAAAATATGAAATTCTACTCAGATAAATAAATTTTCAACTATCCATGCCATTCGAAACTTGGTAGAAAGTTTTATTCGAAAATTAGCTTGCGCGGAAATCTTATTGTTATTCAATAACAGTCCTGTTGGGAATCAAAATCAATCTAGAGTCAATTTATGACAATCTTACAGAGTGCTTCATCAAAGGTGCTGGTAAGCTGAAAGATAAGAACCAAAATTCATTCAATAATTGAAAAGTAATTGCGGGACGATATTTTCCGGCCATCAAAGTACAGAATACCAAATCACATTTTCATGAGAATGTCCATTAATGGAAAATTTAGAGCGGTACTAAGTTCATAATATAATAACCCATTAATGGCCAGAAAGTTTTGGATTGCAAAATTCCAATTGTTCTCGCAAAGTTAGAAACTTCCAAAAAAAAAAAACATAAACAACGCAATTTGATATTTTTAAGGATTTTACAGTGGCTATCCATGTTGTAAATATCGTTTCGATGTCACTTGATACATTTCCGTATCGATACATTGATTTTGTGAAAACCTATATATTAATCGTCATATATATGATTACGTCGGTCAAGTTTTTGACATAGAAACACGAAGAAACGTAATATCTCACATCAATAAGTTTTGTATTATCACAATTGTTGGCTATTTTTTGCACAATACATAACCCTTGAAAATCTGTTCCCCCAATGGAGTTAATAACTGTTCAGTTTTACAGGAATCGATGAAATTCATGTAAATGCCGATACAACTAGGAAATGATTTCAACCACGAAAATTTACAACCAAAAAATGCCTCAGTTTCCAATGTAATAATTTTGAGTTGCAAGATAAAAGAAATAAGAGGAAAAGCCTCGATGAGAAGGATAATGTTTTCCATTTTTTTGCGAGAGTGCACTGAAAGTAAAATTCTCTTTCGACAATTAAACGTATTTCGTTAGAATAAAATTTGTTTAGGACAACTTAACATTTTTACGGCAAATAATTTTATATAATGACAAAAATAATTTATATTGGTTCCATGGATAAATGATTTAGTAAACTTTATTTGGTTGAGCTAAACATTACTTCTGTTGAGATGATAAAACAAATATTGTTACGTCAGGAAAATGTTTATTTAATAATCTACAAAATCATTTATTAGTGCCAACTTACTTGAATATAGTTGCAATAGAATATTGTATCAATTTGAATAAAATGTGATCTAGGCACATAAGATTATGTCTATTTGAGATAAATAGGTACTTATTCAATTCAGTTAAATATATATTTGAACTGATTGATTATTCATTACTTTCTTAAGAAAATCATTCAATTAGTATGAGTAACAGAATGATATTATCATTACTTACTGATTGATTGCATGTAATAAACACCGTTGTTTCACTAAATAAAATGTAATTAATTAATTATTTGAATATTGTAATTACTTTGTTTGAGTCAAATGAATAGCAATTCACATATCACATTTATTCCCTAACCTCTTCCAAAGTTAATTTGGAAATGTTGCCATACGATGGACGGTGTGGCTCGATATTTACAAGAAATTAAAGTGGAAAGTGACATAAATTTGGATAGCTCAATTGGTAGAGTGTCCAGCGCGAACCCGGGAGGTCCAGGTTTAAAAAACTTAAAAAAAAACTGTGGAACATTTCACATAAATTCCCTTACCCTTGTCAAAATAAACGGGTGCTAATATATTCCATTATTCTTACTATATACACCTTAAGGATAATATATTTTGTTAAAGACCCTCTGTTAAATATCAATTTGCTATTATAAAATAGAACATCACTTTGAATATATATTTATTTATCTGGTTAAAAAATATTCTCTTATTTAAAAAAAAATATTTAATTATCATTAATAACTTAATTCTTCGAGGGTAACTAAAAGATTTCATTATTATTTATATATAAACTCTGAAGGCAATCCATTTGATTTTATACTTGCTACTTAACGCATAAGTGTGTTCACGAAAATTTTTGTAATCTCTAACAACTAAATTCGTTTGCAAAGCGTGAATTATTCGTTCAAAATAATCATTCATTCAACTGACAATGGGAAAACAAATTATTTTATTGTCATAAATAAAATTTAGTTGTTGGAAGATATTTTTTTTCTCAATGTAAATTTCAGTAAAGAAATATTTAGGAATTTTCCATTGAGACTCACCCCAGCACACACTGAGTACCAGTGAGTACATGATGAAATCAATATCACCATTTGCCCCTCAACAATACGATTACTAAGATCACGCGATGTTTCAATGCGGTTATATTGTTGAGAGAAAAATTTCAATATTGATGTTATGTCACGGTTACTCGGTATTTATCGGGAACAAGTCAAAAAACAGACCGCGTTGAATTTGGACAAACTGACATTAAAATGTACCAAAAAGATGTGTCCATTATTTTTTCGATATGTGATTACGATACATATATATATGAAATGGGAAATTAATTGAGTGAAATAAATAGTTCACATCTCATTTAAAGATTGGATAGTTATATTCGTCCTTGAGTAATCTTTTATAGTTTCAGAACATTCGATCATTTGTGTAAGATCACTTGAAAATGTCAAAATTGTAAGAGTGTTAATAAAATTGATTGTGAATAGATTCTCTATCATCGCACAAATGCTTGATATTGATTCATTGCTTGTAGACATAGGATGTGTGTGTTTTATCCGAAAGGATACTACACTGCAAATCACCGGAAACAGAAAAGTATTATTGCAACACACGTAAGTGTGATTCTCTATCTGTACCATTGTAGTCACCTTTCACACACTCATAAACGTGTAAAAAGTGACTACAATGGTAGACATCGGTAATACAACACTTATGTGTTGAAACTGCACACTTATATGCCCCAAGAAATCACTTTTCAATTTCCAGAAATTTTCAATATATTTAGAAGTCGCTGAGGATTTTACAGATATAAAAAGAACCTTTCCAAGGTTTTGGCACAACATCTAAATTTCGTTTTAACTCGAAATTTTTTGCGCTCCTGTTTATGATGAGAGAATGTGGAGGGTGAACGTAGACTTTAAAATATTATATCAAAAAAACTATTGAATATCAATAATAACACAAAATTATAGTATTGATATCCAATGTTATTCGTGCCAATAGCAATTGTATTCATAAACTTAATAAATTTTTTCCTAGGACAGAGTTACAGTCGAGTGACTGAGGAAAACAAAATTAATTTGTGAGAAGTTTTAATGACTGTCGATATTCTTTGACGATCGTCATTATTTGAGTAGCCATTATGAGATGCAGTGATGTTGCGGAATTCACTGAAAATCCTTGCTTACAGATATCTATATGAACAATTAACTATGGCTTGAGAAAAGTATATAACTTTGTAAACTTGTTGTTTCAACAATGCAGAATAAACCGATTATACGAAAGGAAATATCAGCGATGGGAGAAAGAAAGGAAAAAAAATATTCTAATTTGACT
Source organism: Zele albiditarsus (assembly GCA_958496275.1). Lineage (NCBI taxonomy): Eukaryota > Metazoa > Arthropoda > Insecta > Hymenoptera > Braconidae > Zele > Zele albiditarsus. The sequence goes on from OY292410.1 coordinate 3,763,007, forward strand.
TTTTTATATGACCAAATAGAAACTCAAATTAGTCATTTTTAATTTAATTTTGTCTCCACTGTCCATCTTACGGCGTAAAAAATTACTCGAAAAGTTATTAATTGTGAAGGAAAATTGACTTTTCTGTATATCTTACGCAACTTTTTTCGTGAATCGACAGTAATCACTAATGATGGGACACCTGGTAGATCCGAGGGACAGTATTCGATCATAATTGACAGAGCTATGCCCATCGTCATAATTATAGTAATTTGTTGTATTGCTAGGGTTACCATTATATCGTTTTGCGTAGTAAAAGAAGGATTATAAGAAGTTTGACAAATGAAATATGACACACTAGAGGATATAGACCAGCATGATTATTATACGATATTGCGTTTTCTTGATATTTACATGAACTTTACCCTCATTCAACATAATTCTATCAAGTGAAAACTCGGCTGATGAGCTATATTCAAAATCAACGTAACTTTTAGTGCAATGAGACCGAAACTCACAATTCAGGCATATATCATATACAAGTTTGCTAACAGCATTACGATTCGCATCAGTTTCTTCCATGAAACTCAAAAGTAAAAATTTTACGGGCAGCGATGTAACTGAATTTCAATATTCTATGTACCTCCAATCATAATTACTTTATCATGTATATATGTATATGTATATATATATACTTGCCGTTCTCTTCCTCTTCACTCCCACTATCGATGAAGAATCTCGGGCCAACAAAAATTTACTGTAAGCAGTTTGCTTCTGAGCAACGTATAATATCAGAAGTGAGCAATGCTCCTGACAATATGACTTCTATTACGTCATACACGATAATAAAATTAATCTTAGCCAAATATTTACTTGTCCAGGTACCTACTCACCGCTCTCGCTGGTTATCTTTTATTCCGTTCTGACTTTGCATATTAGTCGTCTCAATACATTAACGTGAATATACCTTTTTTCCAAGTAATAATAATATATGCAAATAACAATGATTAGCTTTTTTATTAATTTACTGGTCGGAAAAATAAAGATTCAAACCCATTGTTTAGAGTTATACAGTATGAGGATGTGTTCCTTGCACATCTGAGGCAGATATACCATGTGTTAAATTAGAAGAACTATAAGTCAACAAAATATACAATGTGCAACTGGTAAACATGATAATTCTCTCATATGTTCCACATAGATGATAAGCCCTCAACACACAGAATTAACCAATCGCAAATGTTGCGCAACATTTATATTTCTTTCATACGGGTGAACAATTTTGTTTGACCTCCACAATGCATGGTTCATTATACTAATAAAAATATAATTGTCAATTCATCATCTCAGTCGATAATAATACTCAAACTATCTACATTCTATGAATTAATCATTGAATCATTAGACGTATGTTCTGGTTTACTTTTTAACACTATATATAAACATTCAATATACCGTTTGCTGATAGAATCACATCTTCACAATAGCATGTTTGTTGAAAATATTTGTCGATCGGCAATGATCATGTATGAAACAAATCGATTAAATTAATCTTCAATATCTATTGAAATTGCCATTTTATATGATTGTATCTTCATCGCTCGCAATTTTCTATTTCATCTCACGTTGAGACATCTCCTGACCCGAAACCACATGAATTAGTTTTGCCTTGTCGTTTCATCATAGACGGATGATAGGCAGGAATAAACAACTAAGTAACGTCGTCGGGTCGTTGCGCTGAAATACTATCAACAGAACATTCGTCAAAAATTTTTTGAAAATATTTATCATACGAGTTTCGAATATATGCTTTAAAATATATATAGCATCATTGGTTTTATTTATGGAAAACATGATGTATGAAAATTTATCATAAACGACACTCGACTAATGGTAATTACCATCTAGCCTTTCTCGCAGCATGCGGAGAATTAAAGTGATACTGTCACTTTTCACCATGCTGACATCAGATCACATTGATATTTCGCAGACAGGCAAAAAATGGTACTCTTTCTATTAAACACATAAAAACGTAGGGTGAACTGTATGAGACCCAGCGACACGACTACCTTGGATAGTAAGATTAAAAACAAGGGAAAGGGTATATAATCTTTTGAGCTGGGACATAATCTTTGAGACTAAAATGTGTTTCATTATTCTCAAATGCAGCTATAAATTGAAAAAGTATGGCGAATTTCAGGAGCTATATTTGGATCGGTGGAGTCGCTGCGCTGTCATAATAATCGTGCATACTTTCTACACATCACTATTGGGACTGACTGTAACAATCGGGAGAATTAAGTTGCAGCATTGTTCAAACATCTCCGCTTGTACATTATCACATACATATGTGTATATGACTATATGTACATGATTACCATCGCGCAGTCAACCCTTCAACCAGTTTGCAGAATAGTTACCTTAGTATTATGAGATCAAAGTTTTTTCTTTTTTCACTACGATGACAAATGAACACATATCTCACGGGTGAACACGATGCACTATTTACTGTATAAAAAATAAAATGTGCAATATGACCGGACAGACGGAAGTGTTATTGGATCATTGTAAATTCATTTTCGATCTAGAAGTCCAATCACATAATTTCCGTACCAATTCCAGTAGTTCATTATTGCTATCGAACAGTGAATTCATTAACTTTGTCTGATGATGCATACATGTATGTGCAAAATCATCTTGCGCTTAATGCCGCGCTTCTAAGAACGACCGGCAGCGAGCTAGGCGCCCGCGTTTTCCAGTTGCCGTTGACTTTGATGCTGGCGAAGATGATAACGATCTAGCATGTCCCATGCTTGTACTTCTCTCCAAGTGCTCCGACTTGGCCACAAATCTTAGTGGCGAGTTTTCACGAGTCGTTATCCTGAAAAAGCTATCTATTAATTATTTACTTTACCAATAAAATACACTTGAATTCGGATCATACTAATTTATATCAATTTATATACCAATGACTAAGGTAACTCACCCGCTAGCGTAGTAGTCATGATGATGTCGGAATTGATTTGGAAGAATGAAAGGTCTCTACTATATATAAAATACGCAAATAATAGCATACTCCCAATGATGCAATGGATGTGAGCCACATTACACATAATATCGTTTATGTTATCTCAAATGATACAACATTTGGCTGAGTGAGTTGTTATATCTCTGCAGTACGGAAATAAGGATATATCACTTCAATAATAATATTATTCTCTCTAGGAATATTATTCTCAACGAAACTATCAGAGAGTGGTGCTTCCAATAATATATTATTCGAATTTCGTATGCGTTTTCGCGAATACGAGTTTGCCACGTGTCTTCATTGCACCCATGCTGACACATGCAAGTTACGCTATCAATCGTGATTTTATCAAACTTCATGTAAATTATTTGCAAACATCCAGCTGTGAAGTGATACTTCCATAATTTTCACAGAATAAACTGAATTCGTGGAATATTATTATCAAATTATGGGACAGCTATCTTCGGTTAAACTATATTATTTCTCTATTAATGAGGTGACCCCCGATCTCGGCACCATTAAAAGCCCATACTCAGAACTAAAAATTTTTTTTTATGCCTAAAAAGATGTAAATTCGCCTAAAATGAGGAATTCATGTAGATGTCACGTCACTTGATAACCTATTGGAAATAAAAATTTTTATCTTTCGTGGAATCTAGCGAGTGAGTTACCATTGTAATTTAGAGTGACATTCGACGCTTTTTCATTTCTTTATCTGTTTCAGTGAACAAAGCTCTCAAAAGCGTATACCTCAGTTTGAAATTCGAGAATTGGTTGTTTCCAGTGCCAATGTGGAAAACCTTAGGGAATTTTTGCTCACCACCACCACCTGCAAAGACCGTTTCTTTCCAATATCTGTACAAACAATTTTCTCCGACGAAGAATAAAACTATTCAGATGCTCCATGAAGGTACTATACCTAATCAACATGAATGCGAAACTTGCGTCGATACGTCGAAAAATAGATGCTCTAAGATTACACAGTTCGTTTCCAATCTACTATAGATTATTTATATATAAATTTCCCGAAACGAAAGTCCGTGGCCGTCATCAGAGTGATTGGCACCTATGAGAGGATATAATTGTATAATGCCCTGAATAGTACAAACCTGGAATTTTTGGCCCCTCAATTTGCGTCTTCGTTGAAAATGCGCTATAACGTCCAAATTTTTTCGTCGCCAAACTCCGAGAATTTCATTTGAGGTGTCATCATAGAGATGTAATTTGGTTGCCCTATCATCAATCGCTATTAATAGATAAGAATATGAATCCCAAAATCTTGGGGATTCGTAGTTTCATCGATGGTGGAGGGATGTGCATTGCCGTTAAATGGTATTAATATCTCCATAAATTCAAATTACTCTAAAGAATTTATTGTAAAGAAGATTGGAGCCGACACACAAAATATTGAATCTTCATGGCGATGAGTGTGTCATAGATTAACTCACGATATTATCCGCAGTGACTCTTTTGCGGAACACTTGTGCAGATTTTTAGATCGCCATGGAGTGAAAAATTAAAACATTTATCAGATCTTTTAATTCCACATTGAAATTTGGAATAAAATCTACTTTTCCACATATCAGCAAAATATTGCATTTATGTTGATTGTATATGGAGCCTTTTTTGTGGAAACTTTCGAATGCTTCATTTGTTGACTTAAAAATATTTCACAAACATCGAAAAAGAAACGGTCTCAACTTCAAGCGATGGTGATGGGTTAACAGAGCAAATGCGCCTGAACGGGGATTTTCATTTTGTCGCTGAAACAACCTATTCTCAAAAAATCAGCCCAATCAGAGATATGCACTTTTCGAAACTGCATCCGGTCCATCGGGTTGCGAGACATATACAAAGCAACAGTGCAACTTTGATAGCTTTCCAACCCTTATTCTTGTAATGGTGTCCATTGATATATTTGAATATACATTTGATATTAGAGCAAATAACAAAAATATAAAGCGGGCAACACTCAGGCTATAAACTTCAATTATGTATTTATTTCATACATGAAAGTTAGTTGATAAGAAAATATGGCAGATGGTAGGCATTCGGAGAATTTATTTGTGGATGCTTGTAGCAAATTAGCAATGAGATAGACTTATATAAAATATAAGTGTGGAGTTGAAAACAAGTCAATAACGAAGACATGTCCCTCCAAAGAGATATCTCACGGCACTTGCGCGTTCTACACGAGTTGAAATATACGTGATGAAATATAAAAGCAGTCAGTGTAAGAGTATAGTTTCATTCACATACCCGTGATCGTGCAAGGGGGTGGGAGATGGATTCTGCAATTCAGATTTTTAATCGTGCAAGCATTGAACATTCGCCGCCTGTGAATTATCAAAAGTACACAACTCATACATTCGCCTATATACGCACATCGTGTTTTATAATAAAATGACCTATATCCTTACATTTGTTCATAATTGTTTGTCAGATGATCCACCGTCATTCACCCTTGTCTCGATAGAAATTGAAATTTTGCGTCGATCATTATTCTCACACACAAGATGATTGCGAAACGATGACGGAATTCTCACATCAGAAAGAAAACTGATGGAATTTATGAGATGTATGTCACTGGCGATTCGCCCGCAGCCATAATAACACGTGAATTCTGGATAATACCATGGGTGACGACTGAATAATTATTGTAAGCATGGAACGTGATGGCTGTCACTTGTGCCGAGGATAATTATTAGCTACTTCAACTCGCAATATTGCAAAATATCCTCATAGGTTAAACCTGCAATCGAATAAGATTGTGAGCCATGTTTCGAACAAGTGATGAGAACTTATTGGAAAAAAAAGCACAAGCTCTGATAATCTTGCTAGAGAGCTATATATGGTGATAATGTTTGCGCTAATAATAATTTTGTTTTGCTTTGGGGAACCGACGAGATACCTCGATTATTAACTGATAGAAGATTCGATCATGAACGATAGGCGAACAGAGCGGAGAAAGGAGGAAAATACAGAGGTGCAGAGATTTTTACTCATAGAGATTCATTACACTCACTGCGTGGAATCTTTTATTTACACATCGGTTGACTATTGGAAAATTATCATATCATGGTTCATAAAATATTATTATTTGGTGGGTAAATTTGGCGAATGGTATCGAAGAAGCGTGTGTATTGGATGAAGAAAGAGCTGAAAGTGCAACACGGGAAAATGGATGAGATAGAGATGAACTGTTAAAAATAAATGAATGCCAATAGACGGAGGAGAAGAGAAAATTATGAGATTGACAAGAGGTAGATATTTACCAATGTGGGTGAATAATTTGTAGATAGATGATAGACGTGTATTAGATGTGAGTACGATAGACTTTCCGCTTTAAGTAGACACTGTTGCTAGCAGATGAGTTGTTTGTTGTCTCATCACTGGAACATAGAGCCAGGGCTCATTTTCGCACGCGAGCTGAGTGCTAATACATCAAATATACTACAACCATCTCAGCATTTGTAGCGGAACCACATGAATAACATTTGAAAAATTGACGCTTGTCTTCCCCGTGATGACTAAAGTCTTATTCCCATAATATCAGAAATGAATTTTCATGCATGGTTGCCCAAATGATTCCAATAGAATACAGTGTCTTGCCGCACTCCTCAAAATCCAATGAATTGATGATACAATGTTCGTTTAAACGATATTCTCACCTTCGACGACGAAGAGATGCATTAAGCCCCGGCAGACCGAATTGTCCCCTGGGTATCACCATTCGTGCGTTGCCTTGGGCTGCTCTCGATCCCCCATGAGCTTGTAATTGGGTTAGGTGCGCTGCATAACCTTCACTCAGGACTGTTGCTGAAGCTTGTTGTTTCTTTGACACTTTTCCAACAATAATTATCTGTCGAGGTTTCAGATTAACCGCTGTATATACACCGATGTCTTTACTGCTGCCGTAAGCTTGATGGATAATTACACCATGCTCATGAATAAGATTATTTAAGTAAGCAGCTTTGTGTCCGAGTGGATCTGTTGATAAACCATCGGCAAAAGAGACAAGACCGTGTGGAAAATTATGTTGAGAGAGCCATGAAACAACTTTCTGCTGTTGCATATCTGGTCTGGCAGTTATATATATGATAAGGTAACCCAATTCCTGCCAGTGTCTGATGAAGAAGGGAAACAATAAAAACATGGTATGCAAATAATTTTCAAATGTAACGAGAACATCAATATACGAATATACAACATAGAACAACTTTATCTGATATTAGATGGCTACCTGACAACGTCAACGGCACCTGCGCGAACTTTTGGATCTCTTCCAGTTACAGACATACTCGCTGTGAAAGAACCGTCAATACTGAATACTACACACTCGGTATTTGGTGGTATTACAGCCATGAAAAAATCAACAGATGTATGATCACCCCTAGACCAAGACAAAGAAGTGTGAAGTAATTTTTTTCATATTACCAAAACCAACAAGAATCATTATAGTGGAAAAATATATCAACATACCGCACCACCATTTTTATAGGGATGAGACCGTACGACAACGCTTTTTCATCGGGAATTCTGTACGTTATTCTACCATTCTTGTCTGTTACCTCGGTGGATAGATACGTCCATTCTCCAGCCGGAGCGTCTTTCATTACGTGAATATCAACTTTTTCACCTTCGAATACAGATCAACACTTATTTTATTGAATATCACGTTAAAATTATCTGCGTGCGAAACAACCACTATCATATTGATGACTTACCCGTCAGAGCAATAACATCTATAGGACTGTACATAAATCTTGCAATCAATACCTGTGGTGCTCCGTCCCTCACAATGACGTCATTGGCCCTGTGATTCGCCGCGACGTTCTAACGGAATGCAATATTACTAAAACGGGCCTAGTTATTTTTGCCTCATCCTCCCCACAAAATTATCTACTCCGATAATTACCTTGAGCTTCACGGATGTACGTTTTTTATTCCATTTTTCTCGTGGCTGACCGGGACAAAAACCAGCGAGATCTTTTTGCTCACCACCAAGCATCGGCAAATCGAATCGCCCGATTTGTCTCAATATAAACGCAATCACGTCCAAAGATTCCCAATAGCTTGCGTGAAACAAATGTGGCAATGCATTTGTTGGAAAATTTGCAAGCCCCTCAGGGCAATACAATGCATAATCTATTCTCTTATTACCCCACCATTTCTGCGTCACTAAAAAATTGAATGAGCCACATGTTATAAATGCTGTTATATCCTTGAAAAATCATGAAACAATTTTTTTCATTGTGAATGTAACATTCATAGGTACGAACATGAAGAAACTGCGTGGAGTGGTACATTATCAATGAGACCTGACATGGTGCTCTGAACAGATATATCGGACATTCTTCGTAGATATTGCAGTGGCACATTTAATCCCTCAGCGAAAAACTGGGGATTCGTTTGTATAGCTTCAACTGAAATAAATACACGTACATTCTCAAGCTGCAAGTGTACAGATATAAAGTTTCGTTGATATATTGAGCGGGCATTGCGGTTGAATTTTGTAACTTACCTAAGTGATACGGTTGACCATTACCGAGTGGATATTTTTGGTATCTGGCCACATTAACTGGTGGTAGTAGAGAGAATTTAGCTGAAATAATAGGTTCAAGTCTTGCCGCAACGGGATCACTCGGATGAAAAAGATTGTAAACTTGATTGACTAATGGCCGTACAATATTGGCATCCTTCTCACTGTTCGAAGATATTCTTCTATATGCTAAAACAAGCGACAACGGGCTCCCAAACATGAAAAATTCGCTCACTTCGAAGTTCAGCTTGGGTTGTTGAGACTGTTCGCTGAAAAAAACAAAAAAAAATTAATAAAGGGAATATTTGTATTGAATATAAACTGATGATACGATAACACGATATATCATTGAAAAGTCACCTTGTTGAGGAGGATCTTCGCCTTGGCATTGGTGCAGTAAGATGTTTGCCATCTTCACATTTCCCATGATCATCACCCTGATTGTCATTGTCAAGAATGCTATTCTCGCTGTTGTGCCTCGACTGATATTGAACAGAGCGACAGAGTGCATCATACGTTAAAATGGAACCAACTGAATCACCAATAAAAAACACTTGACCAACAAATCCTCTACCCTCCTCACTCTTAGTAAAATTCGCGTAAATATGATTGGCATCTGTAATAATTTTGGAGACCGCTTCATGATAATCAGGAGTGGAACACGCCAGTAATGGAATTGCACCAATTGGAATAGTGTCGTGCGTCAGATGTGGTGTATCAATACACGTTGGCGAAATATCAAAACTGTACGGACTGATGCTAGATACAATGCCAAGACCTCCAGTACATATAGATGGGCAAGAGACGAATCTTATCGCAATGTGTCCAACCATAGTAGGATAATGCTGTCTCATAACCAATTCAAAAGCACCACGGAATGTAGTTATATCGGATTTCTTAGCTGTCAAATCGATATTGGCATCTAAAACGCTGCCAGCGTGCATTACAATAAGAAGTACAGTCGTTCGACATGGTTGATGTGTCGGTGAGTGTTGTGGAGATGGTGGACATGATAAATCAACGCTTGCAGAGGAACGAATTTGCAATTTCCTATTACACCGTTCGCTCGCGACACGTTGTAAATACGAATGAGAGAATATACTATCATCTTGTGTATCAGTCATAACCTCAGTAGGTGATGTTCTGTCTTCTTTATCGCTCAAGACATCAAGAGAACTCCACTTCGCCAACGACATGTTGTCACCAAAATCTTCTGAATGGACAAATCGGAATTGGGGAATTAGTTACATGAACAATTGGAACGTTTACAGTATCGTGAATTTCTTTTTAATGATTGATTTGTCGTCATCTGAAGCGCATACGTACGCTCGTGCCACTCGCATCTAGTTGTCAGTGACTATTACCTTTGCGTATTGCAGGTACAATCATTCCAGCAGCTGTATCAACGTATGCAGAAATAGAATTAAATGAAAACAGACGGGATAGCGCTCAAAAACATAAACATATAAATAATAGATCTACCAAGACTTAATAATGCGTATGCGGATATTTGCCTCAATTGTGCTGAAAACTCTATTGTTATGCATGACTCCATACGTATGCCGTGGCTTGATACCTGATAGTAATAAAGGTGAATAGGCATGCGCATACAGTTTCATCTGTCTATGACATTTTTTTTTTTTATATCCTTGTATAAAATTCCTATCTTTATGATCGTAAACAACGTTTTTGCATCGCTGAAAGACGAAATTTTTCTTCGATATTTATTTCCAAATCTCGTTACTATCAATTTATCCATTTCAAAGTACATAATGTACTCACAAATATCGTTATGAAAAGGCGCTTAATATGCGTATAGCTATGCTAATATTCATATCTCATGTAATGCAAGCAGAAATTTGCGATCGTTAACTTTAACTGGTCCAATGGTTTTTTCGTCGAAAATAAATCATTATAAAATGCATCAATGATTGTGCTGTCCTACACATATTCATATCGATGTGAATGATGCACCATGCTATGACAAAAAAAATGACGGATGTTTGAAAAAAATTACCTTGACAATCAAAGAATTCGTCGTCGCTGCCAGATTCCGGTTCACGGACAATACTCTCCATTCGCCAATTTGCGATCTGAATATCAAAACTTTTTGATGACTTGGGAGAACAATTTGATTGACTGCTGCCGTCCTTCCATGTCTTATTTGTCCCGAGGTTTTCTTCAGTTGTTTTGGGACTGTTCCGTCTAATTGAAGCCAAAACGCCAAGGGTGTTCCGAAATGGAATCGCAGAGTAAAAATCAATGAAAAATATCATACGAAAATTCAAATGCAAATGATTTTACCCAGGTGCTAACACTGTTGTCGGCGAATCTTCAGGGGTGGCATCACCCTCAGAACTTATAGCCGTATTGATTTTTGGGATGTCTGTGGCCTTTCTCATGCACGGTGGACTCGACAAATCTTCATTCTTCTCGATACTACCCAACGTAGCAGCCAAAGTCTTGGCCACATCTGTATCATGAGGAGTAGCAATAGCCGCTTGGTCCTCGTTATCGTCGTTCTCATACCCATCAACCGTTTCACTTTCCTCCGCCTCAACTGCTGCCATTTTCCGCTGCAGTGCCAACTGGGTCTCCCTCTCGATTTGCCTAATGTCCTCCATCGTCAAGCCAATCCATTCGTCTTGCCATGCCCATGCCTGACGATGAGCTCGCACCATTGTCTTACGTAAAGCTTGATGAAAATAGTACACATATATGAAACGTACGCAATTGCAAGATGAAAGAATTCAAAATGCATATCGGCAAATATAAAATGTCCAACATTTAGGCACTCACCCACATCATGAATGAACTTTTCTAATTTCGTCTGCATACCCCAATACCGAAACTCGACTCTACAAAGTTTGTATGCACACATAAGTGACTTGCCGGATGATGTCGGCTGTGTTTTCCCCTTGAACAATGAAGATAAGGATATGAAAAAATCATCAAAATCCAGAGTGATAACTTTTCAGAGAAAATCTTTAATCATGAAATTTTACTTTCACTTCTTTCCAGTATTCCTCTAGCCACGTATCAGACAAAGGCCCACGCATAGTTTTACTAGAGACATATAATTTTGGGTCTTCCTCTTTTACATAGTCCACCCCAAACAATTGATCTTTGACAACATCTATGACGTCAACATTTCGATTTCGTAAATCACTTCCTGACAACTTAAAAACGTTTTCTTGATGGCCATCGTCCGGAAAATAAAATGTTTCAATTTCTACAGAAAATTTTTCAACAAACGGACACGTGTAACGTGTCTTTGTGTATGGATATGCATTCCACGCTTCTTCTTTCGCAGTCAACGCTGATTTTGGTAGTAAACTTTTGAACCATCCAGGAAGGTGACTGCCAACATGATAAATTTTATGGGTGTATTGTCCACTTCCACCGGGTCCATCAGTATACGGTTCATTAACGATTATCTCTACGCCACTACCGACGCCTTTGCTTTCCTCGCGCGACTTTTTCTGTTAATCGACGATTGAAATAAGTATAGTCCATGTATAATCACCACTTAATATAATTCGATGAACGATATCGTATATGTTATTATTTACCGCTATCATATAAAGTTGGGCGATACGGTACTCCTCCACCGTCAGAGGAAGCGGTATTCTATACTCTTTTATCAGCATTTTGCACTCCTTCACCTTGTCACTATCGACTTTTCATCCCTAAAATTGATGGAAGAATAGTTAAATGCATACATACATAAATAATGATGATAATGATAACGAAAAACCAGAAAAGAACGGGAAGGTAGAGAGAAGCACATCAAGTGCAATAGTTGCATTGAAATGAGCTTCTACAAGTGCTTATTTCTATCATATATATACACCTCAATCCTAGTTCACTCATCTTCTTCTACAATGTGAAATAATTGGAATGGTGACCATTCGGTAACGTATCTCTCACAATAAATAAAGGCCATTTATCATTCTTTTTCATAGTGATGAAAATTGAAGCTATCGTTTGGCACTGCGTCGATAGAAAGATATTGATGATAATATCAGAATCTTATTCACTATCAAATCACTGATTGGGCAGATAGTCGAGACAATTCATCAAGTATCAACTGACATAATAAACGTTCGGTCCCCAATGACGGCACCCTCGCGAGTGAAACTATTGACAGTAGCGCGTCTGTTTTTTATTTCGCTGCTATACTCATCCATGATAAGTGCATGTATTTCTGATATTCCGCGCGCGTGCGCCAGATAAATTCACTCACAATTCGACCCTCTATATTATTCTTGGTATTTTCCCAATACATGTGGATCTCAAATTACAATTTCTGGTCATCTGGCACCCATGACAACATAGCTACCGAGCTTCGATACCAAAAAAACGTTTTATTTAACCGATTTCGAATCCAAGTGTTTGAGACAATAGTTATGATTCTCGCTTGATGGTCGACGCAAACGCGTTTACCCGCGACCTCTGGGCGTTCAAAACAATCATGAACAGCAACGCAACCTGAATATATCTCTAGTTGTCTTCCTATTGATCGTTGGTTCATAGTTGCGCAGCTACACAATAGACAGCGAATCCGATCTGAAGATATGAACAATGGGGGCTGAAGGGAATCGTATGGGGAAGAAGAAAATAACATGTAAGCCGTGAAATTTAAAGATCAAATCATATACATATATGTAATACAGATGCTCTGAAATCAATAACAATATGTACACATCAACCACAAAAAAGTTTATTATCCACTTATTAGTAATTTTTTCACATATTTTCATTTTCAAATAAGGGTCCGGAAGTTCATTTCCATCTGGAGAAAGTGCCCCAATTCAAGATCAGATATGGTATAATATGATGCTCTTCCAATGGAAACAATTTCAATTATTAGAGGAGAATGAAGTTCTGAACTCAATAGATCCAAGAAGTGATGGAAAACATTAATATTTTGGCGCATCAGATCTCACTGAACTATCGGTTGAAGAATGTTCATATTTATTACTTCACTCAACAAAAATTATTTTGACAATCTCGGGATATGGCAAGGGACCAATTAACTCGTCTTTATCGATGACCATGCAATACGAATAATCATTATGGAGTATGAGGAATAAGAATAGTTGAATTGTTACACAATACTTATTGAGCAGTTGGTTTTCAGATAAATTAGACAGGTGTTTAGATGACAAAAATTGACCATGCCAATTTTGTTTGTTCTGAATAATAATGGTATTTGGCCGTAACGGTTTTGACTATCTGATCAGCACTAATACAGTCAGTATATCATTGTCCCATTGATCGTACCAAAACAATAACTTTCACTCAATCCCCCTTGCTACTGTATAGAATTGAATAGGCTAGAATTACTTCGTTATGAGAATAAACGAAAACTGTTGTAGTACGGCAACCTCCGTAGCTTCGCCATATGAATTAAGTAGGTCAACCTTTTCAAGCTTCGACAGAATATTGATGAATATTTACTGCATGACTAAAAAAAAAGTCTTCAATTTTTGTATTGATCGATTCTGTCGAATCAAAATCCCAAATTGTTTCTATTCATATAGGAGCTCACGGCGGTGCACTGAAACCAAAATCTTCAATTAATGATAACATCATAAAACGGGATGGCAACTCTACGAAAAACAATCCATATACTCGACAAACTTTGAAGAATCATCCTGAGAAGAATTCCAAGAGTTTTACATTATTGCTTGCCACTAATTATTTGAAATTGTTTTATAGTTCCACATTTTTCAACTACACCTTTTGATTATCACATAAAATGTAACAACGTCGCAATCATAGTAACGCAGAGCCCCAAATGCGTTATGTATATATAGGTCAGTCACTTTACCAAACAGTGCAACATTAATCCAATAGTTATGGGAAAAATATGGGAATAGTATGTTCTGTGAGAGGGGGAGAGTGAGAATTTGTGCGTCAGGGAAAGGCACCACCAATTCTGTGAACAATTTATATTAATTGTTTAATTTTCGGAATTCTGTTTTTTCCCATCACGCCGCTTGCATATCGACAACAGTCCAAAATACGATGGAATAGTAACAGTCTTTTATTGTAAAGTACAGTAGTAAATTCCGCGATGACTCTGGTCCAACTCTCATAAGTGCGACTTGGGAGTGATCGAAAATACACACCGAAATCGTGCAATTTACCGTGTTGCGCGTAATCACGAGGCTGCGCGTATTCAATAAACGAAAGGACAAAAACATAATGAAGTTGTTCCAAATGTACGAAAAAATTTCATATATAATCAAGATCGTTCAAAGAAATTTGAGATGTATATTTAATCGAATCCGAGACATATTTCGGTTTTTAGGGACTAGGAGAACAAATGAAAAATATTGTTTTTGCGTTCAACCTCCATAAAGGGGTACTTAAAACCAAAAAAGTTTTTATTCCCAATTTTTTTATTTATTGGTGACCAACTGAAAACTCAAGAGTAGTCCTTTGAAAAATTTTTTTTTTCAATTTCTAACTTAACATTTTTCTAAACAATCAGTTATAAACAATCAATTCAATTTGTTTTTTTCATCACAAAACCTTGACTTTATATATAATTGGAACGATATGAAACATCTCGCGGAAAAATGTGTTTATTCCTTTGTTTTCATTGATTCTCGTGGATTTCAAGCGATTCGATTATTTATAGCCGTATATTGTCAATATGATTGCCAATAATTAAGTTGGTTACAATATTTTCATAGTATACGGTTATGAACAATTAAATCGCGCGATATCCACGGAAAGCGATGGGAATAAGCACTGAACAAATTTCTTCAAAAACTGTTGCATATCGTTCCAACTATATATGAAATCAAGGTATTTTGATAGAAAAAAAAATGGAATTTATTGTTTATAACTTATTGTTTAGAAAAATCTCAAGTAGTAAATGCAAAGAATTAATTTTCTAAATGACTATTTTGACTTGTCGGTTCACTACTCAATAAAAAGAAAGAAATTGAGTTTTAACTTCAACTATCTGTTCATGGGGCTAAAAAGCACAAATTTCTGGTTCTGCATCTTTTTAACCCGCAACGTTTCATTTGGAACAAAAATAAACGATATACCCCTCTTCAGAGGTCAAAAACCTTAAAGCACCCGGGAGGGAAAAATTCAGCGATTAACACAACAAATTTGGGAGCCATTCAAAGCTGATAAAATAAAAAGCAATATTTCCGATCCGTTTTCATTGTCCCCAATAATCGAAAAACGTCCAGAATTTGATGAAATACGCATCTTAAATTCCTTTGAACGATCCTGATTGCGTGTGAATTTTTCCGTACATTTGGAACAATTTTCTGATATGTTTGTCCTTTTGCTCATCGAATACGGGCAGCCCGGTAAATTGAACCATTTCGGTGCACATTTTCGGTCACCTCCACGCCTCACCCGTGAAATTTGAAGCAGGGTTGTCGCTGACATTAATATATGAAACTTTGTGCTCTACCATAAAGGACTCTTACTATTTTGTTGTATTTTGAGCCATTTTCAATACGCAAGCAACATAATGAAAAAAAAAAAAAAAAAACGGAATTTCGGAATTTTAAGAATTAATATAAATTGTTCAGACAATTCGTAATCCCTTTCCATGGTGCAAAGGACTCACTATTTTCTCCTCTTTTAAAATTGTTCATACCCATCATTTCATCGAAACTATCGGAGTATCGTTGCACTTTGTACAGGCCGAGTGGTAGCGACACCGGCCTACAGTCAATCTTCTAAAACTCAATTTCAACGCGCTGTGGCCACATATCATGGTGCGTTTTAAAAACTGTAAAATGAAGTATTCCATTGTTATCATACAATTTTAACGCCAAATTCGTCCTTAGTCAATTAATGAATCATGGTAGAAATCTATGAGTCTGGTATCTTATGAAATTCCAATATATTGTTACAGCTGGATGTTTGTGGTAGTACATACTCTAAGAATTGAGGAAAAAAAAATGATTTTTCCAAAAATTTTTCACGTTTTTCCCCCTCAATAATAGTTAGTGAAGTAGCATCAAGGCACCTCGGGGGCTGCTGTTGCAATGCAATGAATGACGTCATCTCAAGAGATAACAAGCGGTGAGGATGTGAAAGGAAGAGAGAAGGAGAGAGTGAGAACGAGACAGAAATTGTGAAAGTGAGGAAGGAAATGTAATGACGTCGAAAGCAGATTAAATGGAATGGCGGGAACGGTGAAATTGTGGCAATACACGATGGTAGTGCATAGGAACGAAGGAAAATTATAGCATTCCAAGACGAAAATCCCATTTGAATTTGAACACATGTGTTCTGATTCAATAAATTTCCGATCTCAAAGAGAATCCATTTCAATTGTTAACGCTTTTTCACCATTTATATTAGTTGTCAGAGCTGTTCTGCGAAATTCAGTTGAATATGACACGCCGCGTGGTTTGAAATTTGTTATTATTTATCTAGAGAAATGTTAATGATGGTTACAAAATTTTGTCTCCAAACCCTTCCTCTAGTGAACTAATATGTCACGATGAGAGTATCTGTACGTGGAATTAGACTTATAGTGTAAAGGTCAACGCGTGTAACGTGATGAAGAAGCCGGACATGAAATAATGATAATTTCATTTTCATGAATACTACAATGTAGTTATCCGCACTGCTGTTGGGAAACGCAATGCATATAATGTATAATATTACATCGGCGTGAAATAAATCTTGCAAATATTTACTTATTCTCTGATGTTTGGTCTTTTGTTTTTCTCGATAGATCTAGCACAGATAATCTCAGTCGTAGGAGCGGAATTTTACACGTTAATGTACTAATATTATAGTGTTAAAACATTCGTAAGCAGAAAAAAATGACAATATGCATCCGCATTTGTAGATACAAACCTAGATTCTTGATACAGGTTTTTTTTTCAACACGCCCTGTTGCCTCTCTACTCAACCCCAAATTCTTACGTTCGTATACTAATATCATTGTATATATGCATAGGCACTTGCGTTTATGGCTTATGCTACGGTGATGTCCCAAACTGTTCCACACATTCGTGTCTGCTTTTCATTCTCCAACTTGCCAATCTTGTCAAACTTGCCAAAGTGGTCTGAAACACCTCGATTCTGCTCAATACCTCAAACACTCCACTCTTTCTATACGTTAGGGCAATAGCTCACACTCTTTATATATGAAATGCATATACAATTATACATGGCTGTGTGAAATGCTGAAGATGATGAGATATAAGACGGATGGTGGGAAGCGCACGCGCTCATACACTTGGAATGGCGGAAAATATCAATTCGAAATTTCTACTGAAGTAGATGAAGTCTAGGCTCGAATGCTTCTTGATAGTTATCGAATTTTTCTCAAATAAAATCATACAAAAAATCGTAAAACCCATGAATATATTCTTGTGAATTGTATTATATTTCATACAATGAGGTGATGTAAAACATAAAGAAATGCACGTATTTAAAGGGATAAAATATGGAAGGAAAGGAAAAAGCAGTTGTACGACGGGTTGTGAGATGGACCGTATGGCGGCGTGAGTATCGTACAAATCATTCAGGCCGTCGGGAAACAGTTCCATACTTGTGTACAGCATACACATGTACACGCACGCGTGTAGGCATTGGACATGGGTATATGCGGAGTATCGGTGATTGCACATGTGTGTATATTCGCGTGTGTGTGTGTGTGTGATTAAACCTGTGATAATATACGGAACGTCATGAGGGTTTGACAGCCAACGCACACCACCGTTACAATACCAAAATTAAAAGTCATGTGCTCTCTGGATCGGCAATAAATATGATGGGTGGTTGATTCAATGTTGAAAATCAATTGAGTTGGAAACAGCAAACCCCTGGATGATCTCTTAATATGGGAGAATGGTGGGACACAAGATTATTCCGTTGCTACTACTACTCGTGCTTCCAGGTAGGTGTATAAGTACATTGAAAAACACATTATGAAGGATTCTCTCATAATACTACAAAGAGCGGCCCATCAAATATATTTCAACCTCTCTGTATAAAACAAACGTTTAATTTTCATCCTAAATAATTTTTGTTTCAAGTACAGCTTCATTATATTCTCAATAGCATTGATAGCATGAGAGGAAATAGGTTGCATACATTAACGATAGTACATCAGAATTTATTTTATATCCATTGTAATACCCAAATCAATATAGCATCAATCCTGTGCCAGGATAATAAGTAATAATAACTACGATACGGTTATTCGATCATATCAGTCATATATTCATTTTAGATCAAAGACTTCATTGTACAATATTCATATTGAGCGCTATATCACAATGATTGCGTCGCAAAGTAATTAGTTAAATTATTTTGGGATTGTTAGGGATCTTGGGAATGGCACCAGCGAGGACTGTTGAAGTAGACATTGGACAAAATCTTACTGTAGCTTGTACAAACCAAGATGTCTCACAGTATTCTGAAAATTACTTTAATGTCATGTGGGTACGGGAAGGAAGAAGGGATGGTCAAATTCAGCGAATGACAATTGGACCGAATAAAGCTCTGGAATTGGTGAACGTTAGTTTAGAAGATGCGGGAAACTATTTCTGTACAGTGGACAATGATGCTGACTCTGTGAAAACAAGAATAAACATTCAAGTGAAGAGTAAGATTATTTTTATCAGTGAACTCTTTGTATAAGTGTTATGAAAATTAGGAATTGGTTACTATGAATGATTTGAATTTATAGCGGCCCCGCCCCCTCTTCATAATGTCTGGGTCAAGCCATCTACAATACTAGCAAATATTTTATGGGAAGTAGCCGGAACTGGTGGGTATCCTATAATTGACTTCACTGCCGAATATCGACTCAAACCAGAAGCCGGCGAAGAGCCCGAAGACTGGAAACCAATTATGCCGACGCATATACCTCCAAATTCAGTTTGTATTACATTTTATTGTTATTCTTACATAGTTTCACTCCCTGTATGTCAGTATTACACAAATTATAATCCATATAGTACTATTATTCATTTGTGTTCTTCCGCAAAATATTGTTTCGTCCCTTTACAGAGACAAATAGATGTCTATCATCTGGATCCTAATACCACATATTTGTTCCGAGTCTGGGCAACGAATAGACTTGGTCGTGGTGATATCGTTGAAGTGGAGGGTCATACCCACCACATCATTGAAGAATTAGGTATGATAATTGATTCGGTGAGAGTAATCACGAAGTTGCGAATTGCAAATTCATTGCTTGTGCTTGAAAAAGAAATGAAAACACATTGAATGATTGTAGTTCCAGATCTCGTAGCAGTGAAATAAATTTTGAACGGTCGTCAAAATCAATCTTTTGGTATAATAACTGATAATTAATAACGAATCATTTCAGAGCTCGCCAAGCACCTTTTAGCTGGCGTTGAAAATTTCGATACTCGCATTTGGGTGGCAGCAGTAGGAATTGTTATGGGAACACTAATGGTCCTTGGTTTGGGTACATGCTACCTCCTCTATCGTGAGTGCCAAGCACCCCGTAAGCATTTTCTTGTTGGAACTTTAAATAACAAGCTTCCTGCTTCTACTCTATCTCTTTCATGCCCTTGCATTTATAGTAGACGTGGAAATTGACAGTTATCATTTGTGAAAATAATAAAAGGAATATTGAGAAAAAAATTATTTCATCTGCATGCAACGTAAAAGAAAAATTACAACGAAAGCGCGGGCATTCCTACAATCTTTTCTAATTCATCAATTGCTCTAATCTCTATCCTAATTCAATCACCCATTTATTAATCATGACGTGACATTACTCTAATGCGTTGTCACAACTTTATATTTATCACTAATATTTTCCCGGCTGTCAGCGCTTCAAACATAACTATATACTACATGTTCAACAACGGAATTAACGAGGTCAATTCCATTATCATCTTTTAGTACATTAAATTTTGCACCATATTTGTCGCTACAAACACATACATATGCCCCATATATAGACAAATACTTTTGAATTTACATAGGCACTTATAATAGAGGTTTAAAAACTAAGTTTTACATGTAAATTTTCTAACAAATTTGCTACAATATTGATATTCATCAATTCCTCTTGTATAAACTTATATGTATTTCATTTCCTTCAAATGACTGCTCAGTAATTTCAATGAACTTGGTGATACTTTCCAAAGAATGCTTACAAAGAATGAAAACATTTAGTGCAAGGAATATAGTGAGTACAAATTTCATAGAGATTAGAGCATCAAAACCTAGATAATAATAGACGATAATGTGTCACAAAATTGGTCGTTGACTCATTATTAGTGATATAGATGGAATATAGCACATTACGTAAATTGGATGTAGTGTGAATATTCGTCATCAATCGAATCACATGAATTTATATATATATGAAGACCGTTGTGAATCGATCGATGATAGATTAACGAAACTAAAAATCTTAACGTTATTATCTTATTTGTTCACGCGAAATACCTTTGATGCATATACGCAGCGATAATTGACAAAAAAGAAAGAATACAAAGGTTGGTAAATGGTAAAAGAGAAAGGGTAGAAAGGGTAGCTAATATACTCCGTGATACGGACTAATGAAAATTAATTCGCTCCGCCGAACAATTACAGCGCAGCTAGAGGAGCAGGAAGTGATTGAACTGGTACCGAATATTATTCTCAATCCTGGGTTTTTCGACGGGAGAATGGAGCGTGTTCACCATGATGAGAATTACAACAATCAGACAACTACACGACTGAACAACAACAGCACCGTATTACCGAGACGACTTTAGCGATCATTAGTATAGAATTTTTTATTCAAGTTTATGCTGCTGGTCAACCGAAGTCATACGCTTTTACGTAAGTATACGTACATATTTTATCCAAAAACTTATGAACAAAATCATAATTATTGAGTCGGTGGCCTTTTTATATAATTACAAGCATTCACTCGTTGATAAAATTCAAGTGTTGGAGAAAAAAAACGAAAACTTGAAAATAATTTGCAAAAAAATCGTATGACTTGGCTGGACGAGTTTCACATGATGATTTGCGACATTTTTGCAATCAGTCATAGCTGTTAAGCAACACAATTGTCGATAAAAAACTCATAGCAGAAAACCTTCACATATAACAACTAAAAGTTATGGATGAATTTCATCTGGAAAAACGATATCAATTAATGGAAAAAAGAACCTGAAATCCGAGAAGAATTTCCGCGATATTTTTTATAAGGACTGTAGAGTCAGGGCAGATTATCGCAAGTTTCTCTTCGTCTCTTTCGGGAATCGTGGGCAACTTCAAGATTTGGCGTTATTTACAGTTAATGGAAGTCAGTTTGACGAACTACATTCCTACATAAAAATATTTCTCTGCAAAACTCTTTGAAACTTTAAGAATTCACTATGCCAAACTGACACAATTCGAACGCTTTCCGGAGTTCTGAATAGTGAATTTGCAGGCACTTGTAGGGTTTTCTGTAGAGTTTGGTACAGTGATTTGTAGAGTTTCGTGGTTATAGTAGGGTTTTGGGGATTTCAACAGAGTTCGGTAGAGTTGATATTCCATTTAAGACTCAATGTGAATGTGGGATTATTCTCTTTATCATCATGTCTGTAGAACCAGTACAGTGATTGCAGGGTTTTACGCAAAAATATGAAGAGTTTCACAGAGAACTTCAGATTGTCAATTCTACATTTTCTTTCTAATGTTGAGTATAGAATTTTGGGGAGTAATACTTTTGTGTGGGTTTGGACAGTCTGAAACCGCGTGATATTTATGAAATTTGTCGGAGCATCGTTATATGAATGAAGACACGCGCGAGTATAGTATGAATAATTGAGCTTTTATAACACGCAAATGTACATACAAAAACAAGAAAAATACAGGGGAAGAAGGGAGATCCAGCTAGCTTAAAATTTGGTTTTTGTCATTGCTCTATATTGTTGAATGCTTCATTGAAGTTATCCTTGTCAATGGATAAATAAGCAAACAGTTAGTCATGTACAATATCTGTGAATTCCATTCACGAAATTTCCAATCTAGTCCCTATGACAAAGTTTTTTCTGCACATTTTCCTGCTTTTTGTCCTGCGAATAAAAATGAATAAATAATGAAAACATAGTTATCAACGGTAGAGACGCTTTTGTGGTTACAATACATAATCTCAAACATCCTTATTTACTTGACATGCAATCAATATGAGTGAACAATTTGACAAAGTCATAACGATAAATCTCTTTATAATTCCAATTATATACTGATACATAAAAGGCAGTAATAGAATAAACAAGAAATATAAGCATGTCGCAAGCCTAAGATAAATCATTGTGGAATACCAAAATGTGCTTACATGCATACTTCTAATATATACTAATAACAGTATGATTAATCTTGAGGTTGAATCTACAACGCGGGAATTGCAATGTTTGGGAGATATTCTTTTTCAATATCGATGATAAGTGTGGAGAAATAATAGAAAGTTGTTTCCCAAATATGAAACCACTGAAACTCCTTCCGAGAGTTTTCGATATCGATTCTGCATAATATAAGCGGCATATCACATACAGAATCATTGACGTAAAACATTTCATACCATAATATAGATTAAAAATTGAATGGATGTGGATATGATCTTATTTTCATTGGAACAAACGTGAAAGATTATGAAAGGGTGTTCAGCAGTAAAACCACGATTCAGTATTTTTGTTTTAGGATACAAAATAAAATATATCTTAGCGTTCGCTTTTATATTGAGCTATATTAGGCGTCAGAAAATATTGGAGTTCTGTAAAATATTCAGGAATTAACGGCCGAGAATTCAAGCATTCGTGACTAAAGCGAAATGCACAGACACATGGTTGTATAAAATTGGTTGTGCGTTGTTAAATGAGAGCTTCTGAAGCACGATTCGTTTCCCATTGCGCCGCTTTATCTTCATTTGTTGCTAATATTGCTATCGAATGATTTCTGCACAACAGTAACGAATAATTCTGATGATAGGTAATGGGCTTCACACTGGGCACTCTGTGTTGTGAATGATATTTAATTACACGTGCTATCCAAAATTTAAAAAAAAAAATTAACATGATAATAATATAACAACATAAAAGTACATATATTTATGGACATTATACTAATTTAGATACTAACGAAAGGCAATTTTTTATATATGAAAACGAAAAAAATACGACGCTAAAGAATGCAATCGTTGATCTGCATTATATAGCTACTTAGATATTGGAAGCTTAATCCCACCTACGAAATCAGCTTGCAAAGGACAATAATCTTATTGGCCATAGACAAACCAAAGAAAATATTTAACACATTTCCTCACGACTTGTTTCGTATGAAATAATATTCTCTTCGAATTGAAAATTATGCCATTTACGTATAACATGCACAACAGAATTATTATTGTAGTATCGAATAAGTGATATCTAGCGTACTGGAATTCGAATATCATTTCTTTGATTTTTCAACTTTTCATTTTTTTACCGAAATAAGGAATGAAGTGTCAATCCTGACCTCCTTCTTCCATTGACCACACGGAAATATTGTGAATGTGATTATGCGTCTACAGTAAACTTGATGACGATCAAGCTAATCTGGTAGATAACTAGTTTCTATCAACTCTGGGTCATAATAATAGACAAAAGTTGAGAACATCATGAAACACTTTTTTCTTCCATGTTAGATTATTTATGGGAATTATCGATATGATTCTCATGTTCAGTGCAGTTGTTTTAAATGCATGTAGAGAAATATGTATATTTATCAATGAACGCAAATAGACCAAAATTTTGGGCACATATCAGAAAATATACGCTATACAAACTAAACTCAGCCGATCACATTCGATATAGGACAGCAGCGCAATTTTTCAGTTGACATTAATCATTCAATTCAGACCATAAAATATTTACTCAGACACGAATCGAGTTGTGTATCAAAGGAAAACTATAGTCATATGATTGTGAAAAAAAATCTGGTTGTGAATCACAACATAATGGATAAGCATATACATATATATTTCAATAATCGTAATGTTACGATCCAAAATGAATACAAAGTCTTTTTTCCAGTAATATGGGTGTGATTATCATAATAGGGCGGATATATTTACACACTGTTAATGTAAGTTCTGTATACCGGCATTGTATTTTTAATGATATTACACTGAATACTCATGAACTTTTAAGGATTTCATTACATTGTACCACCTCTTCTTATCATTATATAGCACTTTAAAATTTGTGAATAACCCAATATTATTAGATGCAAGTATTTAATTAATTATATACATCCGTGTAAATCCCATCATTATTAACTACATTCGAGAACGGTTTGTGAGATTTTGTGGCATAAACTTTCAATTTGATTTGTCGCAGTATATTCAGCAGCAAGTATTGCATTTGCCAACGCGATAGTCTCGTTCACAGATTTCGCATTAATCCATATTTTCCCATTCATTCCAACAGCCACTTCATATGCTTGTTCTTTAGCAAATAAATTGAGTAATGGACTTTCAGGATTCAAAATCTTCCTGATTAAACTCAATGAACAATTGAAGAGCATTCCATCAAGTCCAAGAATTCCTAATTTCCCTTTTTTCCCATGAGAGTCGACACACACCAACTCTGACTCCATATCTTTACTGGCAATGAGCAATTTAGCAAATACTATATCACCCACTTGAACGTCCGGACGGTTTCTTTTGCTAGCACCTTCAAATGCTAAGTATGACAATGATGCTTGATCACTCGCACCAATATCTACTTTAAAAATATCCCCCATCTTTTGCATCACTATTCCGACAACGTTTTCACCGCGACTTGGTATATATCTGAAATAATTAAAAAAGTAATGTTAACGAGGTTGGAAGCTCTCGATACATGATTGAAGAAAAATTCAAGTCCTTCCTGTCTTGAACACATACCTCTTTTGATAACTGTCAACATAGTAAGTCGATGGTAACCCTCTCTTCAAAATGCCTGCTTTGCAAGCAAATACCATATCTCCATCACGTTGAAGACCAGGTCCAAGAATAATTCTCTCTTTTGATTTGCCTGGAGTTATCTTCACCAAATCACCGGGTAATACAACATCTTCCAACAATACTTCCGTCCTATCCGTCATCGCTGCGGCTCTGGAGGTTAACTTCGTTACGGTCAGTCAGGGTTGTGTGTGGATACACTGATCAACACTGTTCAAGTATATATATCTATAAGTTCTGCTATATATGCAGAAAGAGCAAGAAACCAATAAAACCATAAGGAACTGAACGTTTCAGACTGAGAATGGTTTCGAGTTTTTTGTCATGGTCTTGGTATCAGTAATTAATTTTTTTATGGTGACGACTTCGGGAGTTCAAAAAGTGTTTTCCAGATAAAAGACCATGTGAGACGAGTTTGTTACCGTTCAGCCCCATCGAAATTTCAATCCAACAGATGGCGCAGTATAAAATTCCTCCATGAATCGCGAATGCAGGAGCGGTATGTTATCAGCCGCGCAAAATCAGTTATTCAATTCATATAACTGTACCTAATCCATTCCAATGTGCACTCCCCGAAATAGTATTTTTCGCCAATACCCATTTGTGTCAATCTATGTTCATACATAGCTCTAATGAATGATGTTCATATTCATTCTCATCTCCCTACCTGCTATATTCCATTCCAATAGCATATGTTCAACACTATTTTTTTTTCATTACGAGCTACACGCTGGATTTATTATTTTCACTACATCTGCAAGCCCGTTTCATGTCATTCCGCTTGCTTATGGTCCAGAAATGTGAATTCCCATATAACATAGGTTCAAGAATTTTTTTTCGACCAGATGACTACAAGTCGGCCGGGTTACTACGTGTATTATTGTAGCAAAAAAGAGGGCCTTGAGTCTAACTATATGGGCTTCCTATTTTCTTCTAATCACACTTTGGTAATAAACTCTCAGATGTTAAGAATCATATAACATTCAACCGGAAACCATCCACAATCGCTTGGGTAGTGTTATTAATCAAATAGCTAAAATTTTCGGACCAATAACATACTGCTGAATGCAGGAGTGTGCTCAGAAATGTCCCTGGGAAAGGATCAGTGAGGTAAAAACGAACAAATTTTTTATTGTAAAATTCGAAATTGACGAAACGTAGGGTTGCTATCATCTTTCCCACAAACCAAAAAGTGAGTATGAAGAAGATTCGATTATGACTGCATGACGCAATGAAAACGTCGATATGAAATTGTGGAACACGAGTAACGATGGACTCTGAATCTGATGAATGAGCTCAAGATGAATACATTGACATGGAAGAGCGAGCGATTTGTATCAAATGGAATGTGGTACCTGGGAACAACTGAAAATGTATGTTGGGGTCAACTTCAGAATATACGAATTTGTTTGAATGGAAACAGTCGAGTCGCAGAATCGAACGAGTGTCAAATTTGTAAATTACAACAAGATGGTAAGTAGTCGACGGCGGTCGATAATACAGTCTTCCGAATGAAAATTCCAATTATCATAGGAATAACGTTGAGACACTGGCAGAATTAGAACCCAAACAAGAATAAAACTATTGAAAACTTGACAGCTCAATTTTCGTTTGTACAGAAGATGATTAAAATTAGGAGTTTTCAATTTTTGAAAAAATCTGGAATTAGGTTGGGCAACGCAAAAATTCATGAATTAACTTTTGAACGATAATTTATTTTTTTTTCCACATTTATTACCTAAAAATATTGTTCAATATAATTGTTGATTAAACCTATGGAGTTCTTGACCCCTTTGTATGCAGATGACTTCATGGATTCGGTGATCAGATCAGCTGTAAAATTTATCGCAATTTAAATAACTAATTGCATTTTCAACATTCATTTATAAATGTATTTCCACACTTTTCCCAGTGTAACATGGGTTTATCGTATATTATAAATAAATGATTGCATTACATATATCGATCAGTTGGGATGCCTGGCTAATTGAAAAACAGATGCGACATAACACAGGTCCATGTCTTTTGGTTGCTGAATCTATGCAGTGTTGAGTGCACGGTTCACACAAATACTAGTGCCAGCATGGTAGACACACAACATTGACGATGTGAGCAGAGAACAGTGGACATCTGGAGCCTTCCAATTTTGGCACTGAAAAAAACCAAAAAATTACTTAATATTAATTTATGTTAAGCTGGAATTTATGGTAAAACTTTATGGAACCATCACAAAAGTTATGTATGAATATTACATATGAAGAAAAAATGTTCCCGAATCGAATATGCGCGAAATAGTTTCTACTATCATTTCAGTCCCAATGAACATAATACCCGCTTGATGGTACTGAGTCATTTTGTAATACCATTTTGTTTTATTAATAATTTACATATGTCACCGATTGACTGATTTTCTAAAAGATACTCTCTTATCAAATTTTCTATCATGATCACTGGTAATCTTATTGACATTTTGTCATCCTCTATATTCACAAAACTCTTCTTCAGGGTCTTAATATTCAATATTTTCTATATCTCACGTTTTCCACTTAACAAAGACAATCGTTCACAACCACACGTCGACTTATGCAAAATTTGAAAGTGGACGTGTGAGCGCCACTTTTCCATATGTTAAAAGTGGACGTGCGGTGGAGTCACTTTTCTACAAGTTGGCGGTGAGCCGACTGGGCTTCTGTAACTACAGAGTCTACTCATCTCTGGTAACTATGTTTCTCATTATGGTGCTGTATACTACCTCAGCGCCAGCTCCATTCGCCGTTATGCGGAGAGCATTGGAAGAAGTAGAACCAAGTATTTCTTGGGAGTCGAGTTGCTCTGAGGTTCTGAGCTTCTATGAACGTTTGTATTCTCTGGTATATATAGCTGTGAAACATGGTCAAACAGTCACACATAAAATGGAATCATATCGGGTGATGAGAACGAAGAAAAAATAAGAGATTGTTTTGTGAAAAATCCAATTTGATCCAAAATCATTATTCCTAATCATGACATCGCAACCTAACATAACAATTGAGCATTTTTATATTTTCAACGGCACATTCGCAAAGAAGGAAGGGGAGGTAACGGTCAAATATAAGGGTGTATGAGTAATGATGTCTCTCGTCATGTGTAGTTGTATTAATTGATTATTTTAGTGCCAAAAAATATAATTCTTCTATTTTTATATACTAGGAAAGCAAGAAAATTCTTTATTATTATCCTGAAAAGACGGACATCGATACAAAAATTAGAAATGTTGGACTCAGTGAAGCAATCATAAAATTTACAGAGTAATATGTCGTTGCTTATATTTTCATTAACTTTACTAACATTTAAGCTAAATTTTATTCATTATAGATCCTTCAATCCAGGCCAGACTTGTGATTATTGTCATACTCATAAGACAAGGCAGATATATTATCAGCCGGAACCAAATTTTTGGATAGTTCTGGTGAGAACTTCTTATCCATTTCATTTCAAATTGTGAGAATAATACTTTATATATATTTCTGCTATAGATAATTGGAATTCCTTTTTCGTCGAAGTCCAAAGATGGAAATGAATATGTGGAATATCACAATGATGAAGTGTCCAGTGCCGTATGTCAAGCCATTGTGAAACAAGCATATATGAGATTCAGATTATTCATGGGATCATTTGAGGCAATACTCAATGATCCAGATGTCGGTTCGGTTACTCTATTGACACACAAGCTCGATTATTTTTATTCCGAGGTAGTACACCAAGTTGCAATTAATGAATTTGCCTGTCAGTGATGAGTACACGATTGAAATTCTTATTTCTTATAGTATCTGCCAGTCCTTAAATTGAACCATCGTGATGTTTTGGACATCTTTCAAGGATTACAGTTTTTACCATTGGACAAAATAACATTTTTGAAGGTGCAATGTTTTATGAATCTTGTGGAAGCTACATTCCCCCAAGTAAAATATACCGCATTTTTGTATAATGATCAGCTCGTATGGTAAATACCTCCTGTCATACAATTTTAATTATCATTTTGCTCAATACTCTGAGACTATTATTACGCAGGAGTGCTTTACAACCCGAAGACATGCAAGTAGTCTACAATTATTTGGTGACGACCCTCTTACCACAGTATTTAGAGAAGGAATTTCACGGTGGGTCCATGCCAAGGAATTCAGCCTCTCCTTTCACCAGCTCACATTATGGAAAGTAAGCATTAATTGGATGTCCAAACATTTAGTTTCATCATAGGCATCCAAATATTTCAGATTTGTAACTGGAACTTCGAGTATGAGTGAATCCATTGGCATTACTAAATCTCCCAAGATCTTCATTAATTATGCGACAGAACCGACCTCATTGTATTTGGTAGTTTATAGTGCTCTGAGTGCTACGATATGTCTCTTTGTTGAAAGTGAGTATGTTTTCGTGGAAGAACCAATTCAACGAGCGAAACTGGTCGCTATCATACATTCTTTTATTTCACCAGGTACAAGCCTTCTTATTGATTATTTGAAAAGTCTCGATGCATTTTTGGGTCCACAACTAACAACATTAGTAAGTTCAGTCGCTGACCAATGTTCCAAACACGTCGTTGACGTGTATGAATCAACGCCAAAATATTTGTACTTCAACAGACTGAATTTAGCATATAAAAGTACTATCCACTTGGATAACAGGCGGTGCTCGAATATACTAACAACACCAGAAATATTGCGGATAATTACGGATATAAACACCGACTCACATCGGTTGAAAGAAGAAGGTGAAATCGTTATAAAGACAATGAGCGATTATTGGGTGGTAGAAAAATTATCTAATTTACGTGAATTCTTCGTTGTTATACAGCAAAAGAATGCAAACATCATCGAAATTGATGGTGCGTGTTACATATTTCCCGCCATATTGCATCACTGATGCAATATAAAGTCATTGACTACTTTCATTCTGTTCCAGATGAAGTCAAACGATTATGCGATAAACAATTGAAGAGTATCTTCTTTTATTGATGTGAAAAAATATTGTATGTACCATATGAAACATCAACAATATATAATGAAAAACTTATTCTACTTGGACACCGCAACTCCATCATTATCCCCATAAACCTGAGATTTATTATCAAATCACTTTGTTAAAAAAGGTATAATATTTGCGACTTTTTCTAGTTGCGAAACAATGAAGTCATATTGTGAATGGGTGGTTAAAAATATCTACTAATTTAAGTGTGGGATGGAATCTGTGATCCATATAATGAGTGTAATCTACAAATTCATTCATTTCGAATCATGTTACAGCAACTGACTGAATTGATAATTCCCAATTTTTGGAAGTTAGTGTTATCCGTTTCGGTCAGAAACAATGGCCATATCCTAGAATTTGTATCATCCTCTCACAGGTTTTGGTGGATTCAACAACGACATCCAGAAATAACTAAATGTTGCTAGCAGTGTATCGTGGCCTGATATATAAAGGTGTTGTACTTATATGCAGTAGAAATGAATAAACGACCGGGTTTGACATTTCGGGTTATCGACGATGATTTCATATAAATGGTGAACGCAGTTTTTTGTTTATTGTTCAAACAAAAGCTCGTCAACTCCGTCAATAATTGTCGCAATGCACTCACTGGGATATTATCCTAGTCTTCCAATCATCTACTTTTGAGATTTCATGGCGGACGGTGAATCGATGAATTTTGAGGAAATCGCCACCATTTTGGCATGTAAACAAAAGTATACGTCTAAGTATATATGCGTACATAAATGCAATACGTATGCGCCATACCATTCATTGCAAAAATATTTCATCCTATAAAAAGACATAGCGATATGTACATTGCAAAAGGAAGCACTTTTTCAATCAGTTCTACTAGATGAGAAATAGAAGACTCATCGAAAAAGTAGAATTGCACAATATCGACTCTCCAATATGAAAAGAGCGTGCACCCGCACGCGCACTCACCTAGCATCCAAAGTTAATGGTTGGGCCGAGTTTCACCACCTCAAGGTCTCAAGCCCACTTATGAATGATTGAACACGAGACAATTAAAAACATTTTTAATTTCTTTCATCTGCTTCTTCTCTTGACCTTGCTGGATTCTCTCTTTTGAATTATTCACTATTGGGTCCTAACGATAGAATGGTGAGCGATTTCATAATGAAAAAACAAAAACTTCTAATTAAAATATTGTGGGACTGAAGTGTCAGACCAAATTGCGTCATGTATCGAAAATATATGAAAAATTAGTTCATTATTATTCCACTCGTTAAATTTGCAAATTATATTGAATTAAGATTAAGCATCATACTTGGTAGTCCAAGTTCAACAATTTTGCCTTGTTTAAGTACAAAAGCAGGTGCTTTTTTCGTGCTCCCAAGGAGTTCACAGGTAGAGTTGTCATAGAGTAGGGATGAATTAGGCAGGTGTCATTATACGGACATTTATCTTTTACCACCATCGAGTTCTTGGTTCTGTACAATATTTCCTACTGTACCGACGCTCACAAAACTGGTAGAGTTGAAATCTGGTAATATATCATGAGAGAACGTGTTATGGAACGTGTGAATCGCGGTAGAGCTGTTATCCCTTAGCGCTCAGATAATATATAAGAAGCAGAGATGAGTAGATCTGATCAACCGGTCAGGGGTTGGAATCGCGGAAATGGTGTATTTTTTTATTTCAAATAATATTCAAATATGGTTCGCTATATCAACTTATGATAATTATTATTATCATATATCAATAATTAATTCACGAGTTGTTTTCGTTAATCTCAAGCGTTTATAATGCGATAAAATAATGAGAATGTATAATACATTAATGGCTCGATTGAAAAATTATAAAAAAATCCGCAGTGTGTAATCTATTTAATAAATATAAACATATAAAAACATCAAAAAATAAAGAAACTTGTCATGTAACAATGAATGAGATTTATTTCATTTGCGGGCGATTGTAGATGACGTAACTATGAAAGTTACTATAAAAGCTGCTATTTCTACACGAGAGTTGGTACGAATTTGATATAGGTTTGAATTACGCCAGACACACGTGTGACAGCGTGACCGCTTAACACATTTTCATCATGCCTTGCAGGATTGGAATACCTTCTCATATGTTATCTTGCTTAGCGCCTGGTAGGGATGTTAGCTAGTGGACATGTGATTGTGGCCCAGTTTTTTTAAGGATAAACCTAGTTAGTTAACTGGCGAGGTTTAAGTTAAGTTCCCCCACCTAGATCCCGAAACTAGCGCCGCATAGTAGCGTTAATCAGAAGTTCGAAGCCTGTTTCAAGTCCAGCGTATTCATCATAACCTCAAATAATCCAATTCAAAGTGTTAAATATTTTATGCAGTGATATCAAGTTATTAACAAAGAGTGATTTTTGTGTAATTGTCTCCAAACTCGTGAAGTTTGCAACGTTATTGACACGTGTACAGTGCTTAGCACGTAATTGGATTAACTGAATAATGACAAAGATTATTATTTAAATAATAATTATCAACTAAATATCTTAGATCACAATATTCTCAATACAGAGTTTAAATCAGACAGCCGCCAATGGCGCCAATCGCACAAACATCACGCGGTTAGGGGAAAATAGATAGGGGAAGGGACTCAAAGTGGGGGAACTTAACTTAAACCGCGCCAGTTAACTAACTAGGTTTATCCTTAAAAAAACTGGGCCCTGTGTCATTTTTTCTCGGCAGATGACTACAAGCCCAACTAGGGATGGGCGATGTTTGTAAAAAATACTGACATCGTACTATCGATGTTCTTTCCAAAATATCGAAACACCGATTTTTAACATCGTATTGCGTGAAAATTTTCAATAATTCAAATTTATCTTCGACAATAAAAATGCTTGTGACAATTTTAAATTTTAAATTATTATTGTTAATGGAAACCCGCCTGAAAATTCACGTTAAGAAAAAATTGAATATAATGATACTGATAAAAGCAATTTGTTATAAGTGAATACTTATATTATCGGAATATAGACAGTTCTATTAAGAGTGATAATTAAGTCTTGTTTATTTGTTTTTTGCATGAATGATTATAAATCAATTAACATTAAATATTTAGATATTGAAGTACCTCGGAGGTATAAAAAAAATATCACATAGTTTTTGAAGTTGAAATTTCTGCTGTGTCAATGATCAAATTCTTTTTCGTTTGAATCTCGTATTATTTTTCAATTTTTTCATTAACCAGATGATTTGGGTGGGATGAGATTCAGCATGTATTTTCGAATTGAAATTTTTATTTTTCCACGATCAATGGATATGTCATCTCGACGAATTACTATCATCTTCTCCCCATACCAAAAGATGAATTTGAAGAAGATGTGAATTTGATTGTGTGATACGTCGAAAGCGTTATATTAAACAATATTTTTAGATAATGAATGTCGTGAAAGGAAAAATACACCATCGTCCAAAAAATTTATACATGAATTATTAGCGTACCCAACCTCATTTAAGGTTTTCTCAGAAATAAAAAACTCGTCATTTCACTCATCCTCTATACATACGAATAATTAAGCTATCAAGTTTTCAATAGTTTTATTCTTGTTTGCGTTCTAATGTTTTCAGTTTCTCAACGTCGATCCTATGATAATTCAATCATTTTCATTCGGAACACTATATTACCGACCGCCGTTGACTACTTACCATCTTGTTGTCATTTACAAGTTTGACACTCGTTAGATTCTGTTACTCTACTGTTTACATCCAATCATA
This sequence comes from Zele albiditarsus, assembly GCA_958496275.1. Lineage (NCBI taxonomy): Eukaryota > Metazoa > Arthropoda > Insecta > Hymenoptera > Braconidae > Zele > Zele albiditarsus. The sequence goes on from OY292410.1 coordinate 3,797,239, forward strand.
TTTACCTTTTGGTTTGTAGGGAAGATGATAGCAACCCGCGTTGTCGAAGAACACCCAATCACGACGCTAAGCACTGGTGAGCATTGCGCAGCGCTCGGCTGTCGAGAACACACCCATTTTTCTAAAAGTTTGTGACGAATGATATATGAAAATGTACCTTCACGTTCTGTGTTGATTTACAAAAGTGGCGCCATCAATGATACAGTATTCAACTACTAACGGTAGCAGAAACGCGCCATCTTTCCACCCATCATTTGTGGCTAGACTGCTGTTTCGTTCTCTTTCGGTTTTGAGTCAATAATATATACCAAAAATATTATTACTGCACAACTTGTTACAAGCGGAATTTTGTATTGACCCGTTATAATTACGAATATAAATGCGAATCTACTGATGCAACGGCACCCATTTGCATTCCAGTGTAGGTAAGTATCATCATATGATTACTCCATGTTATAATACAATAGTGAACATCGTTGGACATCTTACGGAATCAATAGTCAATATATTTATTTTTGTTTCTAACCTATCGCACATAATTCAACTCTGTAGTAGACCATTCAAGTTCTCACACGCATGTATTCACCAATGTATTTTTGTTACAAATAAATTGATGAACATATTGAATACCTAGGCTATACTCCATAGCGGATTATGTACAATGGAATCGGACTCCAGACGCCCAGGGGGTCTGGGACAAATGGACATGTTCAGAGAAATTGGGCAATCGTTCGTAAAACCAAAGACAAATGCGATTATAAAGCTGAAGAGAAATTAGATCTACTCAATAAGCCACCTAACCAAGAAATTCTCGACCATGTACGAAAAAGAAAAATCGAGGTTAAATGTGCTGAACTAGCTGACATTTTGGAGGACCAAGGGTGAGATTAATTTCGGATAGTACTTTTAGAATAATAATCATTTTTTCTCTATGGAATATCGTTTCCATTGAATAGTCATACAATATATATATATATATATATATATTTGTATGAATTGTTAAATCTGGACAAATACTTCTGTATGCAGATTAGCGCCCGACGAAGTGAAGACAAAAGTCGCCGCTTATAGAAAAATGCTAATGGGAAATGATGCAAGAGAACCTGTATCCACTGATGATTCGGGACGAGTCGAGTAAGTAGAGATGAAATTTTGTTATTATAGCATATTAGATCGATACATTTTGCCGACACTTGCATTGTGGCTATCGATAGATCAAAACCTTTGCTTGGTTTAATACCAGATTAGCTTATGATGAGAGCCTGAATTCTACAAGATTCGTCGAGTAAATCGAATATGTACATTCACTCGACAATGTCGACTAAAAATCGTGTACTGATGGGAAAAAAAACAAAATATATAATGTTTTTTTTTTCCTGATATGCAAGCATATATATTCATAATTCCCTAATTTATAGATCTCGGTTAATTTTCGCAGTACGTCATAAATAATCAGGGAAGTTTAAGATATCTCGTATATAACCGATCATACCCAACACTGTAACATTAGCGGTGAAGACGTGTCTACCAATCCTCAACGCGCATATCCGTTTATCCGAAATATCGACTTTTCTCAGCGCCGGCGCTTCTCCCATGAGAAGAGAAGGCTAGGGAACGCCACCAGTAAAGTGAATAAGCGCGAGCTGGATGACGAAAAGGGGGGAGTGGAGATACATTCAATACGTGCAACATTGCTGGTAAAAGCTCAGCATCATTCCCAGTGCAGTGCGGGAATGGACCGGCGTTGTGACGCCTCGTCATGGCTACGTCCCACTTTTAGAACGTGGAATTGGCCGAAGAAAAAAATTATACCGCAAAAATGTAGTCCATGAACTGTAAAATTATACAGTGAGTGATATACTCGTAAAATCACAAAAGTCTTCCATTAATAATAGAAAATAAATAATATCGATTTCCGATTATTATTACTGAAATAAGAAGAAAATACCGTAATTATTATAGATTAAGTATATGTAAAAAAAAAAAAAGGAAAACCGTAAGTAAATTAAGAAATTTTTACGTGCTACGAGAAAATACATATGTGGGATTATTCAGTATATCAACGACAGTTACATATACCGACTAATAGTCCCTTCCAAGTTCAGTTATTTTATGTTGCTTCGGAATCATGGAATCAATACCATTGAATGAATCAAGCAGCGTGTGTTGGTGTGCCTAATCCAATGTCTTCCATTAGGCTCAAATAATACAATTACAATAAATATATTTACAAAATTTACAAAAAATTATTTGATAAAATTGCAAATACTGCTGATATTGAATATACATGGTAATTCGTGAATAAAAAATAATGAAAGCAAAAGAACCAAAAAGGAGAAATGAAATTCATCGATTCGGATGTGCTAGAGTTCTTCCGAGCTCACATTTGATGAAGAAATAATTACATTGTCTACGATGAGTACAATGTGACACCACAAGAAAGATAATGAATTTTACAAATAGTTGAATGGAAAGAAAGATTAAATTAATCAAAAGCTAGGAGCGAAAAATAAAATCCCTGTCAACAAATTTATATCAGTTAATGACGATGGCAACATTTGTACCAGCTAAAGCCACAAGAGGACGTGGTCCAATCGATGGACGTGCATTCTTCGAACGTCTGTGGCGGGGCAATTTTTTTCTTGATCGTCAGAAAGTGTTAAAACGTTCACGTAAACGGAAGTTACATACTGCTAATAGCAAAAAACGAATTCAACAACCGCAATCAAATCAACATTGTTGTTGCTGCCAACGCATACAGCTGCATCTACTTACTGGTCGTCAAAGCGGCGTTCGATCTGTTATTAGGTGAACAAAAAGATATGAATCAATAATTCGATGTTACAACATAAATATTAGATAAAAAAAATTATCTCAGTGCAATACTTTGACTCAATGTCGCGTGTATATGCAATATATTTTTTATCACATTATCCGAGATTAGACGTCTCGTTAATTGGATTAAACACGTCTCCTCAGAAAAAGGCTTCCTCTGAAATTTATTGAACAATAGAAATAATGAAAGAAACGCAACTATATCGTGTTCAATTGACATGAATATTGATTTCATAATTTAGAATTAAGAGAATAGGAAGCGACAACGCACCACGTATAATATATATAGTGACGACCCAATAGAGAAAATTCGTGGGGAATTGTATTGATCGTGGGGGTGCGTGGCACGGTTCGTAGATATAGGGGTATATTTCGTAACATGCACAGTGTTCCGTGGGGGATGGGAGAACTTTGCGTCGGCTACTAGTGCGTTATGTTACACAGTGCTGGTTCTCACCTACTTATTTTATATCCATTATAAACTTCATAACGTATTATTTTTGTTTATCAACTTTGTGAACAATCGATTCTTCTGATGGAATCAATTTATGAATCAAGATTAAAATGACTATTAAATTAATAAATTGGTGTGAGAAATATATGATAATTCAACATTATTATCAAGAAGAATTGGAGAGAATATATTTTAATCCAAATGTTGTTGATTTTTCAGTGTGAGGGAAACACATCAAGTTGCAGAAGCACAACAAGAGAAGAATGCCAAGCTTCGTGAGGCATTTGGAATATCTGAATTTTTCGTGGAGGGCAGTAGTCTAGATCCAGAACGCCATGTCCGCGAAGCTGAGGCACGAGCTGCGGCGAATCAAGTCTATGAATTAGTACCGAGTCCAATTCTACAGACCGAGGTGACCGCAGCAATACCAACCACGACAACAGCAGCTGTTGCTATGGAGAAAAAAGTCAAACGCAAGAGATCTGGTAGTGGCACTAAGAAGAGAAAAGGGAAAAAACACAAGAAGGACAGGTATATAATAATATAAATGATTATCCGTCATGGAAGGCTGGAAACTTTTCGGCTGCTCATCTACGGAAAGCCTTCCAATGTTGTATTCATACATTTCCATTGAGCAGTCGAACTGTCAATTCGAGGCTCCCAGACACTGTAATGAGAAGAGGAAAATGACAACGCAAGATAGAAATAAAATTATAGATCGGAAAAGGTGCTATAAATTTGACCGTCGTAGTTATCACCGATTCTTTTTATCGATTGCAATTATAGATTCTGTTTATTGACAAACTCATGTTGGGCATTCGCTTTTCTTCTTCGCATATCTACATACAGTTTTGCTCTCAATCATTAACGTTGCTCATCACCTCTCATCACCCGTACACTTTTCTCTGCTTTAAACAGAACTCAAGAGGACTGGGTACTTACCCAGTAGGTAAGTGCGTCGCGAATTAAATTCTAAAAATAAAAAGTGATTGATATATACATTTACTTTGATTGTTCAAGAACAACATATATTGTTTCACCAAATTCTTCACACTTATTATGAGATGACGCTCTGTTATCCAGCGAGTTAGCGTGTCAAATTCCATTTATCGACATACTGCGAATTGAATTACGGTAAATGTTTGCTGCATGCCATTTGGATAGGTCTAGTCAAGGGTTCGTCATGAATCTAAAATAACACGCATTTTACAACCTATTGCTTGTAGTTATTTTTTTCACCGTTTTTGGTTATTGAGAGGACTGTAAAAAGAGGCAAACATTTACGCAAAACGGCTGGATTGATTTGATAAAAATAAAAATGAAATTTTAATGTAAATTTATGTGGGAAAACAATTGATATGATTTTTCAATCTTTGTTATTTATCGATGAAGCCTGTTGTTAATGTCATCTCTCTATTTTTTTCTGACAAGTCCGTCCCTATCGATGGTTATCAAGGTAATGCTAATCCCATATTATATCAATAATCCTCATAACTCTCGTATATTGTCTTTTGTGATCTGCACAAAAATCAATTTGAAAGAATTGGTTTGACTATTAGCTTTACGTATTCTCTGAGGTAGTTCGAGTGTTTAACGAAAGACTGAACAAAAATTCTGTTTCTGGATAGGATATTTCTCCAGCTAATATTTATCCCAAAAAAGATTCGAATGCAGGGCAACGACAGTTTTCAGGAGCAATATGAAATTCAAATTTCGCTCTATTACATCAGTGCATAGTGACAAACAGTGATATGAGGTCTTAATGTTCGTATTGCTATAACCGAGACACCGGCGATTCAAAAATCAACATATTGATATATTCGTGAAACTGTTTGAAAATTGAACATTGAGAATTGGGAGAACTTTAACGACCATAAATAATAATAATTTATGAACTCTGAAGATCTTAATAATAAACTGGGACACTATTATTATCCCATAGACTCGGCGACGTCTATCATTATTAGATTAACAGGAGAATACTGGTAAAAATATTATAAACCCGTAGAGTGAAGAATTGTTTATTAATTATGGTTTGTTCTGATGCACGCAAGAAATGCGGCCCTACACGCTCCAACTACCTCAACATTGAATATCGAGCGGATCAATTTTTTCGCCCAGAACCAAATCTTTCAAAGCGATGAGTGTTTCATAGTCGACTTTTAAATGATATATTTATGTAAATAGTATATATATTCAGAATCTTATTCGTCAAAATGTAGCACTCGTTCGCTCTACTGAATTTCAGTTCCCCATTACTTCTACCTAATAATCAATGCCCCAATCAATACTTTGGGAGAAAAAAAAAAACAGAATTTGATCCCAGTGTATAATCCGGACCATTTATTTGTCACTCCGTTATCTCGATTACGGCTGCAATCTATTAACTATCAATCAACACACGAGATACGTACTTGACACTAGGAAGACGTCCAATGCAAGATAATTAAATATAAGGAGCGATTCATTTTTTCAGACATAGTGTGAATAAATAATGTTGTATGAGAATTTTTTTATTTACCCATAAAATGATTCTGAATTTTCGTTTAAATGTATTTCATAGATCGGAATCACCAAAAAGCAGCAAGAAGAAGGATAAGTCTCGGAAGAAGAGAAAGGAGAAAGAAAAGAAACATAAAAAAACAGAAGCCAGCTCGTCTGAAAGTGAAACCAGCGATGACACCGACGACTACAGGTTGACACTAATATGTTATATCCACGTTTACGTATAAATATATCCACAATATTTATCATAAAATTTGAACCTCGTTCTCAACTTTCCAGTTCATCCGAAGTTGAGTCGAAGAAAAAGAAGAAGAAGAAGAAAAAGAAGAAATCGAAATGCGATAGCGGAAAAGAAAAGCATGAGGTAAGAATTGGCATTGTTCTACAGTTCAAAGAAACAACGCAAGAGTTTCTATACCTTAATTTCATATTTCATGATGAATATTCAAATTCATGTGCACACATATAAACGCAAACGTACATTCAGCACGGAAATCGGGAGCATGTGACACTTATTTTTCATTTATTTTCCTGGATATTTTGAATTTAAATTAATGATCAATCAATTATTAGTCATTCATTTGTCCATACATTCCATTTTTTTCCTCGTAATAACTTTTCTTTACTTGCCACATTTTGCTCCTTCCGTTTGATTCGCTCTTTACTTTCATTTTTTTCGTCACGATACGTCTTGATTGAGCATGCCCTTGTGTCCGTTACTGTAACCAGTTTAATCTGATCTTTCAAGTTCTAACGATCATTATTTCAAAGTGTAAATCTCAGTATTGTTTATAATTATCAGCGCCATTTGACAGGATACATTCCCTGAGTGAGTACCCGACATGCCGCTACTCTATGTAATAAATAATTCATAATTTATTATCATAAACGAGTTTGCGACTGTTGTATGTATCACTTGTTTTCTTTTTTGTGTCGAGCACCCTCACTTGACACAATCATTTGTGTGAGATGATATTGAAAATTTGTTTGTCCGAAAGCTTTGAAGTTTTAAATTGGATTGAAAATTGAAAAATTATACATGGCGGGAATCATTTGAATGTTCATATACAATCAATCAAATGTTATGTTACCTCCAGTACTCACAAAAAAAATTTTTTTTTCTGGCAAGTAGTAGACCTGCCAGGTACTTTCCATCACGTTCATGAATCGTGATAATCATCCGGAAAATATAACTAATCTTGCAAAATCAAAGTTGCTATTCTTTTCTCATCACAACGTAATGGAAAGTAAAAAACAACATGGTGAAAAATATTAATTACTCATTCAGCGAAATAATTTGACCAAATTTTGGTGAACTCATTGTCATTGAGTAAGGCTAAAATATTATCGACTGGATTGCATGATTTGATGTTGGAAAGTAAGCTCGTCAACAATAATAATATTTGATCGGATACATTCAATTCATTTTAGAAGAAAAAAGCTGCTGCAAAACGAAAGCGCCAATACACTGAGAGCTCAGCCGACTCGTAAGTTATCATAAATTCGTAACATTTCTTACAATACTTACATAAACGAATAACTATATGTTCCATCACAGCTCTCCAGAGAAAGTGAAGAAATTAGCGAGACAAGACAAAACTTCGGATAAAATTATGAACGATGCTACATTATATGAATCACGCCAAGCCCATTCGCCTAAATTGTGGCAAGCACGATCAGTCGTGGACACACCGCCACCATCAAGGCAAAAAAATTCGCCGACCCGACAATCAATTTTGGAAACGAAAGAGAAATCACCAATCAAAGAGACATCGGCCCAAGGTATAACTACAACGCAAGCAGCGGCGAAACGAAGTGATCTCCGCCTATTTTCAAAAAATCACGGCGAACGTGGCCGATCACCGAGACGATATTTTAGATCTCAAAGGGCATCACGATCACCTCGAAGGAGACGAGTCTCTCGATCGCCAAGAAGAGCTAGCAGATATTCGATGTCCCGAAGCAGAAGTAGATCGAGAAGCGACCGATACAGTGGTGGATCGAGACGTAGACGTTCGCCGCCGGCCCGTCGGAGGTCTCGCTCTCGGAATCGATCACCAAGACGTTCAAAGAATCATCGTGAACGATCAAAAAACCGACATAATAGTCGGAGCAGGACGAGAAGTTACTCGAAACGATCTAGCTTAAGTTATTCGCCGATACGCAGAAATCCTGATCGTTACAGGGACTTGTTGGACGATAGAAGACGACAAAGAAAAAGTGAGGATAAAAAACAAAAGTCGAGATCTGTGTCCAGGAGCAGAAAACCTCGAATTATTCCACCACGAGTGAGTCTTCGTTCATCAAGCGAAGAAGAACCTGAAGTGGTAGATGACGATTCGAAGCAGCAAGAAGATGAGGAACGGCAGAACGAGATAAATACTCTGAAACGTCTTCAAAGCGGTTTGGCTGCAAAAGCACGCGAGACTTTGGGGAAAAAGGTGATAAGTCCGATCAAAATAAAAACTGAGAGAAAAGAAGAAAGCATTTTGGATATTGCCTTACCTGCTGAGTCACCTAAAACAACAGTAATCAATCAATCGATGAAATTTCGTGAGGAGTCAATATCAAAGTCGCCCATTCCATTGAACCTGTTGAAATCAGTAGAATCTAGCCGGTCACCTTCTCCGGCGTTGCCTCTTACACGTGAAGAAGCAATATACGCAGTATGTGTTAAAACTCCTACTACACTTTCCATGTCACCTATCGCTGCGACGGTATCGGTGGACGAGCAGCCAATTAAACTACGTTCTCCGACTGAATCGCCACCCCATCCATTTAACCAATTAAACAACTCACTATCACGATCGCAATCACCAACCACTAGAAAAAGTCCCACCAACAAAAGAAAATTCTATCCTAGGTCAGGGTCACGCTCATACTCCAGATCGGTCTCCCGAGAGACGAAATCTTCAAGGTGTAAATCTTCCGCCAGATATAAAACATCAGAGTCTTATTCGCGCGACAAGAAATCCATATCGCCGAAGCGATTATCCAGATCGCCATCTAGAACGAAAGAATCAGTGTCATCGGTCAGATCAAAACACTCAAGAAGCTCGAGATCATCGTCCATGTCCAAATGTTCCATCTCGAGATCACGGTCACGGTCAAAAAAGTCAAATTCGCGATCACCAAGAAAGCCGAGGTCCAGAAGCAGTACTAGATCTGTATCAAAAAGATCGAAGAGTCACTCATTATCAAAGAAGTCACATAGCCGTTCTAGATCGATTTCCAGAGATAAACAAAAGAGAAGTCGAAGCCGAAGCAGTTCTAATTCATCACGGAGGTAACTTTGTTGAATCATTTCCAGTCAATTCGAATAATGTTGATATCGTTCATTCCTGTTACAATATTATTGTTATTGTGATTTAGTTCAACGGGTCGCAATAGGAGAAGCTTCTCGAGCTCGTCGCGATCCTCGAGCAGTGCGTCTAGTCGATCATCTCGTTCCACCTCAAGTAGTTCCGGGTCAAGTAGATCGCGATCTCCTTCTATACCGCGTCGCCATGGCTCACCGAGTTTCCTGGATAGACGTCGCATCACCAGGTAAGGATACAACAAAATATGCATTTGGTCCATTGACCATTCATAATTGCACCAATTTATCAGTCATTATTCACTGGCTCGGTCCTCTAGTACAGTATTATTTCTACACATTATTTACAATTCATTTTTTATTTATTTTGTTTTGATTTATCACCTAGCCACTAAATATTCGGTTGTTATCAAATTCGAAAACTCAATAAAAAACTTCAAATATTTGAGAATACTCTTTTTTTTTTCTTTTTTTTTTTGTGTAATCAAACAATGGTTTGTAAAACTCCTAATTTTCTTCTTTTTGTTTGTTTGTTGTATCCAGCAGAGACAGATCAAAGGACAAGCATAGAAGATAGTGTATTCGGAAATCACACAGATAATTGTGTAAAATAATTTTTGTTTCCACATTTTTTTTTAACGTAAATCATCGGTTATTGAAACATTTACATGAAATGTTATTTTTAAACAGAAAATATAAATGGAAAATTTTCTGCAAAATTGATGTCCAGAAACTTAAATGATTAGATACAGACAATAGAATTGGATACCAAAAAATATAGCAATTATTGTTTTACCTACTCACCTTATAACCATTATTTTCTTCATTATAATTTTGTATTCCCTCATTTGATGAAATGTATTCTGTAATGAGTGCAGTACGATGCGTTGGTTGTATGTTTATTTGTATTATCACTGAATTCTTTTTTTTTTTTTTGCATTTATTCGATCGTAAGCGTAGCATGTGTGTAATTTTGTGTCGTATTATGACTTACTGTATATGAAATACAATTCGTAGTAGTGAACATTTTATTTTCATTGTGAATCACGATCAAAGTATATATTACAGAGCGACAAGGAAAGCTCTGTTCTATTAGTCCAATTTTTATTCGTTCATTCCGTTATTATATTTATTCCGGTATCGTTACCTCGTGTTTTCTTTTACTTTGGCCGGTGCCTCAATCGCAAGCAGCATATGGTAAGTAAAGCGCCGTATTATTTTTATTTATTCGTTCGTTTGTCAACATGTCATGTTCTCATTTTCTTCCATTTTGTTGTTTGTTTTTGTTTCGTTATTTTTTTTTTCTTTCGTTTGTTGCATGCTGAATAGTTCCGTATTTGAATTGAAGGCCGGCTAACTGTCACTCATATACTTATTAAAAGTTGATATCTTTTGAAAAATTTTGGATAACCTAACGAAGATATCATCGGACTCACATTAAGAGAAATAACATATAACACTCGTAAATGTCGTATGGGATGATTGAACTAATATAAATAACATTTTAGCGCTAGAAAACGGCCAATACCATATCATCGTCCAACGCCATCACCCCAATCGTCGCCGAGCAGCAGTGAATCTAGCAGACAAAGTGATTGGTCAAGTCCTAGTCGACGATCTAGTCATTCTCTTACTCGAAGTCCATCATATAACCATTAATCTGATATGCATATATACGTAAATTCTCATGACATTAGAGATTAACTTTTAATTAACTCAAGTTTCCCCACTTGATTCAAAGTCGCCTAGCTCAATCCTATATTTTCAATCGACATTCGTTTATCGAGGTTAGTTTTTGTCGATATGTGAAAAAATAATTGTCCGTCAGTTAGACTTTGATTATCAAACAATTGTGCATATGATACTTTCTAGTCCAGCAATTAGTATGACCAATACATACATATAAAAATGATGTCTAGCAAACTGACCAATTAACTCAAATAATTGTGATTCGAAATATTTTAGTGCAATGTTAAATCACCTGTTTCACGTGTAAATAGATAATTTATATGCTCGAATCGATAATTTAGTATTAATGTAATTACAAGATTCATTTGGAATGTGAACCTATGTTATCTAGAAACTATTCGCGCAACTTTGAATGAGTGGCTAGTCCAATTTTAGTATAATTTAGGGAATTATTATTCCACTCTATTCCCTGTTTAATTTAAATAACAAAAATCACAAGAATCAATGTGTTGAAAAATAAATGAAGACCCGTACTGTGTTTGTAACAATCAGAGTTCCAATGCGCATTATTCTCTGAATTAATAAATATTAACGTAATATGGTTTCCTCTTCGAGTAATTAATCTCAATATTTTCGAGTTTATATTGGAAGATTATTTATTATAATTTATCTGAAAAGGATGAAATAACTGTCGACCTTGAGAAATTTCTGAAATGTCTAACATACTCTGTATTGTTGTTGTGTCCAAACTCCAATGCTTGAGAGTGAAAATTTTATTAACAATAATGATGATAATAACAATAGGTACTATACATCATAAAACAAAAATGACAGAATGTATAAATTGATGTTCTTCATATTATTTACCTTTACCTGACGAAAATATATTGGCAGAAACTGCAGGAATCAATTTTTTGTCCTATCATTTTTTGTACGCACGTTTGCCAAATAAATCGTCCACAATAACCCAATCATATTCACCATCAATACCCTCAGCTGCAAGTTATATGAATATATTAAATATTTAATTCAGCTACTCGAACGATATAATTATAGAAATAAAACTATATATAGGAAAATAATACGATTTTTTTACCATTGGTGGAACATAACGTATATTTATAAACTGCAGCAGCGTCAAGTATCTCAAATTTGTCAAAAGCAGGGGTCCATACAGCTTTTGGACATTTATGCAGGACTTGTGGTGCGATTTACCCTGAAATAAAAAGATGACAAATTGCTATATTGTTTACATTTGAAATGAAGGATCAAACCTCAAATCTGGATAGCATATACAACGCTAACGCTTGAAACAACGGTGTATACACGAGTCTTTCTACCATCAGAATACCCAGTGGATTCCTAACTAACAAGTGAATATACTTGTAAAAGAAATGAGGCACTGGTCCACCAAATAATAACCTGTAATCAACATGTTGACCCATGAAAAGTAATTTAAACCAATGATAAATAATGATAATGCTGATTACCCAAACAATCCAAACGCAATTAAACTATCTTGATTTATCTTCTGTACACCCGTTATTCGTTGCGCAATATAATTTCCAAATGTCGCTACGACACAGCTGTAAAATTTAGTTTTTCATGAAATACTATTACTTATAAAAACAAAGGATCAAAGATTAATACTATCATGAACATTCTTGGATTGTGGAAAAACCATCTACATACCTTGTAATAGCTTTTGTTTTTACAGGATGTGTGAAAAGATTCGTCATGTAAGCCGCTATTAAATCGAAGATAATTTGCGTTGGCTTCGATGGTTTTGACAACGACATTATCTTAAATGACTGAGTGTTAGAATTATATCGAAAAACGAAATTTTTATTTGCATACAATTTGTGTCTTATATGATTTTGAATAGGGACATTAAATATAATAACAATAATATAATAAGTATGATGGAAAAAAAATCAATCTACGATTTTCCAACTCTATAATATTGCGAAGCAATCGTAATTCGTAAGTCAGTCAGTCTTTTATGACCGTAGTGAGAATGATGTGGAGTGATGTCCAATTGTCCAGTGATGTCTGGAGGTCCCACCTCCACCAACCTCCACCCACCTCACGGAGACAGATCTCGGAATGCAGTGACGGCGCGGAACAGTTTCAACCAATCACCTTTGGCCATATAAATTCAACTGCACGGCCGAAGAGGACATGAGGGAAGATTATGGTAATTCAGTACATTTGCACTCACCAGATGGCGTGCCAGTCGACATTTTCGAAATAATTAAAAGAAAAATAGTGGAATAGTTTTCACTGTATACAGCGAATGTTTATTAGGTCTGCAAAGATGATCATCGGCTATTGATGAAGATATTGTACAAACAATAGATCGGCGATCTTTCCTGCCTGTCACGACATTAGAGACAAAGTTCAGGGAAAATTTATTTCTTCATAACTTCATGTGTTAGCCAAAGACTCTAGGAGTGCATACATGCATATTTCATCTAAAATCGCGCGTAAATGAAATAAATTTCATTTATTGTTACATGACAAGTTTTTTTATTTTTTGATGTTTTTATATGTTTATATTTATTAAATAGATCATATACTACGGATTTCTTCACAATTTTTCAAATGAGCCACTTATACATTCACTCTATTTCTTATTGTATCACGTTATGAACGCTTAAGATTAACGAAAACAACTCGTGAATCAATAATTATCATAAATTGACATAACGAACAATATTTGAATATTATTTGAACCCTGTCCGGTTAATCAGCATAATAAAAGCACCGCGCCATAGCGATTACATAAAAATATGAAATGAAGGTAATATAAAAGTTTCGACTACTATACGAGAGTTAGTACAAGTATGATATAGGCTTAAATTAATAGCCCAGACACACCATGTGGCAGCGCGATTGCTTGACAAATTTTCCCATCATGCCTTGCAGGATTAGAGAGTACCTCTTTATATAATATCTTACCACGAGACAACGAGCGTAGTGCCATCTACCGGTTTCGTTAAAACTAAAATTTCCTTCATCATGGAAACAAATAAGCGATAGATCAATAACCATCACCAATTCCATTCATAATCCATAAGTTTTGTAAATTTTCATTCAGGAATGAATATTCTGATTACATTACCGTGATATCAATTCTTTTTTCATGATTTCGGGGAAGGAAAAGACACAATAGTATATATATACGCGAGTCATAAATTCGTGCGTTGAGCATTTTGATTTTTATTAAATTCCGGTGACTTTATATCAGGTTTTGAATTGTGTCATTTCGTTGGTTGATTACTGATCAATGCGACGAGTAACCCAGTTTCGATATATCTCGTGAATGCGATATATTTCAATTCGATTCGATTTCATGTGTTTTTCATTGGTAGGATATGAATGATATGAGAATGAAATACCACACTGTATCATATTGTACCGCACTGCACACAATTTACCGAATTTTACTAATTTGGCCAACTTAATAACATGACGAAAATGCAATTTGTTGTATAATATTAAAATGGAGAAATAATTGTTGTTCCATTGTTATCAAGATAATGACTGTCATGGGTTCGTGTGTATTGTGATTGCGGGCATCGTCATCGTTATAGATAAAACTATATAATTATCCCTTTACATTACATCAGTACACTACTGAGATATATCGATCATTTACAGTATTGTTGAATTTTTATCGAAATAATAGTGAGAGTACACTGCATTGATTCTATTGACATATTGGACCATCATGCAGGATGATAATATAAAACGTCCATTTTACATTGGTGCAATTGATGAAGGAACTAGCAGTGCCAGATTCTTGGTAAATTGTACAGAAATGAATCTCAATAAGACACCACGCATTATATATGATATAATAATTTAATGGATACAGATATTCGATGTGACCCGAAGAAAAGTAATTGCTTCCCACCAAATTGAAATCAAACAGAAGTACCCTCAAGAAGGATGGGTAGAGCAAAATCCAAACGAAATTCTTACAGCGGTTTTAGATTGCATTTCCAAAGTAATAGAAAAACTTAAGAGTCTTGGTATCGAATCATCTGATATAAAAGCTATTGGCATCACCAATCAACGTGAAACAACTATAGTGTGGGATAAGAAGACTGGGGAACCTCTCCATAATGCAATAGGTACTTACACACAGACCTCAAATTAATACTCGAACCGAAAGTTAGTTTCATGTGATCGTGAAATTTTAACAGTATGGCTGGATATGAGGACCACAACGACTATGGAAGATGTCCTAGAGTCAATCCCAAATAAAAGTAGAAATAAAAATTATCTTAAACCACTTTGTGGACTGCCCATGTCACCTTATTTCAGTGCGCTGAAAATCCGATGGCTCATCGATAACGTTCCAAAGATAAAACAAGCATCAGAAGCTGGAACTTGCGCTTTTGGAACTGTAGATACTTGGCTAATATATGTAGGAAGATAAATAATAATTATACATAAAGTTTCGTATCACACTTTCGTTAATGATATTGTATGAAATCACAGAATTTAACAAGAGGTGAATTGCACATTACTGATGTCTCTAATGCTTCGAGGACGATGCTGATGAATATTGAGACGTTAAAGTGGGATCCATTACTCCTGCGTTTCTTCAAAATTCCTCAGTCAATGCTGCCGGAGATAAAATCGAGTGCAGAAATTTATGGACACATATCTAATCCCAGTTCTCTAGCTGGAATTCCAATTTCAGGCGTAATAATGTTTTTTTTATCATCCGAAATTATAGGTGAGGGAGAAAAATAAATGCCGGTGTTATAAATATTTTCCCCCCAGTGTGTCGGCGACCAGCAAGGCGCGTTACTGGGTCAATTATGTTTGAAACCAGGTCAAGCGAAGGCAACATATGGAACTGGATGTTTTCTCCTCTACAATACCGGAAATATTGTGTGTATTTTCACAATTGCCACAATATTAATCGTTTTTCAATTCAATTACATTTATGACAATGAATTGTTATCTCATATGATATTTAACACACACAAATAGAAAGTCGATTCAACGCAAGGACTTATAACGACGGTGGCATACAAATTGGGGCGGTCACCAGCAGTATACGCGTTAGAAGGATCGGTTGCCGTTGCTGGTGCAGCTCTCTCGTGGCTCAGAGACAATATGCAACTCATGGGAAATATAGCACAAACCCAGGATCTCGCTGAACGCGTTCGTAACTCCGGTGACGTATACTTTGTCCCGGCCTTCTCTGGGCTCTACGCTCCACATTGGCAACAAGATGCTCGTGGGCAAGTAGCAACATATAAAATTTTCAATTGCAGGCATATTTATTGACAGATGAATTATGTTTATATATAAAAACACATGAATATAACTAAATATTTCTTCCAGAGTTATTTGTGGTATCACGGAAGACACACAGCAATATCATATCATCAGAGCGGCATTAGAAGCTGTATGTTTTCAAACTCGCGATATTCTTGAGGCCATGATAAAGGATTCGGGTACGAAATTGTCCACACTTCTTGTTGATGGTGGTATGACAGTCAACAATCTACTTATGCAACTACAGGCAGATCTTACTGGCATCAATGTTGGTGTGTACTTGCATATTCATGAGACTACTCACGTTCATTTTGAAACCACTTTACAAGTTTTTCTTTTTAGTGAGGCCACATATGGTTGAATCAACTGCTCTTGGGGCTGCCATCTTGGCGGGGATCGGTGCTGGCCTTGTTGATATTGGAGAAATTGATCCATCGCATATGACGAAATTTACTCCGCAAATAAGTGAAGATGGTAAGTGTCAATTACAACACCATCATTCCCACATGATTGTTATTTATTATTGAAAATGTTTATGGAGAAAAAAAATGATGCAAAATATTATTCTTCTAGAGCGAGATCTACGATACTCAAAGTGGAAGATGGCAGTAGAACGATCGATGAAATGGGATCTTCAATCGAGTTTAGACGCTTAGGCAATTTTATTTTGAATGATTCCATGATACAGTCATTTGTTCATAAACAAAACCATAATATCTCAATGGGATACAATTAGTCTATACTTTTGTGTTGTTATTCTGAATGTTAAAATATAGTTAATACCAATTGAATCGATAAACAATATGTAGATATATGAATTGTGATCCGCCGTATGTTTTGATGATAAATATTGTCTAATATGGAAAATCAGAAATGTCGTTATGCTCCTTTTTATTCTAGAGATTTCCTCGTGATTTGAAAAATTTGTTTGGCTTTGTAGGTGTTCCCTAAATAGGTTATTCGAATCGAATGCATAAATAGTGAATATATGAGTGTCTCATCTGAAAAATAATTGTTGTTTTTACTTACTGGATTCGAAGATTGACAGACGATTATCTGCGTTTGACCCGAATGTGATCCCGTTTTCAACGACTCATTGCATTTATCATTGCATGATAGTACCTAAATGTTATATAAAACCTTGAAATGGAACGAAAAATAGAACATGAAAGTATGAACGCGCTATTTTGTTACCGAATTCTGGTGATTGAAATCGGTGATATCATCGCTTGAGTCAGAGCCGAAATTGAACGAAATTTTCTTAGGTGAGGCTTTCGGCGATGGTTTAGGGGAGTATGTGTTCACAATAGGTTTCAATATAGACTTAATTTTCCCACTACTGACTATCTATTGATAATAATAAATCGTGCACTTACATTATACGCAGTAGCGTATAGTTTTTATAGCTGGAAGAGTTATCTTCGAAATACTTACCTCCTCGTGTTGTACATGAATCTGCTTCGTATTCTGGAAATAAAATTGAAGATAAATTCTCTCGAAAGCGAAGAAAGCAAAGAATTAAGAAGAGAATAAGTGTACTTTGGCTATAATCTTTCGCGTTTGAAGGCTTTGAATTGGTTGTGAAACAGTGGAAAGACCCAGATTCGACAGTTTTTTTTCCAATGTCAGGATTTTATTGTCCTTCACTGCCTCTGAATCTTTGTATTTTTTCTCCGCAGCCGCCAAATTTGTCTGCAATTTCGATATTTTTTCCTCCAGTTCTTTCTCGGCGTCAGTTTTTTTCGCAAGTAGTTCTTCCAATTTAAATAGCTTCGCTTCCAGAGTTTCTTTTTCATTCAAAAATAGTTCCCTCAATTTTTCCTTTTCCATTGTAATACTGGACAATGCGGACTTCATAGATAAATCTTCTTTTCTCATGTTCTCCATTGTGTCTGATAATTTATCGAGATCCACCAAACATTTCTTGTACTTTTCTCTATGAATTTTGATTTCATTTTCGTATTTTTGCTCAAGTCGCTCATTTTGACTTTGGAGCTCCGCAGTTTTGTCAATCAATACTTGATCCAACTTTAGTTTCAAATCCTCTATCTGTGACTGCAACTTCTTTACTTCAGAATCCTTATCCTCATTATCCCGATGCAAATGTTCATTCGTATCGTTATTGTGGTTTATAATTTCTTGCAATTGTATCTTGGTTCGGGTCAAGTCGGCCAAAAGTTCCATACGCTCTTTTGCTTCCTTCTTCACACTGTCATTGAGTTTATTCCTTTCTTTCGTAAGAGCACCATTTTCCATGGTTATAGTCTCCACTTCCTGTTGTAAGCGACACAACTCACTGTTCTTCTTCTCCAATGTTTTCTCTATGCGTGCTTTTTCATCCTTGACACGTTGAAAATCCAATCCAGTCTCGGTTAACTGACACATAAGTTCTCTCACTTGCTTCCTAATGGAATCAAGCATTATACATGTTAATACATGTAAAATGAATCTAATTTCAAATGCCTTATTCACCATTATGATAAATTGATAATCAAGCTTACTGATATAGATTGATTTCTTGTTCTTGATTCGCTATCAAATCGGTTTTCTCTTCCAAACATCTCGACATCTCGACTCGGCTCCTCTCAACTTCTTGCAATCGTTCTTCAGTCTCATTGAAATTTTTGTGCAATTCAAACACTTTCAATTCATAAGTATCCCGTATCTACAACGAAAATGAAGAATCATACTCTCAATATACACCTATACATTAATTTGACCTTTCCGAATTACCTCATTACGTTTCTTCTCCGCTATAGCATTAATTTGCTCTAGTTTGATTCTTTCAACAGTTGAAGCTTCTTCGAGTTCCGTAATCGAAACTTTCATTTTCTTCACCACTGTCTCCATTTCAATTAATTTTTGCCTATCATTTTCCAATTCATTGATAACCTTGCGAGTTTCTAATTTCTCTTGTGATACTCGACCCTCCAAAATTTCGCACTTAACTTCCAATTCGTTGAACTCTACCTCCTTATCATTTAATTTTCGTTGAACTTCCTCCACTGTATGAAAACGACAAGAACTAAATGAAATATAGTGTTAATTTCAATGTTGAATGTACATACCCGCTGTTTGGCGCGCGATCATCAATCGCTTCATCTCTGTTTGCAGTACTAGATTTTCAGAGCGTAGTTTTTGAATTACATTATTGTATTTATCTGATAGATCAGTGGTGTGAACTTGAAATCTATCCAAACTTTCAGTAACACAGTTAATGTGCTGTGAAATATTTGCAATCAACTCCCATGTAGTTGAAATTCTTAATCAGAAAAAAAAAAGGCATAAACGGTAATAGCTGAGGGGAAGGAAATTTCAACCTGCAGATATGGAACTGATGGAGTTACTTATTCAATAGACTCTGCTTCTCAGTTGTCTCTTTTTTCAGAAGAATATTCAATCCAGCGACATTCCCCTCGGAAACAATCAATTTCTTCCTTATTGACTGGATTATTTTATCGGCTTCCTTATATTTCGTCTCGAATTCCTGCAGTCTCACAATGTCTTTACTCTGAAACATAATTCCACGGATGTAAACACATGGCTAAATGTATGTCATCGCGCCCCCGAAGACATCATGGTTATCAGTTTCAATGTTTACCTCCTGTGTGGTTATGGAAGCGCGACCTGAATCTGAACCTGTCTTCCACAGCGATACCATCTTCTCGGTTAGCGCGCTCTTCTGAGCGTTTTCACGCTTGCTCATTCCAGTTTGGGAAAGTGTTTTCTTGTATTGCGAGTCGAATGGTTCATTATGAAATTCTTGTGATAATTTCCGTTTTTTAGGGTCTCGCTCCATTTTCCAATAGCTTCTCCACAATAATATCTCTTCCTACGATTCTAAAATAACATAAAAAATTGTAACAAATCGATTGTCACTTTGTTGCACAATCTAATCCATGAGAATTTTCCATCAATGGTTTTATTCGAAACAAATAATATCATTTATATAGACAATACTTGTATAATGAACTAATTTGGCACGATATGGGAGAGGGGAGGGGCAAACTGTGGAAGCAACAATGGGCGCTGTGTTTTCGGTGCTTTTTATTGCTCTCCAACAAAGTTGAGTCCAACAATCGTTTCACCGTTAACATTTCGAATTCTTCCAATCAAGAGCAGGATAACGATCACGTGGCACGTGAAAACTATTTCGCCAATTCTGCGACAACATGAAGTTAGTCGTGGAGTCGTTGATCCTTGCACTTCATCGCTGTCTCCGTTGATCGTTCGCAAAATCGATACAACAATAATATAGATACATGCATAAATTATATACTTTCTGATTAGAGTATATAATTTCACTATATACGTGTATAATGTATACACGTTTAATAACAGTTTACCCGAAAAGATGATTTTACTTCTATACTCTTTTATATGAATATTATATTATAAGTTATAATGAACTGTACGTCTGTATGTTTGGCTCGGAAAGTATGGTTACTGGAGAGGACCTCCACTATACTCAAATAATTATTTTGCAAGTTATTGATCTCATTTTACTGAGTAGTAGTCGTACATATAATTTATGTATTATCGGTTATTCCGACTGCTAATCAAATACCTCATTTCTTATATTCTGTTCATTAATTCCCAGTGATTTTCTATTTTATAACACAACAGAAGTTAGTAATTATTCATAATAACATTGTAAACATTATTTCACGTTCTACGCGATGTCCACGGCATTATCACTCAATACAGAAAGTAAGGAAGAAAATTGTATATAGGTCGTACATGTTCATTCGGGTGAATCTCAGATCATAATCAATATCCTTCTGAAGAGATCAGCCACACAAATTTCTAGAAAGATGAATGTGCATGAAGTGTTTCATCGCCTCGTCAAGGGCGAATCCTGGCCCGTAATGAACAAAGATGCGATTCTTACTTATTTTATTTTTTCAATTACTTTTCACATGCTATCAACAACGGTTCAAACATAGTGTTATGGTTTTTCGGTCGTATAAATTGTGGATTCAGTTTTTTTTTTGATGGAATGATGTACATCAGTAATAGACGTGTTATGGGGAATTTCAATTTTTATTTATTGACCAAGGATTCATTCACTGTAATAATCACGGATTTTGAAAACTCAATCATATTGTTGGTTATTAATCGGGAAAATTAAATGATATATTTTCTGTATGTACACAAACCTCTAGAATGTACATAACAATTTCCGCAGTGTATTCCGCCACGCCACTGTCATCAGACTTTTCATAAATTGCGAGACAGCTCATGAAAGAATTGTGGAACAAGAGGGATAATTTTATCACTGGAAACTACATATATACTTACTAGGTACGCCTAATACATACAATATATATACAACCTCTCACGGGTTGAAAATAGAAATCCCACCGTACCAAATTCCCCGCAGAATTTTCGATATCGAATAAACAAAATGACATAACGAATAAACAAACCCTGGATTGTGTCAATGCATTCCCAGAAGTAGTTTTGAGCCTTGGTGAATAATCTCGTCGACAAACGTGCACGGCAGATGTTGCAGTCTTGGCAAAAAAAATTTTATATGACTTCCAATGCCAAAAATTACACGGGACTATTACAAACTATGCAAAAATTCTACTACGCCTTTCGACAACTTTTTATTAAAAAGTGCTGGAGTTCAGACCTAGTTATAAAGTCACATAAAATAACGTAGCAATTCATACATTCACTCTACCACTACAATATGAAGCGTTTCATAATTAAAAAAAATTTTCTTAATTTGTAAACAAAAGTCGGACACTCTACCATTATGCAATGCGAGCCTGTTGAAAATTGTAGTTCTACAAAAAAGTACGTAATAACTATGAGAAACTATGATTTTCAATGACATATTATGAAAATCTATTCACAGATTTCATGTGTGGAAGTAGCATACTTTGTAGTACAAAATCGTCAATTGCTATAGAACCGCGTAGTTTTGCATAGATTTTTTTCCGCCAGGGAAGAATGAAAAAGTTATGAGCAATAATTTTTTAAATGAAAAGTCAAATGCGTCATCACCGCCTCACTTCGTTTCGAAACCAATCATTTTGGGGAGAGACCAAGAAAAGGGACAAATGACCCTTTTGCCGAATGTAAAGACCCAATAGAGACGCTCCCCTATTGATTACAATTTTCACATTTCTCACACTATCCGAGTAGACGCAGTGTGTTCACCTCGAGGCAGTTAGTCTTAAAAATTGGTAGTGTCTTCTCCAGAGTCATTCTGACCAGTTCGAAAAATCGAGCATCAATAGTTAGAATAGTTTCATATTCAATTAATAACATATGTCGCACCCATCCAAATATGTTAAGTTTAATTAATAATAACAATTGGAGAACGTTTAATTAATAATAACAATCTCAATACATCTTCTTTACGAACCTATTCGAACATTACGAATAATGAAAAATATACATGGCCCGATATAAGGCAACCTCACATGAAAACGTCATTCCGAACGTAATAACACTGCAATTAAAAAAGATTAGATGGGACACTTGGTCATGAAATTTGAATCGTCCGTAATTAGCACCAAGTTTTTGCGCGAATACTTCGAAAATAGTTGTCGTTTAATTCCAGAACTTTTGAACAACCCCAGAATACTAATTTTTCAAGTAAACATTGGGCACTATTTCAGCAGTGATAATGATAAATGAATATTATGAGCGTGAATCACTAGGATATATTTTTCCTATTAATTTCATCGAAATTGTATCAAATTTGATATTCCTATGCGATCCGTCGAAGTTTATCTCTTACACCGAAATAATTGCAAAACCGAATATTCGCCAATAATTCATATGGACGATTCGGAAATTCATTCTCGACTACACAGGTTTCAGTGCACAACTTTTCTTCAACATCATGCTCTGAACAAAATCACTACATTTATCAATATCGCTGTTGTTTTGAAAATAGAAGGTCGATTAGAGCATTAAGGTTTAACTCCTACTAAAAAAATATCCAGTGATTCTTCAACGTCACTCACCATTGTCAACACTGATAATTGAACACACTCATCAACGAACACTTCATGGCGACACTTAAATCATATTGTTAACCATCAGACAACGGTACTGGATCATTGGAGGAAGAGCACCAGTCCGCACACATGTTCTCAAGGGACAACTTACAACATCAAGGTCACAACATTATGACCATTTCAACATACCGGGCTTGATTGTGCCGGGCCAATCTGCATCAAGTCATGGAAAGAGCGCGGATCCAAGACATACAAGTCATGGATTTGCTTGTTCACTTGCATGGTAACGTCAACTGTTCATCTCGAAATTGTCACCGATCATGATACGGATAGATTTCTCGCTGCATACAAAAGATTCACATCACGCAGAGGAATATTGAGGCCATTCATTCTGAGCGTGGCACAAACCTCGTTGGTGCTGATGCTGGATTGAAAAAATTGTTCAATCACTCATCAGCGGAACATTAACACATCAAAACCGTCATTGCAAACGATCGTACTCAGTGGTACTTCAACCCACCAGGAACACCTAACGGGGGCGGGAAATGGGAGGCAGTTGGAAAATCAATTAAACATCACCTCAGACGAACTATCAATGACTCACTGCTCACATTTGAAAAATTCATCACATTGCTAACCCAAATAGAAGGAATTCTCTGCCATATCAGCTATCCCAGAGCCATCACTCCTCGACTTGAACATCTCACGACTATCCTCATGGCAACAAATTCAACATACGCTTCAACAATTTTGGAAACGATGGTCCACCTCAGTGTTTCAACCTCATCTGGCCACCAGGAAATGACATCACCCGCCGAACGACATGAAAATAAGAGACTTGGTGCGTATTAATGACGAGCGATGTCCACCAAGTAAATGGCCACTCGTGCACGCATCATCACATTTCACCCAGGGTCAGATGGACTCAGTCGAGTGGTCACTCTCAACTCTCACCCGACCAATAGCCAAACTTGCGTTGCTACCTATCACACATCAACCAACTTCAGCTACAGACATCAAAAAATGAAATCATCAACAACTGTTACTGATGGTAAGCAGAATGTTTGAGAAATCATCCAGCAAATTTTTCCGCCATCCTCAACCTCTTATTGGGGACATGGGCAGCGCAATGACACTTCCTAAGAATAGTAATGAAGCTTGGAGAACATTCTCTCCGATCGCTCAGCAGCGCTCCCGCGTTTTTTTTCCACCTGCATTGTCACCGAAGCCGCAAACGCAACAAGGGTCAAAAGAAACAATCGTAGTGTGACCTCAACAAATGTAGTGTTTGTTGTTCAACTAGAATCTGGTAATCATCACGAGATTAATAGAATCTTGATTAGTTGTGAACAATAGACTCACACCACCACCAGCATATCACCGGGAATCAATAATCGTTCAACCGGACACTTTTCAAACGGTTAACATCATTCACACTCCACACTCTTCAACATTCTGAAAACATCACACGCAACGTCATACACCGTCCCCAAGTAACATCTTTATCCCAATCTATACAGGTACCAGTCACAATCTCATGTGACATTGAAGTTTGCAGTTACCACCTCGTGCAGACAATCAACGTCAACAACCAGTGAAATTTTACAAACAATCCGAATAATTATACAAACAGATACTAATAATTTGAAATGAGGTTTGTTCGTTTTCTATACATCGCATGTATATGTGTGGATACAAATTTTTTTGTATGTAATCATATACGGAATTAGTTGTCTTGTATATATATATATATATTTTCGTGTACGCATTTATTTGTATATAAGTGAATACAAAATCGGTACTATATAATTAAAGCTGGATTTCTATCGGCTGTGTATCGCATTTTTGAGGAATATATGTCTTATTACCTATATAATGATCCAATATAAATAATATAACTATAATTATTTATTTGTTCATTTATTACGCTACTTTTGACATAGGAGGTAAACATTATTCGAGATTATTAACAAGCGCGGTGATGATTTGGCATGGGTTATGAGCGGATACTGTTCTATACGATCATAAATAATCTACATGACTCGATTAGATCTCATCACTTTCTCTCGAGTCGTCGTGTTTCCGCGGCATGATACGAAGCGGACTAATATATGGGCTCCTTATATATTCCCAATATCCATAGAAAAGGAATGAAAATTCAGCAAAAATCTATTTCACCTTCTTCTATTTCTTCGTTGACCTCTCAGGGTCATACTATTATATTAAGAACTCCATAATTATTTATTTGCAAACTAAACAGAATTGAAGTTTGTAGAGATATCACTGTATATGAATCATCGCTGTTCTATTTCATGGAAGTATCACTCAATTACATTTGTAGTTACACACCCGGCTGTTGTGAAATCAGTGATTGATTTTATTATCAATTGAAAAAAAGTGAAGTTCATTTGATATATATATATATATTGCGATAATTCTTTATTCACTATATTAATAATAAACAAATATTATAATATTTTTGCGTTTTCCCGATCATATTCTGATAGTGGCTGCCAAGCATGGATCCCACCTTGCTCAGAATTACCAGCTCTCATTGCAGCTCATATGTATGGTACACATATAATTGTATGAAGTATTATAAACACAATATACAGTTCGAAACGCAAGAATGAATATCGATTAATGAATTGAGTACAAATCTTTTTAATGTTCTCTCTTGCAGTCGTATATATAATTGTAAATTCCATTATTCTTTACACAATGCTATAACAAAAGCTGATAAGGAAAAACATTATAATATAGTAAAAGAAATATATATGTTTACATTGGATTGGATATAAATAGTTTTTAATGTCTTCTCCATTGGAAGCAAACAATTATTATTATCATTTCATTCGCTTATATTCGAGCATACCATTATTACTTCTTCATCTATACCCAATTAGATAAGAAAATTCCATCAGATTATTAGTAGCTGACGCCCGATTTTGTGCTACATTCATTATTTAAGCAATCACGAAAACGCGCCAGTACATCAAACATTGATGGTTTAATTTCTAGTTGAGAGACAAAATTAGATGGTGAAAACGGGTAGTGTACATCCAATCCAACATTCGCCTCGTCGGAAAATTGGGCGAAAACTTTTCGTTAATTTATAAAAGTGATAATAATCGCAGTTTTTTACTCCACATCGCATCTGAGTCGGAAACTTCAATCGGTAAGAAAAAATTGTATCCAGTCCTTTCTACAGATCATAAAATTTTTTCTAAAAAATTACAAGCTTGAGGATCCCATTGGAATAGTGAAAGTTGAAACATAAGAGACCTGGTCCAGGAGCCAACCATAGCGCCTGTGTTAATTTATATATCAGAAGGAAAAGTACGATGATTCTTGAGCATTCTGAACTTTTGAACAAATCTATGTTATCAAAACCTAAAAAACATTGATGAGTTCTGTTCAAACATGCATTGTTCATAAAAAGTGGTGACATTAATTTTTCACTTGTCATCACTTTGGTGATGAGAAAAGTATTGTAAAACCTGAGAAAGTGTCTTTCGGAACGATCGGGCATATTCAATTTTTGATAATGTCACCTGATATAAGACGGTTATACGAAGAAAAGACTGTCTGTCTGTCTGTCCGCATCATAAAGCGCGTGATATAGGAAACGGCTGATGCAAACAAATTTGACACTTGGCAACCTTTTTAGATATATGGTGCACGAGATGAACAATTGATATGTCGGATTTATCCCCAACTTCCGGTTCCACCGGAAATACTGATTTGAGATCTGATACAAAATATGGGAACTTCTAATTCTATTGCAAACACCGTTTATATGCGTTTTCCAACGTCCTAATTAAATTGTATCGAAAACGACTAGAGCGAAGACTTTGATACTCGAATCTTCTCCAGATCTAATGCCGAGGATAAAAAATTACTATCTACCATTGTATAACTGCCGGTTAAACAGAAAATACCGTTTTAGAGTATTTTCTGGAGTGAAAATTTAGAAACTCGATACGTTCTGACATTTGTTACTAAGGCCAATGATTTATTATTATTTATTAGTAATTACCATCGAACTCCCGGGTTTTCCCGGAAGAACGCTTTTATATTATCTTGGACGTTTTAATGAAGTATTGCAATCAGCTAATACGAGAAGTATATAGAATGTATAGAAATCGATCGAATCAACTTTATGATCTTCCCGAGTAAATAGTTGAAAGAAACTACGCGGTACTATAACGATTCACGATTTTCTTTTATAAACTAAGCTATTTCTGCACCCAAAATCTGCCAAAAGATTTTCATAAAATGTCATAAGATATTTTCATGAATATTTACAACTGTCTATAACTTCCCAGGTTGCCAGATAAATTTGCCATAATTTTTCATAGAAAATTTTAGTTTCTCATAATTACTATACATTTCTATTCAGAATTACAACGTTCTACTGAATCGCCCGCTTGATATTCATAAGAAATTGGAATGAGGAATGACATAGGGTGTGGGTTCAAATTCAAGGTTAACACTATCCATTTTCTTCCTCAATTTCTTGGGCAAATACCGAGATCCTCTCTCGGTATTTGCCTCGACATATCGAGGAAGGTTATCGAATTGGCAATAATAAGTTTTGATGTATCTCTTCCGATATTTCATACAACTGATTTGCAAACGTTTTTTTGCAGTATTTGTCAACTTTGTCAACTTTGTCAATACCGATATCGATAGGCGATAATGAGAGAAGATTTCGTACCGGGCATCATGTGAGAATATACATAAAATCAATCGTTAAATATATCATAACAATCAATACCAACTAGCATATTCATCACAGTGCAATTGAAAATGTGTTTCCCATCCGAAGATTTGATTGCTTGATTAGACCTAGTAACTCCTCCCATGACTTGGAACTCATCAAACATTGAGAAAAAAAGAAACGGGCCTAGATTTTGGTGATATCCTATGTTCATTAGCGGAATCTGGGTTTCACAACCAGATTTGTCACTGAGAAAAACTATTTTATATCAATTGCGCCAAAATATTTGATCATCAGTTTTTCTGACCAACATCCCACAGCTTGTTAATCAATGGCGATGCCATAGCGCATGTGGGATCCCACCCGTGATGTTATCCTCTCACTCCCCTTATACTTGCTCGCCTTTCATTGTATACATCCTACCAGTGCGAAATTTTCCAGGCAAGAGAGACACAAAGCCAGCGGGTGGGGGTTCGTCTCCTAACGGTGGAAGTTGTCGTGGGCGTACGTTACAAAAGAAATATTTATCCTGTGCAACTCCGCTAG
Source organism: Zele albiditarsus (assembly GCA_958496275.1). Lineage (NCBI taxonomy): Eukaryota > Metazoa > Arthropoda > Insecta > Hymenoptera > Braconidae > Zele > Zele albiditarsus. Next base: position 3,825,588 of record OY292410.1, read on the forward strand.
TTCCCGAGAATCCACGATACGGACCTCTGCTTTTATAGCAAAATTTTTATCAACTGATAAAAACGAACGTCACGACGAAGAAATGAAGGATCAGCAAGAAACTAGTGCATCCCAGAAAAAGCCGACCAAGCTCAGAAACCTTATCCAAAAGACTGAGGCCTTTGACTCACTCTATCCGCGGAGTACTGAGGTGAGATTATGAATGGAGATACTAATCGCTTTTCGTATTATATTTGGCTTATAGTCCATCGATAATTTATTGAGCATAATTATTGAAACTACTAATGAACGCTGAGGATTATTATCTCATGGCAGAAAACCCAGTGTTCGAGTCAGGTATGTCTAGGTAGCGTGATGAATCTCCCGTTTCACGGTAATGAGCCGAGAAAAAGAGATGAGATTATGGTGCATGCAAAGGATTTTTTGGAGCAATATTTCACGTCAATCAGAAGGTACAATCAATGCACTCGTTATTGATCCATAATTTTCCTCAGATGGATATTTTTTGTTTTCAATATTATTTCCAATATCAAAATTATAGATTGAATAACGATGCGCATCGTTCTCGTTGGGAAAGTGTCCAAAAAGAAGTGCTATCAACTGGTACATATCAGTTGAGTGAAACGGAATTGGTATTCGGAGCTAAACTTGCATGGAGGAATGCTGCGCGTTGCATAGGTCGTATTCAATGGTCTAAGCTTCAAGTATTCGATTGTAGATATGTCACCACTACAAGTGGGATGTTTGAAGCTCTTTGTAATCATATTAAATATGGCACTAATAAAGGCAATATCAGGTAGTCTACAGTATACATCAATTGCTATAACTTTTATTCACAATTCACTATGTACAGTAAATACACGAAAGAAATTATATCTTCCAGGTCGGCTATAACGATCTTTCCTCAACGCATTGACGGTAAACACGATTATCGTGTGTGGAACTCACAACTCATTGGCTACGCGGGATATAAAAACATAGATGGAACAATTTTGGGTGATCCATTCAATGTCGAATTTACAGACGTAAGTCGAAATTTCTAACATAATTTGAACATATTTGAAAATGATCGAAAATTGAGAAGAATATTGATATGAGGACACGAAAATGTTCCATAACGACATGGGTATTCGACAGATATAACAATACTTCGGGTATACTTTAATTCCAATACCATTAGATTTTTCTGTAGTATTTTTTATCAGCGAATAATGCAATGTGCATGTTTCGTTGCGATACAGTTGTGTTTCAAGTTGGGCTGGCGTGGCCCACGTTGTGGTGTTCGCACAAGATTTGATATTCTTCCGTTAGTACTATCAGCCAATGGACACGATCCAGATTATTTCGATATTCCTGCAGAACTCGTTTTAGAAGTTCCGATTAAACATCCAACGTAAGTCAATCTTATATGCCAAATGTATCATTCAACAGCTAATGTTTCTCGCATCTTGCATATTTATAATTTTTTAAATCAGATACAAATGGTTTGAAGAATTACAATTAAAGTGGTTCGCTGTACCTGCAGTCTCATCCATGGTCTTCGATTGTGGGGGATTAGAATTTACCGCAGCACCGTTCAACGGTTGGTACATGAGCACAGAGATTGGGGCACGAGATCTTTGTGACGTCACCAGATACAATCTTCTTGAGGTATGTTGATGGTTTGTGTATTTTATCAGCATTGTTATTGAATATACTGTAGATTAATATGCTGTTGTGTAACCGTGTTTTCAAATTCCACAGACGATAGCTGTTCGTATGGGACTGGATATCAGGACGCCTATCACGCTGTGGAAAGACAAAGCAATGATAGAAGCAAATGTGGCAGTGCTCTATAGTTTTCAGGTGAATATTAGCACAACTATTATGATGGAAGAAAAAAAATACGGCTAATACCACGTCCTTTTTCCCCTTTGAAAACCATCCGTTTGTACATTCAGATGAAAAATGTAACAATTGTCGATCATCACACTGCCTCCGAGTCTTTCATGAAACATTATGAGAATGAAATGAGATTACGAAAAGGTTGTCCAGCCGATTGGCTGTGGATTGTTCCACCAATATCCGGTTCAGCTACGCCAGTATTCCATCAAGAAATGGCGCTCTATCATTTGAAGCCGTCATATGACGCTCAAGATCCAGCATGGAAAACTCACGTCTGGAAAAAAGGACGTGATAAGAAATGCACATCCAAGAAACCACGGAGGAAATTTCATTTCAAACAGATCGCAAGGTGATATATTTAGTATTATTCTGCATACAATATAATCATGTATAATCCATCGAAACAATACAAATGACCAACAGAACATTCCTTTATTGTAGGGCTGTTAAATTCACATCAAAACTTTTTGGCCGAGCACTTTCTCGTCGTATTAAAGCAACTGTTTTATTCGCAACGGAGACAGGGACATCGCAAATGTACGCTAAGAAACTGGGGGAATTACTTGGCCATGCATTTCACTCTCAAGTTCTTAGTATGGATGAATATGACATAAGTAATATTGAACATGAGGCACTAATTCTCGTCATCACATCGACATTTGGCAATGGTGATCCCCCAGAAAATGGTGAAGCCTTTGCCCAAAATCTTTACGCAATGAAAATGAACGAGACCTATACAAACAACGAGTCTAAAATGAGGTGGAAAATAAAATAAATGAATAGAATGAACACCAAAATAGATTTTGATTAATCAATATTATGTGTTGTTTTCACACAGTTTGGCCACTTCCAAATCATTCATCAAAGCCAACAGTCAAAGTGAAGTAGGCAGTGCCAAAAAGTTGGACCGATTAGATTCTTTGAGAGGATCTACTACAGAATCTCAAAATGAGGATACCTTTGGACCCCTGAGCAACGTACGTTTTGCTGTATTCGCACTGGGTTCCTCAGCTTATCCAAATTTTTGTGCATTTGGTCGTTACGTGGATAATTTACTTGGTGAATTGGGCGGTGAAAGACTGCTGCGTCTAAGTCAAGGTGATGAAATGTGTGGACAAGAGCAGGCTTTTCGTAAATGGGCAGCGGACATATTTGCTGTGGCTTGTGAAACATTTTGTCTTGATGATGATGATACACTCCTAGAAGTAGCACTTTCACTTGGTTCTGAAGCTCTTTCAAAATCGACAGTACGCTTTGTTGAAGCTGATCCACAACCGATTGCCAAAGGTAGTATAATTTTGGCAAGAGTTTATGAATATTTTCGGAAATAATTGATTCTTAACACTGATTTACTTTACGTCACGTTTTTGACATATTTCCATAGCGTTAAGTAAATGTCATAATCGAAATGTGACGACGTGCAATGTATTGCGAAAAAGTAAATTGACGGCAGATGATTCTGGGTAAGAAACCAATCGTCATTCATTAATTTTCATCTTTACAGTTTCATTTCTTTTGAAAAATAATTGACTTTTAATTTGAATGGCCTTCCGAGCAGAATTACTACGTTATTGTTGGAACTTGATGACCTGGCAGGCATGGAAATCGCTTATAAACCAGGAGATCATCTCGGTGTATTTGCATGCAATAAAAGTGAACTCGTCGAAGGGATCCTTGCTCGTATAGAGCCCAAAATGGATTTTGACACTCCGATGGAGTTGCAAACGCAGAAACAATCTCATACTCCTAACGGTTAGTGTTAATCCACTTCACCGGAGATAAAGAATAAAAAATGAAAAACTGCAGTGAATATTGAAATGTATAAATCTCACGTATTTTTAGGTATTGTTAAAACATGGGTTCCACACGACCGATTCTATCCAAACTCACTGCGGATGTTACTCACGCGATTTCTGGACATTACCACCCCACCCACACCCAATCTTCTACGATACTTTGCGTCAATCGCCACAGATGGACACGAGAAGACAAAGCTAAATCTTCTAGCTGCTGTTAGTCATACCAAATTTAAATGATTTAAATGAAAAAAGCATATCAATTATACGAAAAATTGTATTATATATTTTTAGGATTCGACCACTTATGAAGACTGGAAACATTGGAAGTATCCAAATTTACTGGAAGTACTGCAGGAATTCCCTTCAGTTAAGCCTTATGCTCCTCTATTTGTCCTCCATTTAACACCTCTTCAACCAAGATTTTACAGTATATCTTCATCGCCACTTGTTCACCAAGGTGAAATACATTTGACTGTTGCAATCGTCCAATACAAATCCCAAGGTATAATATATATATATATATATATATTGACCCGAAGATCTTCTTGTATTAGTTTGATATCGAGTTGTCCCGGTCTCCATATTTATAGGCGGTACGGGACCAATACATTATGGCGTGTGCTCGAATTATGTGAATGATGTGACTGATGGTGAGCCGTTATATGTGTTTGTGCGCAGGTAATCAAATTTTGTTCCACATTTTCGACCATTTTCTTATTCACTTTTCCCATCTCAATGAAGCCATACCGCGACCATTACTGATTACTAATTTACACTAAAATGTTTTTCAGTGCCCCAAATTTCTATTTGCCACCGGATGATAGGACTCCCATGATTCTAGTTGGACCAGGTACAGGCATAGCACCATTCAGAGGTTTCTGGCACCATCGATATGCTCTGAAGCAATCTAAAATCCGTAAGTTTTTTACTCATTTGGATCATCGAGAATAGTTGATGACTCATTCGATTACGTGAAAGATATGTGTAAATACTTGCAGAACAAAACCTTGGCGATATATGGTTATTTTTTGGTTGTCGTCAAAAAAATATCGACCTGTATAGAAAAGAGAAGCAAGAAATGCTCGAGGCTGGCGTTCTAAAAAAAGTGTTTCTCGCCTTATCTCGCGAAGCCGATATGAAAAAAACTTACGTGCAGGATTTGATGCAGGCAGAAGCTTCTCAGATCTATAATATGTTGATGCATGAGGGTGGTCATTTTTACGTTTGTGGAGATTGTACAATGGCTGAAGACGTTTATCAAACATTGAAGCAGATCATAGGCACCCATGGACAAATGTCGAATAAAGAGGTCGAGGCTTATATGCTCTCGTTAAGGGTAATTACAAATTTATTTGGCGTGACTCCAATTCGTTCTTTGTATTCAAACTGTATATGTACATGTGATGCATGTGATGCAAATATATTTTCTGGTGTTTTAGGATCAAAATAGATATCACGAGGATATTTTCGGGATCACTTTTCGTACAGCAGAGGTGCATAATCGATCACGCGAAACTGCCAGGATCAGATTGGCAACCGAACCAGGATCGAATTAAATATTTTTACCTTATTTGAAGCACATTGAACGTATGTTGGGGAAAAAAAAAGGGGGATCAACAAATGTTCATCGCGTTGCCCGAACACTCGTGGTTGTTGAACTTATTGAACTGCACGTAACGTATTATATTCGTCTAAAAAATTTGGAGGCACTATATTTTCAATGACATCGTTATTAAATATTGTTGTACGTTCTCACGTAAGCATATCTATATGTATGGAGAAGTCTGAATATTTAAACTATATCGATCGCACAATACTGTTAGATGAACGTAGAATGCTTGTATATATAGCTGTATACAATTATGATAATGCCATGAAAATGAGTGTAATTCAAACAGACTTCAAATAATACTACGAGAGTTTGAAAAATAAAACAAATCCCAACTGATGAAGTTTGGCATATTTATCAATCCAACTCTCAACAATTTGTCATCAATATTTAGATGTAAGTGCCGTAATTAGAAGAAAAGACAAAATGAATTCTAGCGTGAGGATTACGAAACTTCTGAGTGACAAGCAATTTGTTTATTGGCAATGAAAGAAAATAGCAACAATGTCTTGAACGAAAATGAATTTTTAACGTTCTTCTCTACTTCCGATGTTCCACACCAACACGCGGCTTTTTTTGTGAACCATCCGAAGATTAACGTATGCCTACTCCATTTTTCGACTATTGGATACTCGAATCAATCAAGTGTGTAGTGCTGTAGTATTTAAGCCTGGTTTGTTCTTTTCAATAACACCACCAAGTAACTTTTTAATTTCAGCAATGGCTTTACCGGGATTCAAACCTTTGGGGCAGGTCCGCGTACAATTCATGATGGTATGACAACGGTAAACCGAAAATGGATCTCGTAATTTATCCAGACGTTCTGCGGTGGTAGTATCACGCGAGTCAATAATCCATCTGTACGCCTGAAACAGCATAAAACTGTTAAATGCAATTGTTTTTTTCATACCAAACTTCTTGAATTTAATCTTGCCTGCATCAAAACGGCGGGACCGAGATATTTATCTGAATTCCACCAGTAAGATGGGCATGAAGTACTGCAGCATGCACATAGTATACATTCATAGAGACCATCCTGCAATGAATATGGATGAACAATTATTAATTAAAATTCATATTGGGAAAACAGCGTGCGCTGAATAAAAATTTTTTATCACTCGCCAATTTTTTTCGGTCTTCAACACTTTGTAAGTATTGCTGAGTGCCAACTTTTTTCTTATCTGTTCTCTGTAGCCACGGTTGTATGTTTCTGTACTGTTCATAAAAATTAGTCATGTCCGGTACAAGATCTTTGACAATATACATGTGTGGCAAAGGATAAATCTTGCTTTTTTGGTTAGAGTTGCTATCAATTTTACTGATACACGCAAGGGTATTCGTTCCACCAATATTCATAGCGCAAGAACCACAGATCCCTTCCCGGCACGATCTTCGGAATGCCAATGATGGATCAATTTCATTCTTGATTTTGATGAGGGCATCCAAAACCATCGGCCCACAAGTGTTTAAATCCACCGTATAGTCCTGCATATAGGGCTTCTCTTGTGGCTTGTCAGGATTCCATCGATAAATTGAGAATATTTTGGTTCTGGCCTCAGCATTTTGTGCTGCGGATGCATGAAAAGACCGAACCTGAAGTTCGGAGAACGTAGTAAAGTAACAAGTTAATAATAATCACATCTGTCAAAAGTATATGTTAACCTGTAACTCATTCTGCAATGGATTAACACTCTGTGGTTGAAAATGGTTGCACTTTTATTTGAAAAAACTCGAATGATAACCCCGAGATATTTAGATATGATCGACTAACCTGTTTCAAGATATTTCGGCAAGCAGGTCCAACTCTTGCCATTTTCGATGTAAGATCCTAATCGCGTGCCCTAACTAAATTTGGATTATATAATATGTATATGTACAATACGCAATAGATGTAACGATGTACATCAGAGTACCATTTCTAATAAATATTGCAACAGCAAATGAACGACCGTTCACAATTGAACCGACTGAGCGCGACTGCGCGTTTTGTAGTGTATATCACATGTTGGTCTGTATATAACATATACTGTACAGGTAACTTTGAATATACAAGCAATTGACTGCGCGTTTCCACAAGCTTCCAAATCACATAACAGTGTATGGACACGATGTTCGCGATGTCCACTGTTTACATTCATATAAAGTCGAAGCTCTACATTTGTGCCCACTCAGAGTTGTAGAAGAGTAAAATTCTTAGAATTACGCAAATATGAGCCCTGTCCATTTGTGCACTATGCAACCTGGTCCTTCAAAGACGCAGACATATGGCACTAGGAGTAGAGGCGGGACCACGATTTAGTTGGCAGATGAATTTATGATTATTAATAAAAACTTAATCCAATCATTTGGGAATCATTTGTAGAGAATTGGGGAATTTCTTCTATAATTTGGGAAACAATACATAATTCATAATTAATTGAAAACAATCGAGCATATAGTTGACAGGTGAAATGTTCAATTTGTTTTCTTTTTTAACCGATTGCAGATCATTTGGGAACGTATTCCACGTCTGAGAATGATCGATTAATTCTTCACACATTGGTGGCATTCGATTGAGAAATCATTTTCATGTATCCCCTATCTTATCGGCTACCGATAATTACATGTAGTGTGTTGATGGTAGGTTATAGTACAAGGCGTACAAGGCTCATTTGGAGTAGCTTGTGAATAAAATGTGACCTGAATCAATTTTCGATTACATACTGTGGGGAATGTTTCAGAAGTTGATGGGACATTTTTCTGGTATTGTACAGATCACGACATATTACTCAGATCAATAAACTGCTGTCAGTTACGCCATGTTCTAATATCGAAGCGAAAAATTGTAGTTTGGTTAATATGATTATCATGTAGCAATTATGGTTGAAGGTTATCATCAAGATCCGATTGCGATTTTCCAAATCCGTGAACTAATATTGGTTGACAAATCCAGAATTAATTTGATTTTCCATCCAAACCAACCCTATATTTTCTCTAACTTACAGGGTATTTGGGAATACTTTATCGAAAGGAGTTCATGTTAAATCGACCTTGTCACTCATATTATCGTCGTGGAATATTCAATATTTCTGTGCTAAGTTTTCGATTCAAGCATTAAAAATAATTGTCTACGGTTCGCCTCCGTGTTTGACATCATGAAAATGGTATATCAGACAAATAGGTTCAATATTCCGAACTGTTATTTACTTCATTCATATGATGTATTCCAAACGATGAAGATCATATGGTGGAAGGTAAAAGTTCCGAGCTGAATATCAAGATTTACTTTGCTGGTAAGATGAATTACATCCTCCCGGACACCTCCATTGGTACCAAATCACCGGAAATAGTGAAATTGATTGTAAGGAATGAGCCGAATGAGGTATGAGTCTCAGGTGAGAGGGAATTCAATTTGCTACAAATACATTTTCCAACACACTGCGTGTTATTCTCCATTTTTTTATTCAATTGCGAATATTCCACCGCCATCGAAAAACAATATCCAGTATTTTTGAGTACGACCATTCCCATAGTTCCTCTTTTCGATGTTATTTAGAGACAATAGTATCTCATTGACAGCTGTTAACAATAAATGCCGGCTAAAAGTCCCCTTCTGCATGGAAGAAAAAAGTCAATTGTTACGTATCGGGTGGTATCAAGTCCATACAGACTCACTATTCACAGCTAATACGGTATTGCTATGGAGGCAACAGTGGGTTTCATTTTTGATATTATTGTAATACCATTCTACATATGATGTTCTACCTCCAACAAAGCTGCTGCAATAGAAGCGAAAAAGACTGTCGGGCGTGTCGAAGGATCAAAACCAGAAAGAATCAAGAAGTGAATCACTTCAGGTTGTTTATTAAGGGGCCATCTAAGTGTAAAATATTTTGAAATGCGTTTTTTTCTGTATTATCCACAAATATGGGCTAATGGAATTCCTAATGAATGCAACTACCAGAGATCATTATTTTTCAATTGGCTATGGAAGCTGAATACCCTTTTTCCTTTTTTTTTTTGTTGTATTGCTCAATTGACGATGAATCTTTTTATTACAGTACGGAATGTGAATCGAGTATCATCAACACGTCCAAATATACATTGAGCATCCACGAGACCAAAATATGGAACTGACATCATCAGGTACGAATAACTCATAGCATAATTACATGATTCGAACATTATGCAGGAAGTTCAGACAATGCGAAAGAAAAGTTGTCAATTTTTTTCATTGGAACCGGCCCTTACAATCTAAAATAACCTAATTTCAGCTGGGGGCTTCCGAAATTTTGCACAATTAGATCACTATTATGATTTCTAAAATATCATACTTGAGTAATTTTGTAGTTGAATATTGAACTGGCCATTAATGATGAACTGAACTAGAAAAGATGAAGAAAATTTGAATTACGCGCTCCCATTCCCACGGACGGACCGTCACGGTTCCTATATAGTAAGTTATGACTAGTTTGAAAAATTAGGAAACAAAAGGCGATCGGCTATTTATTATTATGATCATCATTAATTTTATTGTTTGCCAACGAGTGCAATTTCGGTTACAGTAATTCATTCGGTGAACTCGTGATAAAATTATATAGAGAACTTTCAGTAATTAGAAAGAGTCACCGAATTATATATTTACCACAGAATACATGTACCGAAGGTACGGAATCGGATATAATAAGGCGTGCTATTTTGTTTTCTTTTCCTCTATATCGTATCTTTTCTTAGACTAATACTCGATCATATCTAAGAATATTCATTTCTCTAAATATTTTACTCAAACCTAGTACTAAATTCAAAAAGTTAAACTCGAACCTGACATAAATAAATTCTTTCGATTTTTCAAAATTCATTTTCTCTCTTCCAGCGCACGAACCCAAGCATCGGTCAAAAACCAAAGGTGACTCAGTATGGAGCTATCAAATTGTTTGAGAAATATATGGATAGATCCGCCAGCAATTTTCCAGAACACAACAATATGTAAACAAAAGATCCGATAAACCTGGTGATCTCACAACAGCTCGACATAATCAAGGAATTTCAACGTCTGCCAAATTGAAAAACCATCTCATACATGATATTATAGAATCGGATGGACAAGAATTAGATGATCCGGAAAAAGTAGTAATTATCTTTCGGAGGACATATACCTTCCGAATCATCAAACACACGAAACTTTCGATCTTCTCCTGATGAATGAGGAATGGATCGCAATTAAGCCTGATGAGTCTACTGGCAAAACTAAGAACAGATTGAGGGAAAGAGTATAGGCAGCAGTTATCACGAAAGTGTTCTGGGGGAGGTACAACTTTAACAACGCATTCTTGGCGAAGTGGTCTTATGTGCGATCTAATTTTACAAATTTTGAAGATCAAGAGTATTACAAGAAGATTGTTGCGTACTGCAAGGATAACACAGACCACAAGAACATAATGATTGGTATAGCGAACGATCAAAATAACAATAGCGGAATGAGATTGATCATTAAAACACGTGATGCACGTAGGGAATATCATAAAGAAATGGAACAGCCAGTTAATGGTGTTGACCGGAAACGAGTAGGATTGAAATTTCAGAAACAGAGTGCGGCCAATTCTCGGGACAAGTTATTGAGAAATGAAATGGTATTCGGAAATAATGTCCCTTATTTTGTGCAAAGTAATGATATTTATAGACGAGTTAAAATGGGACTGCACAAAGAAAATGCCAGATGAAATCTCTTCAACAGTTATCATCAAATCCTAATTACGTGGGACCATACATCAAATGGGGAGTGTTAGATCGCCCGCTCGATATGGTTCCCAAGACCAACTACACGCCTTCAGAGAATACTGCCGGGTGATGAAGGTCATTACAAATCGCCATTGACGCTATAGGTCGAGTAGTAAAAGAATTTGAAATGTGTCCAGGCAGAATGACCGGTTATGTATTCTTATATTACAGCCTTCATTTGATTTGGACGGAAAACGATCTGTGTATATCGAATGTTGACAGAGATGCAAACTCAAGAATTTATTGAGGCCTGGCTTGAATTTTTGGCCTTGGCGCTCTCACGCCAGCGGAGGCACTTTCTAATTACGAACGTGCGATACCGATGTCTTGCTCTTTGGCATTCGAAACCATATTTTGATGGCTGTTTTTTGTGGGGGATGTCCAAAGATAGAAAGGGTCGACCAGCAAAGATTCTAATTAGAATAGATGCAGCTCATATCATGGCGCTGGTGTCAAAGTGACAATGTCTGAAGCACGAGGATCATCCCTACATTAAGAATTATTTTCTTCGCTGTGTAGCTTTAAAGATAAATACTAGAAGTGTTCAAGAATTCGAACGGATTTTCATTCTTACCTGTATGAGAAACTATTTTAACGCCTGCTGTTAAAATTACCGTTCGTAATTCTGGAAAGGAGCTAAAGCGTTGTATTGGCGTTCACTGACATATCATAGACGACTTTGAATTCTTGATGACATCTTATCAAGAAAAAAAAGATGATACCTCTCAATTATTTGAAGAATGCCAAAATGGAACATTGACTCATCAATGGATAAAAAAATTGATAGCATCAGCCTCCAAAGGGACGGAAAGAGAAGCATCTGGAAAATCGGTCAACGCTTTTTATTTACCGGAGTTTGTGGAAGAATAAGAACGGATCGCGAAAGAGTTTCCATTGTGAATCGCAGCAGCAATTGCTGGTACAGGAAACCATGCATTACCAGCTCATCGAAAAAGCTATTTTGGTCGTTTACGGTCGACAATTTTTGAAATTACACAATTACCATGCTCTGCTAATCGTTTTGAATTTGAGCATTGACAAAGTCGGACAAGTGGCAGCAATCTGCTCGCTGCGAAGTTGAAACATTTCAACCATAGACATCAAATCTTGCCATTTTCCACAAAAGAAGACGAGACTATTGAGGGTGTTACAGATAACAATAGCATCGGAGGTTAATCAAAAAGAATGCATTTGACTAATGACTTTGATTTTTTGTCTTATAAACAATGGAAGGGATTAGAAAACCAATAGGTTTTCATTGCCAAGAATGAGAATACAGATGAGGAAATTACAACGCGATGCGATATCAATATACACAGTGTATCGATAATTCATAATACTTCAACTATTCTTTCTGAAAATTGGAATTATGAAACTCAAAACTTCGAGAGAAATACAGAGCGTAATTTGCATACACGAAAAGCTCAATCATATGAATCACATATCATACGAATTCACAAGTACACCATTTTTCGATCACTCGTATATGCTAAATTAATGTTAACCAATGGAGACACGTCAGTGCACATTTTTAGAAATTCAGACGAAGAAAATGAAATCAAGCCCGATGGAGGTATTCATAGAATCAATTTTAAGACGGCACATTTTGAAATGTACATACAGTTTCACATGATTGTTTCAATTTCTGATATGAATATATGTTGAATTTGGGTGTAAGTCGTTGATTTTGATAAACCCTATGAGAATTTTCCATGCAATCCGACGCCAAACAACTGTCAGTAATAACTCCAGCGAGAAGACGACTCTACCGTCATTTCGTATGCTATGTTACCAATAATTCTGCCCAAGCGGTACTGAGTTTGAATCAGAAGCGTCCAGGTCTATTTTCAGAAATAAATAATCATCTACCCAAAAAATGTAATCTCTTACCTAATAAGTGAGGTCTCTAATTCCCAATTGGGCTTATATATCCCATTAATGCTCCTCATATACCAATGTATAATAGCTCAAATATAACTTCCAATTCTTCATTGGTACAGTACCAGGCGACTGCATGAATCAAAATGCTGTGTCTGATCGGGTGAGAACACGTTTAAAAAACCCGGCAAGCCTAAAAACTATGAGAAACTATGATTTTCTATGAAAAATAATGACAAATTAATCTGATGACGTAAAAAGTCGTAGAAATTCGTAGATGTTCATAGGAATTTTCTATGACATTCTATGAAAATCTATTCGCAGATTTTTAGTGTAGAAATAGCATAATTTATAGTAAAAAATCGGAAATTGTAATAGAACCGCGCAGTTCTGCATAAATTTTTTTCCACCAGGGTTGTTATGAAAATGTATAAAAAATCGATAAATATAAAATATTATTCACATGCTGTTTCAGTTGATTAATCCAGTATACTTGAAGATAAAATCATTCTTCTCATTCAGGAATACATATTATAATTCACATTATAGATAATGTGATATGGTAATTGGACAGAAAAAAATGTATATGTCTCCTGATTCAATTATTATTTCATGGAACTCAATATCATACGTCAAACAAAAGTTATGACAAATTGAATATTTAAAAATCATTTTACCAGCTTCTCTCGGATCGCACCTCCATGATATATCCTCTGCAGATTCCTCGCATCACCACCACTAGTTTGAGTTTATTGGGTTATAGTAAATTATCGGGACAAATATTTTTCAATTATATTAACTTTACCAATCTTCGATTTCATGATGATATAAACGCTGAACTAAGCACCAAGATTATATACCAAAGAGAATACTGTAGGAAATTGAGGGCGCGCGATTCATCATCATAGAGAAAATGGGTATTCCTTTCAACTCTGCAGCAGACCTATTACAGTCACATGCAACAAAGTTCGAATCAATGAAGGTATATATCGTTTTTGGGAATTCAATGTCTTCTCCCTCGAGAAAAGCACTTGTTGGAACTCAAAAAATTTATTGCAAATTGACTATGAATTATAAACAGTCCAGCCCCATTTTATTCGATTCGTAATTTTTATCCTACAGATATTTTATCATTTTCTGTCTGCCGATCTTCATCTGCAATTGGGTTGCTGTTGCAATCTTGTAATTACTTATTTTTCATTCATTGTTATAATGAAAAAAGAAAACATTTCGACTGACTGGGTAATGAACGTGGTTGTATCTGCTCAGACACGGCGCCTTTGCCCGCCATCCAATGTTTTACAATCGTTAATTCAGAAGTTATATTCAAGCCATTGTACATTGGTATGTGAACGGAATTGATGAATATAAAATCGTGTTAGTGTATAAATACTTGCATTTCTTGACTAGATTATTATTTATTGCCGAATAAAAAAATGGAAAAAACTGGACGCTGCGGATTTGAACTCAGTGTACCAGCGTACGCGAAATTGCTCGGACAGAGTTATCATAAACATAATATACATAATAACGATATACCCATCTACTGACTAGAATAATTACTAACCGTTTCTGTCGCTGAGAGGCTCCTCTCTTTCTGTCGTCGGATATCGACCCATAGATCGGAAGTTCTATGAACGTCTGTATTCTTTGTTACTACACATATATTACAATTCCTCGTTTGAGCACAGTTGGTTCCCAAGTAATGAAATATGATGTAATGAATTGCCCAAATGAATTGATAAAAAGAAATAAAATTGGAGATTTTATCTGCCAACTATATGCTTGATTCTTTTGCAGTTATTATTAATTATGTGTTGTTTCCCAAATTATGAAAGTGATTCCCCAAATTGCTCCAAACGATTCCATTATGATTGGATTGAGTTTTTAATAATGATTCCATACTTGTTTGCCAACTGTATCGTGGTATCGTCCATCTCTGTACAGAAGTATTCTATATAAATATTTAGGTATACATAATTGAAATTTGAATAATTGAAATAGTTTACTCCAATCTCTTTTTTTTTTTGACAAGCAAAGGAGCTGAAAAATTAAGTTGATCTTTTGAGTCATAATTTACGCGTGTACTTCCTTGAATAACGAATAAAAAATTTGCTTTCAGATTTTATGCCCGTTAAATCTGAATAGAAAGGAATAGGAACTATATACACTAGTACGAGAGATCCGAAAATAACATGATTAGCAGCGAAAAACATATGCGATTGAGGGTACATATAAAACACTGGAAACTGATTTCAAAAACTTGTCTATTATGTCTAGGGGCTACAGGTTTTTTATTAGAATTTGATAATAATTTTTGAATTTTGTGTCTTCGAATTGCTATAATTAAAGTTGCGCCGAGTGACTAGTCGGTATGAAAAAATTACATACGACTTCAGCGATAGTTACTATTCCAAACTCACTCCCCTTTGAACTATCGATTTTGGGACACGCTCATCGAAGACGTATTTCGTATAAAATATTACGCTCTGCCTGCAAAGTTTGTACACTATTTCGCCTTATCTTATGTAAACTTTGCGGCGATGGTAATTGAAAGGTTAGAAAATGCAATTCTAAAAACTGACACTTTTCATAAATCTATGATGTTTTCTTTCCATTTCCCCCTCATGAAACTGATGCAATTTGATGTGAAAACATTGTCGTATCTTGCATTGGCTAGCTAATGTATGAAGTATAAGTGTCAAACTTGGTCATTTCTTCACGGGTCGCGTATAGCCATGGACCTCTATTTTTGAAATTATTTTTGTTATGTAACGGATCTATTGATAAACTTACGTTGGAATCGGAAGTGGTGGAAAAAAACACTGGGAAGTTCTTCATTTTGCATCACCCTAATACACACATATATAAGATTGTTACATGATAATGTTTGATTATGAAATATGTACCAATGCCGAGCCGATGTAAACGACTACGCTCTAACTCGATATAATGGTGTAAAAATGTTCATTTTTGTTTTCATCGTGTGATCGTACATTCCTCTCAATCGTGCAAATTATTGTAAGCACATTTCTCATATGTTCCCCGAATACTTATACATATATAATGGGTTTGTGACAAGATTTTATTTATGGATGCATTGTGCAGGGAACATGAAACAAAGGGGACAGAAAGGTGCAAAACACACATTGTACCACGCTATTCTCAGATAACAGTGTAAACGTTCAAAATAACACTTGAATCAATTTATTAAAATGCAGAGGTAAATGTTTTCATTTCGTAAGCATGAAAATTTTTATATACATTCAATGCATTTCATCGGTACTGAAGTTTTTTTAGGTTAAGAATTTGGTGATTTATACAACTTTTTTTTGATTGGCTCAAAAGCTGAACTATCTCGGACAATATTTACTAAATGTCAAAATAGCGCGCAATTTTAAAATGATTTGTTTCAGACGCATAAATATGACTAAAGATTTGGCGCTACGCTATCGAATACATACGATGAAATATTATCGTGAACTACATGGAACAAGAGTAGATACTAATAAAACAAAAGAATATGAGGGAAGAAAATTGATTGGGTAAACCTATCTTTTTTTTTTTTTTTTTCGTATATCTACTATTTACTTTCTTGATGCAATCATCCGTATGACGAAAGTGAAATTACAGATTTTCTATGGAGCAAATTTATCAAGTTGTAGCTGATGTGGAGCACTACAGAAATTTTGTTCCATTTTGCAAGAAGTCGGATATACTGCATAGAGGGGATGATACTTTAAAAGCAAGTCTAGTAATAGGTTTTCCACCTTTGAACGAAAGTTATACATCTCGAGTCACCATGCACCGTCCACACTTCGTGAAAGCTGAATGTTCAGACGGCAAACTTTTCAATCACTTGAATACTCTATGGATATTCAATCCGGGTTTAAAAAATAATTGCAATACCTGTGTAATTGATTTTTCACTTTCATTTGAATTCAAGTCTGTGTTACACTCACATTTATCGAATTTGTTTTTCAACGAAATCGTGAGGCAAATGGAGAACGCATTCATCGATGAAGCTTATAGGAGATATGGGAGGCCCTGTATAAAAACTGTGAGATTGGAACGTTAATAAATATGTTGAGGTGTAAATAATGAGAAGACATGGATTTTTTTATCGATTCTGTATTTTAAAAAACTAGTAACATTGGAGTCAATGGCCGATATTCATATATACATAGATATATTTATATATATATCATGCTTCATTGCACGTTATCCGTTCATAACTATTATTTAATTCCTATTTTGCACTCTTCTTGAAGTATGAGCTAGTATTCTTAAATGACTAACATCATATGCTCAGTAGCGAAAATAATTCGACAGGATCTTCGGCTTCAATATGTTCGGCATCATTGTATCTGATTAGCTATGAAATACTGAAGAAAGCTGTGCTAAGCATATATGATATACAAGACTCGGTTGACGCCCTTGAAGACTTGTTATAAGCCTTAAACGATATACGTATATATATGATAGCACTAACGCACTTTATTCTGAAACCTAATCCTAATAGAGATAGCTCGTTTTCTACAGGACTTTCATACAAAGAGTTATTGATTCTGCCATGTAAATGTATATATGTACATAGACATAAACATATTCTTGTCTATTTACACATACTTTAATTACATATATACATATATGTGAACATATATTCTTGCTGATATATAATTCCATGTGTATGCGAATATATGTATATGTATATATCTATATATATACGTATGTAATTTTTTCGAACACTCCTCTTAAAAAATATGAAGACTGCTGCACTCATCTTTATATTTATCACTCGCGCTTACTACAGCATTGAGGCCATCCTAATTTCCAAGTTTGTACGCACAAAGCTACATAATTGCTTATATCACTTGCAATGATCTGTTTTTCATTTTCTTTGTTCAGCCATACGTCCCAGAAGTTTGACCATCATTGTCAGACCAGTAAGGGATGTATAAACTACCTATATTCATCGGTTGTTGTCAACACAATACCAGTTGATACTACCGAATTCATGCTTCTATTGCTTTGACCCTTACTCTAGTATCGATGCAATACACCCATACTGAAATTACGACTATAAAAAATGATTACAAAATGAAATAAGTCACGTGCGCTTGACGGTGTACACGAAGGAAAAAGAATGGAATGACTGTGGAATTAAGTTCATAAACAGAGAGTTGAGATGAATATGAAATATAATAAAATACTTATATGTAGATAGAAAACAATAAATTTCCTGTGAGATCTTTTTGCTTTTCTTATTGAAAAAATATATCTACTTCCAATGAACACTAATATCACCGAGTGACAATACACTACCCTGTGGCTCTATATGTTGTTTTGTTCATTCTCCTGTGATGACAATTTCATAGTGTTCACTAACGAGTATTAATCGCACTCTTCACTTTAATCCATCACTCGTTAGATTATTCACTGCATAATGGTTTGGCTGCAAGATGGAGTGAGTACTTGTTTCACATTTATGTTAAATAAAGAGTTTGTAAAACTCTATATTCCTCATCAATTATGACTGATACGAATACATTTCGTCTCCCAACACAGATGTATTGGAATGTCAAAGAAATTAATTCCCCTCACCCTTGGTATAATAGTGAGAATTTGGAAAATTAATGGCACGAAATCAATCGATGAATGTGAAAGAAGCATTCTATTCTCCATTACAAAAAAAATATTATTTTCATCTCTATCGATTGACTTAATATTTCGACTGTTATCACTAGCGATGGGCCCTACGTTTCCTGTCTTTATCAACCCGCCTCAAGAAATACGGCAATACGAGTGGAGGTAGACTGAGTAGGGGTTGTATTAACGCAAGTGAGAAATATTTCAGATAGAAAATGGGTAAAAATTGTACTTGTGAAACTATGTGTTTCAATTGTGCGCTGCTTTTTTTCCGTTCATATAACCAATCCATCGTTCAGCAGTAACGATGAATATTTGGTCATTGTCAATGGTATTGAGAAGTAATAATTGGTTGATGTGCGTCGCGTGATAGTCCCATCGTGCTAAATTGGGTGCAGTTTTGAGAGTAAAATGACGAAGATCGTACGTTGTGCCATAACCAGTATCGAAAAGTGTGAGCATATTCTTCAATGATAGCATACCATTGTCAAAAAGCTCAGCAACCTCCGTCACGACTTTCCCCGTTGCAATGGACTTAAGGTCATAAAGACCAATTAGTGAATATATAAAACCATTGAGGATAAATGAAGGTGGCGTCGTTGGATATTCCTCATACCAAACAAACTTGTCTAAGAAAGAGGCGGCCACTCCACCTTTGGATGATGAAATTTTAAAAGGTTTCAAGCCACGCACAGCTGCTTGTAAGTACGTCTCATCTCCCGAGTGATAAAAAGCTCGTGCAAGGACAGATATAGCGTGCCCTTGACCCATTGCCGAATACCAACCAGGCTCAAGGGTTGCCATGCCAGTAGCGACTTTTCTTCTGACTCGATTTGGCCAACCACCGGAAGTTACATTTTGATTGGCAACGAACCATCGGGCCGCATCATAAAATTGTTCCATATGTTCGCTCGTCGATAATGTCAAATTGTCAATTTTTCCTGAACCGTTAAGAATAATTTTGATAATTTTCACTTTGGATTTCGAGAGCTTCTTCTTTCCTTTTTCGTTTGCAGTCAATCCTTTCACTAAATCAACGAGCAAATCTCTCGTGATGCGTCGCCATTGATTATTACTCTGCCCCATTCCATAATATATATGATTGTTATATGTGTGGAGTATAACGTTGCTGGTTGTGTAGTGAAGATAATATGGATCTTTTTTGTCTCGATGGTGCATAACAATCGTGACACTTGCATTGTCTTTAATCGAAAGATCGAGTTTAAGAACAAATGATAGAACATGGTCCAGAGTGAGTGAAATACCAGATGTGCTCGTTTCCGGCGTTGCGTATTTCAGAATATATGAATTACTTTGTACGTCATAGTTCCTTGACATTACTGAGCCTTGAGGCACTGTCCAATGTTGTTTGACTTTGTCTGCGTCCTCAATCATTTTTCTATGCGGTTCAGGTTCTGTCAAATTTTTACTGTAATGTGATAATCCAAATTGTGCTATCTGCGTTGGATAATAATAGCCTTGGCTCTCCCATTGCGTCGACACTGGTACACCATCATTTCCACTCACACATTTGACACGATCTCTAACTTCTACATTATAATTTTGAAAGGTCATAAAAACACCGCGAGAATCGTATTTTGATTTTGGACCCACAATTTTGGAATAACTGTGAAGCCACTCAAATCGCTCCAAACCATCGTAAACAGCAAGTTTTCCATACACCTAAAAAATATTACAATTTGAAATATGCACTGCGTATAAACAAAAGTGTGTGTGTGCCGTTGTGAAATTAAGCTCTTTGTAAACAAAGATATTTTAATTTACCTCAAAATATTTGTGAATGAATGAAAACGGAATGTATATTTCATCCCCCTCTCTTCTACATCCTATCAAGTACCCGCCATTAATATTGCAGTCAATCTCTTGGTATCCAACTTCATCGCTCACACGTCGATCCTAAAAAGAAATTTGGACCATCTGGCAATTTTATCTAATGAAATTATATGAAGTAGGACGAGTGATGTTGATGAGACGATTATGAGGGTAAAAAATAGACTCACCCTATGGGCTTTCCACTCTGCCGTTCTGATAAGAACATTGCTACCACAATTGTTCCATGATGTAAATATAGAGCTTACTACGGCGGCAATCAATATGAGTAGGATTGTCTTAAAATTGATTTTCATCATCATAAAAAACCTTTCGGATAAATATATTGAAATTGGGAAATCTCACAATACCATACATTTTAACGATTTACTGATAATTGATTGCATACATGTTATATAGATACATATAATAATGGGAGAACTTACATGACACACAGAGTATATGATCCACTATTTTTCGTAACCTCACTCTGCAATATTTTCTGGCTGTTGACATTCTTCCATGCAAACCCGTTTACATTTTTGTGTTCTCATTAAAGAGCTCATTCCGCTTCATGTACTCACAATAATATTCTCGTTATATTACTCTTCCTCAACAGCTGATGCACATGTCAACCAATGTCAACGACACCGTTCCTCTCTTTCATCTTCACGTCAGCTGGCGCACCCTTGTGTCAACCCTCGAAACTCCTCTAAACTTTCCAATCCTTCTTTTTTCTCATCGTCTGCATCGTCTGCATCTCTCTCCTTTCTCTCCTTTCCCTCCTTTCCCGTATGCTATGCAGTGACGCAGGTATATAACCATTATATACATTGATACATGGTATGTACATTATATATATATATATATATATATACGTAATCGCTGTGTTGATTTGACCTCTCATTAGTTGACGGCATTTCGCTCCCTTGAGTCAATTTCCCCATCCCCCACTACGATTGTCGTCAGCCAATCAGGTTAGATATAATATATTTGATTTTGGCTCTTCTTTCTCTAGGCCCTTTTCGATCATCCACGCATATACTTGTGCCTATAATTATATGCGCATGCGTCAAGTTCATGTGTAGTGGGGATGGAGGCGAAGTCAACACAAGGGAATTATTACTCTGTAATACACATAAATGCAGTGTGTGTGTCTCTCTTCTCCACCACTACATACAACCCATCCAACACAAATAAAGCGTCACAAGTTTATTCACTGTATTTCACATTCCCTTTTCGCCTGGGCCGTTTGGGTCAGTTTGTGCAAGTTGGTGGCAGTTTGTGGCTGATGTGCTATATAGATAGTTGTAGAGACCGGTGGTAGACTGGTGGAAAACCATGATACATAGACTGGCAACTATGAGTGATATGTGGATATGATTGTGGGCGTTTGGATGAATGCTAATGGGATTTGCATTGAGTACAGTTTATTGACGAGATCCAACGAGTAGAGATCGGCAAAATCAAACGGCTGGACTCGCTTACAGCCTGCTCTCGCCGGCGACATTGCGTGGGTGTTTCACTCCATGTTCTCATCATCACATACTATCGTTTCTGTACAGACTTTATATGCCATTCCCTCTTTCATTTTACACAACGCTCTGTTAACACGGTTAACGCCGCAGAGTGCGGATGCGTGAGTGCTGTTCCTCTATCTAGTTATTCTTGTGAACAACGGAATTCACGTTATTATATCTATAAAACACCTATGATATATGCAGTGACACGCCAATTTCTCGCGGATGGATCAAACATCTAAATTTCTATACATATATATGCACAGTATTCAGCGTGAGTTTGTGTAATAATAGGTGTGACACGAAAAGGAAAATAAAACGAAGTAAATCCATTAGAAGATGAAAATGTTGTGGACCGCAATTCTTGAGATAGTGCTGGTTGTTAATGGTATCCTCGGTTTCAATTTAGAATCGAGGATACCTGTCATTAAGCTTGGTATGAATGGGTCGTACTTTGGATATTCAGTTGCGGAACATCAAGAACTAATTGATGAAACAAATACTAAGCCTATAAGCTGGTACGTTATATTTATAATTTAAAAAAATTTTTTATTCTCGACTCAGTCATTTTCAACATTATATTAAAACGTGATAATATAATATAGGGAATAAATTATAATTCTGTTTCTGCTCTGACATAATGTAAGTAATGGTGAATCATTCCAAAGAATGAGCCTTTGTTTCGATTCAATGCAAGTCAAATACTTAATACGTAACAGGAAGAGAAAATTTTGTGTGAAGGAAAGAAAAGGGAGAATGCGGCAAATATACAGAGATAACTGGTTTCAACTTATCTTGTATTCCTTACAATATTGAATAGTTCTTCCACCTACTATACATCATTGGTCGGAAATATGAGTCACCATTGAAGAATTACTCAAGCTCATTTTCCTCAGAGAGTATTGCTTTATTATCTTCGGTCCTGGTGATAGATCAGTATTCATGTAATCTTTTTCCGTGGTTTTGCATGCCTAAATGTTAGTTCGAAAAAATAATTTATTCAAGTTGATTGTACATCACAAAGTAGTGAATGAATTATTCCTTCTGCATATACATTCAGTGGTAGTTAAACCGAGTGAATGAAAAATAAATGTTTTTCGAATTTCAATTTTTCATTTATTAATGTTCTATCCTATCTGACATCAGAAAATAATTTTACGAAGCCAGATCAAAAAGCCAGTCTCTTAATCGGGAAAAGGTCAACATGTGCATCAAATTCCTTCTAAATCTATTGGACCGTCTTCAAGTTGTAACGAAACACAGAGTCGCTCAAATGAACAGTCAAACAAAAGGCTCATTGATACATATTTCAGCTCTAATATCAGTAGACAATGCTAGAAATATCTCGAAGATCTATTCATATGGTTATTAGTTTGCTTTTTCTCACAACTTTTTGTATAAGTTTTTTTCTTCTGAATATAGCTTGGAAATTTCGGATTTAATTTCGAAAGTGTTTTGTGTCTCGTGATTATTAGGATATTGGTTGGCGCACCACTGGATCAAAATAGACAACCTGGTACGAACAGATCTGGTGCATTATGGCAGTGCCCATTGACTACATATACAAGAGACTGCACTCAAGTTATTACTGACGGTAGACTCAGTAAGTATCACGTGGATTTTATATCCAAATTTACCAATGGTAGAAAAATTATCTTGTCGGACCATGTAAACACTCATATACCAAAATCTGTTAAGGTACATGTAGACAATCATTTAACATAATGGGAATGATTGGTTATAACAGTATATGATATTATATAATATATCTATAATAATCAGTATCATGTGTAAGCGAATTTAATTGATTAATGTGTTGGGGCTTGGCCGTATTCCCCTTAATTGACATTATTGATACTAATTTCGATTTACTGTTCATCTTCTGAAAAATAAAAATTCTACAAGGGTATTTTACTGAAAATGTAAGCCATTTTTTTTCCTACGGTCATTGCTATGGATCGAGTATGCGTGAGTACTTGCATGAAATGAAAAAATTATAAGGAAATTACAATTCAATGGATGACACATTTGACTAGTAATTTTCATAAAGTTTGTGATATAATTATTACTTCTATGCAAGTACTCACGTATATTTCATTCATAGCAGTGGCGGTAGCGAAAATGATGAGCCTCATTTTGAGTACAATATCATTGGTGAATTTTCATTTTTCAGAGCGTGGGAAGTGAATCAAAAGTTAGTACCGTTATGTCATTTATGGCGAATACGACAGAGCCTTAATCAACTTAACACAATTAACGACTATTGTATCATTCAAATAATAATAATAATGAATAAAACTTACTCATACATAATTCATATTAAAAACAATTTTTTTATGATTATCTCCTAACAGCAGAAGATGGTCTGATCGATCCAAGTAAGTGACATCACGGGAAAATTTTTGAGAATGAAGATATTAAATTTATACACGTTATATATATATATATATATATATATATATATATATAAAGACATACATGCTGACATCACTACGTATCCCTAAACATATTCTGTAGAGATATGTGATTCTGTCAAGAATCGTTTGAAATATATATATATATACATATACTTTTTGGAGAATTGCAGTGCAAAGCTCAATTTTTTTTTCAATGATAGAAAGAAAAAAGCATTATTTTTGGAATGAATACAGCAATTTGGAAATGTCTAACGAACACGCGAATAAAACTAACATGTCAGTGCATCATCGGAAGCATCCCATGAATTTCTCTAATTGCATAATAAACAAAAAAAAACAAACTAATTTTGCTTTATCATTTTGCTTGAATATTAAGATGTGCCAATTTTTTGCAATAAAAATGCTTCAGTACCATCTTTCTGTATATTCGTCTTTCCCCTTGCCCGAGAAATGAATGATAAGGAAAAATGAAAACGAAACAACAATATGAACAACAATTTTTACGATCGACTAACAAACATTTTTTAATTTTCGCAAAAATATGGTTTTGCATTGCTTCAGAGTAGGCTTATATAAACAAATATTATTGAAGTATTTATTGCAGGTATCGATTCGGATGAATTGATTCCACCTGGGATTGACGAAATAAAAGACGGCCAATGGTTGGGTGTAACAGTAAGAAGTCAAGGGGCAGGTGGAAAGGTGATGGTTTGCGCTCATCGGCACATTGTCAAAACAGCCGACTCTCAGTGGGGTCAGGGACAATGCTATATTCTTACTCACGATCTGAAATATCAGGATATTAAGAAGCCATGCTCTGGTAAGCCAACGAAGAAAGCTCACGAGCAGTTCGGTTACTGTCAGGCTGGTACAAGCGGCATTCTAACGTCAGAGGATCGTGTCGTGATTGGTACACCGGGCCCTCATACATGGCGAGGCACTCTCTATGTTTTCACAGTATCAGATGAATTTTTATTACGTGACAATACAGCATATAATGCTCCAATGCAAGAGGCTTCACCAGTGAATAAATATAGCTACCTGGGTATGTCCGTGACTGTTGGTAATTTCTTTGGAAATGGTTTGGCATATGCATCGGGCGCACCAAGAGCCAATGGCACAGGTCAAGTTATTATTCTCACTCGGCACAATCAAAGATCCGATATGGACGTGGCGTTAATTTTGAATGGAGAGCAATTTGCATCGAGTTTTGGTTATGAAATCACTGCGGCTGATGTCAACGGTGATAAAATAACAGATTTAATTATCTCAGCACCATTTTATTTCGATAAAGCTGAAGGCGGCGCTGTTTATGTATACACATCTCTCTGTAGAACCAGTAGGGATAGTGATACCAAATGTAATCCGACAAAACTCGTTGGACATGAAGAATCACGATTTGGATTTGCATTGGCGAATTTGGGTGACTTGAATAAGGATGGATACGAAGATATAGCTGTCGGAGCGCCTTACGAAAACAAAGGATCGGTTTATATTTATCTCGGATCCAAAAGTGGGATAATTACATCACCATCTCAAATTATTCACTCAGAAGACACACCAATGCAATTGAGGACATTTGGATATTCTCTGAGTGGTGGTATTGACATGGATAAAAATGGGTATCCAGACCTGCTGGTTGGTGCATATGACAATGATGCTGTAATTTTGCTACGTGCAAGGAAAATCATTGATATCACCACGTCGGTGAGATATGCTCAAAAAAATGGCAGTTATCAAGATAAAATTGAAGCGATCGATCCGAATAAATTTGGATGTGCAGCTGATGTAAATTCAAATCATACTTGTTTTGCGTTTGAGGCGTGTTGTAAAACTGAGTCTTTAACGCGAAATGAGGCAATGCAAAATCTTAAATTGAATTATTACATTGAAGCTGAGACTTATTCTGGAATTAAAAAATTTTCTCGTGTGTGGTTCGGTGCCGAAAAAAGCCGCCTCCATTATATTAATCGTACGGTCACACTGGGTCCAACTAAATTAATACACTGCCAACGTGAGATAGTTTATCTAAAAGAAAACACACGTGACATTCAGTCGCCTATTAAATTCCGTTTAAATTATACTCTTGTACAGGACAAGCCTGTAATGCCACGTGAAGGCGATCCATTGCCAGATATAAAAAATTATCCTATTCTGAATCAACAAGAGGCCGCACGAATATTCGAGGCTATTTTTCAGAAAGATTGTGGTGATAATGACATATGCGAAAGTGATTTACAAGTCACCGCTAAACTTAATCTCTCGGCCTCAACGGTTAAGCCGAATTTTTACGAATTACTTTTGGGTGAAGTTGAAGAAGTAATAGTGGATGTTAACGCTGTTAACATCGGTGAATCGGCATATGAAGCCCAACTCTTCATAAGTCATTCTCACAGTCTCAATTATATTGCAAGCAAGAGTAATGAATCGGTCATCTGTAATTTGCATAATTCAACTCTGGTTGTTTGTGCAATCGGTAATCCATTCAGGAAAAATAATGCCGTTAATATTCAAGTAAGATTCGATCCGAAAGGTGTAGAAGATAATGAACCACAGTTAAGTTTTATCATATTCGCCAATTCGACATCCAAAGAGGTGAAGTATAAGGAAGCTACACATTTACAGGCAATCGTTCTTAAACGCGCAGAGTTGTCAATAAAGGGTAGTGCTAAAACTCAGTGGGCGTTTTATGGTGGTCCAGTAGTGGGTGAATCAGCTATTAAACATTTGAATGAAGTTGGGCCCAAGGTATCACACATTTATGAAATATTCAATGAGGGGCCATGGAAAGTGAGAACTGTCGAGGTAGTTATATCGTGGCCCTATGAGGTTGCCAATGACAAGCCACATGGAAAGTGGCTGTTATATCTCGAAGAAATGCCAATTATCAGTAATGGCGATGGAGAGTGTATATTGCCATCGAGTCACGATGTAAATCCCCTAAAATTACTTGGGAGCGTGAATTATGAGGATTTGGATTCTATTTTTTTACCAACCACCGCGGCCCCAGTCAATTATTACCGGAATCGTAGCCGTACTAACAATCGAATTCGTAAAAGGCGAGATATTGAGAAGGTTGTTAGTACACGGACTACGACTGATAGCGAAGGACACGAGCATCAAATTGTTTCGATGGTACGTAATACACAAATAAATGAAATGTGGTAAATTGGGGGGGAAAAAATGGTAGAATGATGCTATGAAAATTTCATTATTTTTTGTAGAACTGCAAAGCCGGCACTGCTAAATGCTTTGATATTCGATGCATTATCTACAATTTGCAACGTAAACAAGAAGCCACAATTACCGTGAAAGCTAGGTACAGTTGATTTTTATCCAATGTCCTATCGCGAACGTACCGAAATGAAGATGATAATTCAAAATTTGCCATTTATCCTTACAGACTATGGAATTCAACGCTGGTAGAAGACTATCCTAGGGTTGATCAAGTCAAAATTGGTTCGAATGCGAGGATAGTTATTCCCCCAAACATTGAAATACAGCAAGAAAATCTGAAAAATGATCATGCAACTGTGAGTTTCTTTGCTATTTCATACTACTATCAGTTTGGGTATGGGTCATACTCAATCGATCTTATCGATTTATACTTTCTTTCTGTGTGCTGTAAAATAGGCGGAGACTATTGCATATCCAGATGTAGGGGATCAACAAGATGCAGAACCAGTTCCAATTTGGATAATAATTGTAGCAATCGTTGCCGGACTCTTACTTTTGATACTTCTTACTCTAATCCTATGGAAATTAGGATTTTTCAAGCGACGTAGGCCTGATCCAACATTGTCAGGAAATCTTGAAAAACACCGAGATGATAATCCGGAACATGAAGCACTATTCAAGCGTTGACAGAAATTATCCAATTTCATCGGAAGCTATAAAGGGAAAAAACGTGAACCTAATACGGAATGATTCATAGTGAATATCACCAACTAGCAATCGATTCCCATTGCACTAATATAATACGATCGATGGTATCTATATTTATGTATTCCTCTGAATCATTCATGATCGAATGTTCTTCAGGAAAGACTGCGTTATTATTATTGTTGCGTTACTTACATGGCCATTTGTATTTATAATCGCGAATTCTATTCTCTTCTAGATAATGCCTTGCATTTAATTGATTGACTCATAAAAGGCAGAGTCTACAGATTTCTCCTCGATACAATTTCAGAGTTGGGGAACTTTTATATTCAATTTTATTACACATATATTCGGTAAATGAGGATTTTAATATTTTGTTCAAACACTGAGTGCTGGTCGGGTCAGTGTTTCAAGCACCATTCAAACTGAGGGTAGAGAAGAAAATTATTAAAGCAAGTGCGGGTATCGATTCATCAGTGATGCTAATCACTGGAAAATTTATTAAAAAATTAAGTTCAATCGAGTCTGTTTGGCGGCATGTGTATCTCAATAACTGAAGACTGATTATGTATTTCATGGTGAAATTCGAACTCAACGTTTTTCATAAATCCAAATAATGATTGACACAACCTCAAATTATTTTATCATTGATTATTGAGAAAAGAAGAAAAAAACACCAGTGAAATTTAGTTCGATAAAAATATTTTTATACAAAACATGGAAAAAGTGACAAGAAAGGAAGTATTTGGAAGGCAAAATGATGGTTCAATATCGCCAAAATATACGTACGTTGTTGGATTATTGTCGCTAGCGCAAAATGCAACTTTATTGATAAATATCGATAGGAATGTTATGGGGTGAATTCAAATATTATATCAGAACAATACTGTTATATTAATTATTGCTCTATTGAAAAATCACTTGATTGCTTCAAACTGAATAAAAATTTTGAAATGAGTATTTAAATGTCACGTGGATTGTAATACAAATTAGAAATGTCTAACTTCAATGGATATTCTGATTATTTCGATTGGAATTATATGTTGAAATTTTGATATGGTAATCCAAACATTCCTCATTAAATTTATTTCGCACATTCAATATACCAAAATTTTGACAATACAAAATATATAAGATATGGGTTCTCTGTCTATTTGTACACATGTATGTTTTCTTAGACATTCAACATCGAAATGCCAAACTCTTAATTCATCTTGTTTTTATATGCAATTGTGCATTTACTTGTTGTATCCAAACTGCGATTCATTTTCTGTCATACAATAATTTTTCACGGGGAGTTTACTTAGTCCTTGTCTGAAAAATAGATTTTGATCTTTCTGAATGATAACGGAGAGCAACGATTGACCCAGTGACATTCATCTTTCTTTCTTCTTTTTTCCTTTTCAGAGAATCACCTGATGATCAGTATATTAACTTTGTGAACAATTTTCATATATCGGTTCTCTACTGTTACAATTATCGTCTCTCCAAAATTTATATGTTTTTATAGATTAATTTTGAATAGAAATAAATACTAATGCTGAATAACGTGCGCTTCATCAATATTTATTCATTTTGTTACGCTATGGATGTTAGGTCATACAATAAGGAAGTTTGATTTCAATTAATATGATGATCATTGAAAATTACCTGATAACTGCTTTGCTTTCTCAGATAATGACAGTCAAGAATTATGAATCTAAAATATGTAACATACTTAAACTTTATTTCACAGTTTGAGATGAGGTGTCACGAGTAAATTTACCTGTATAGTAGATAGACGAGTGGTGCTGTACAAGCATGCCACAGGGCATGGGCATCGAATATCCATAATAATGGTGAAAAATCTGCAACTTCTAATAACGTAACTGTTACAGTCAAGATATTAAACCAACCAATGAAATTGATATGGCCAAGTTTTTTCGAATTACGACGCCACCAAATCATCGTAATAACAAATGTCAGGAACCCTAAAATCAAAAGTCCCCTTCTTCCATAAATAATACGAAAAACATTTTCAGTTTAAAAAATAAACCTACCATAAAATATGTTCATTTTCATATTATACCCGTAATTAATGCTTTCAGACCACAAATGTGACAAATGTGTGTAGAGGATCGTTATATATGCGCAAGTTATCACAAAAAAATAAATATTACTGCCATAAAATAGTCTGAGTAATATACAATACAATAATGATACTACCACCATGAAGGCACAAGAATAGTCCATTGCTTCAGTAAATGGCTTATCTCTTGCGTGAAAGACTGCAGACCAGAACCAACAATTCAAACAAACCTACAATTACAAAACAACTGAAATCTATTACTTATTTAACTACTACTGCAAACGCTGTCATGCGAAGTTACTTACAACGGTAAAGTACGTCCAAATCAATGACATTGGTGTCGATAATTTGATTTCTTTCCTAAATTTTCGGTACATTATAACATGTGCATAGAAATTCAATAAGGAGAATATCACAGAAGCTGGTTCTTGGAGACCAAAAATCCTGATAAATGGCCACTATTAAAAATTTTATGAATTGAAGCTTTACTTCGATATCACGTGACAAATATTGACAAATAGCTCCGTGTTTGTGAATTTTATACTGAATCTATCTGATACCTTGCCATGGAATTGCGGAACTTGGAGCCCATTATGAGTAAAATGATTGACCGTCTTCCACATACACTCGTATCTACAATTCTCTTCACAGCTCCACGAGAATAGATTATCATCGAATGAAATGACTTCAAATTCAAGATCTATAAGATTAAATGAATTATTCGGTATCTCGCCATATTTGATATTCTTGTGATCAAAAATTCCTTCGGCAGAACGTAAACATACTATATTTGCAACTGAGTGAATAACATTTGATGAGACATTGCCTATAAAATTGTGATCTATCCCCAGTAGAAGTTGATCCATTTTCAACCATCAATAATATCAAAAGTATTGTAGAAGAGAATTGCAACATGTTCGATTACAATTTTTACAGTTGATAATTTGATAATTGGGCTAAACATTAGAAATCCATTTTTATCAATCCATTTATATTTATAAAATATTCACACGTCGAAAATGATTATCACAATCACTCGTTAATACACGAGTCGGACGTTTTTTAACATTGAAGATTTACATTTCATTTTCACATTTCAGAAGAGCAATTATTCACACGTGCATTCCCTTTATCTCGGATAACATACGAGAGCACTTTTGTTATCAAAAGCATGACAATCTCTGAGTATGTAGTGCGGCTTGGTACGGTTCGGGATGCGGCATGTTATATGAGATGGATACTACACGCATGCTCATAAATGATTCTGAAAAAAGCGCAGAATTTAAACTGTCCAAACAATTTCACGTAACACAAATAACAATACACTTTCCAATTCATTGATGTACATTTGGTTATCGAGACAAAAATGTTTCATAATGGATGAATATAAAGATTCATATATGATGGTGACCATACTTATATTAGTTATGAGGAGTCACCGGGACTATAGTCATCTCGGAATCAATTCCATCCATGCTTTTGAATCATTTTTGCCATTGTGTTGGACGGTCGTGAGCAGACGCGATACAAACGATTGGAATAAAGTGAAATGTAATATATGGGAAAAGAAGAGAATGTACGTATTCAAATTCATATATTCTTCAACTCACCTTTGGTTTGTGGAAAAGATGATACCAACCCGTGACAAGCGCTATACTTGTTTGTCCAGGTTCAACCAGTTTGCCGTGTTTCAGCACAAAAGCAGTTCGGATCCTCAGAATTCTCCTTCGATAACGATAATTCTGGTTTAGGTCACTACATTATCGACTGCCCCTGTTGTCATGCTACAAGTTCGAATGTGCACTCCCAGACATCGTATTTTTCGTCAATACAAGTAGTGTTAATCTATGTTCATACATCGCTCCAATGAATGATATTCATTTATATTCATTCTCATCTCCCTGTCTGCTATGTATATATTCAACAATATTTTTGTTTCATTACAAGCTACATGAGGAATTAATTATTTTCACTACATCTGCATGCCCACAGATGACTACAAGTCACAGAGTCGGGGTAACTAAGTCGAACCGGAATCCGAAGGGAACTTTTTCGCCAATTCGACTATAGAAAGATCTCGTGAGTGCTCGTGAGTAAATAACGATGAAAAAGAAAAAGACTTAATCAAGTATCAACGTGAGTATCAACGTATATAAGCATTGTCACGCATTGTCATTCAATTTCACTTCTATAACAGTATCATCGTAGAGAAATTGATTCGGATCAGAATAAACAGGTTATATCTATGAATATCTGATAGCACTGTTTCCGAGCCGTAATGATTCTGCGTACCATTACGTCCCGATATTCAACGAGCTACCTCGATTAGATTGATTGTTTTTAATTAATAATTTGAAAATATATATATTGTGATTTCATGAAATTTCTTCCATTTTTATTATTTTTATAGTTTTCTTGTTTCTTACGCTGAGATTTGAACAATTTCTGTCGTAACAATCTGCGGATTTCCATATTTTCATTTGCGTAAATGTTGACCAAAAACTAGAACGTTAATTTATAAACAAAAAAAACTGAGATGAATTACAATATGAGATATTCGAATGTTGATAAAGTTCATAATGAATTACATAAAATCATCGCCGGGTTTTTTTTACCTGCTCATTACTAGTGATTCAGTGATTGCCAATTCATAAAATCTTTGTTCATGACTGTACCGCTTCAATTTCTTTATATTGCAAGATACACAATGGATGTCGAAAGGCTGGCAGTTTTCGCCGGTGTTAGTTTCGCTATCGGGGTTGGAGCTTTTGTATTATGGGGTCCTACACCAAGACCAAGGAAACGGGGTATGGCATTAGTTCAGGTATCGTGGATATTGGTTATAGGACGATTCGTAACTTAGACCTAATAATCAATTTTTAGGTCGAGTATCTGGAATCGTGAATTTAGGTTACACATGCTTCCTGAACTCTTTACTACAAGCTTTGGCAGCCTGTCCTACTTTCACATGTTGGCTCAAGGGACAGGAAAAGAAGAGAGTACCGAGTAGTCTTACTAATAAGTTGATTGCAGTTATTGATAGTAAACTAACTATATTACACTTACACATTGAATGATCCTGATGACAATGGATAAAACGTTAAATTATTTATAATTTCACACTTTCAGGAATAAATGGATTCTCCAAAGACTTAGATGGCGAGGTAATACCAATCGACGTAATCACTACTCTGGGATCACTTTGGAAATTTGACCCTGGTCATCAAGATGCTCACGAATTACTGCATATAATTCTAAGTGCATTACAGAGTGACATCCAGTTTACAAATAGAGCAGGATGCCTTTCCGATGCACTTCCGCCAAACCCAGATATCATGAGTGAGATGAATGCATGTCACGGACATTCAGCACACAAGTATTCTACTTTTGATGATACCATGACTCCTGCCAATTTTGAAGAATTTTCGAACATGAAACGCAATTCTACCTGGAAAACCACCTCGACATCATTCTGTGGATTTTCTAAAGACAATGAACCAGGGGTTATTTTTGCTCGACCATCAACGATACTCTCTCGGCTATCTGCTGACGATACAATTTCTGAGAATACCGAACGAAGAACGTCGAGGTCCCTCATGACATTCTGCCCACAAACGAAAGTTATTTTGTTGCATGAGATGCCCCCGTTTTCGGGATCACTTACAAGCCAATTAAATTGCACCAATTGTAATTGGAGATCATCCGTCCGCTATGATAAACTGACAACTGTTTCTTTACCATTACCACCTTCTGGTGAAGTATTAAAGTGGCGTCGACATACGTTATCAGAACTTTTCGGACGTTTAGTAACTAGTGAGGTGATTCATAATGTTGAGTGTGACGGTTGTGCATCACGTTGCATAGCAATTAGGACTCTTACATTGGGTAAATTACCCAAGTGTTTATGCTTGCACATTCCCAGAACAATCTGGAGTACTTCAGGCGTACCTTTCAAACGAAACGATGCTGTGATATTTCCTGAAATTCTCATACTTGATCCATTTACTTTTGCTGAATCGATCAAACGAAATAAGCAAGTGAGTACATAAATGAATTATCTACAATCAATATGTACAGATTCAATGTTTTCTACGCAATTGATCATTGTTTGAATTCAGGTTATTTTACCTATGATGGTGAAGAATGGTTACACTGGTAATCAAGCAAAACATAAATACAAACTTCAAGCTGTAGTGGAGCATCGAGGACCGGTTGATGCTGGCCACTTTGTTTGTTACAGAAGGGGACATCGCTCGGGACAATGGTTATATACTTCTGATTCGATCGTTGAAAACACAGGTCTCACAAACGTTCTCTGTGCTAATCCATATCTTCTGTTTTATGAACGCATTACTGATATAATATAGATATCTCCATATTTAGTACTTATATCAATGATGTATTGTTATTTATACGGTAACTTGTAAACGCAACATTTCTCTAGATCTCGCCGAATCTAGTTAGAAATCGATATTTGACAATAATCTCTAGTAAATAGTTAATGCGTCGCAATTTCAATTATCGAATTCAGGGGACGTCCTCGATTGCATGATTTGATATATATTTGCGGTTAATATTTCAAGATGCTCAGATGCATTCTTGAAATAAACTATAATGAAAAAAGTCTGTTCAATAATAGGAAATATATCAAACAATTATGCCAAATTATCAGATGAAATTATTTATCATGAATACCTATGTACTAATTGATTGAGATGCTTTCTTTCCGCAGACGTATGAATGAGAGATTTCATATAGTGGTTCGGAGCATGTATACCATATTTGAATGTTATTGGTATTATGTGCTTAACTTAATCCTGTCATTGTTGTATAAGTGAACTTTACAATTTAATGATCTATAAATAACGTGAGAATCAAATTCAGAATGAAAAGAATGTATGCGTTTATTTATAAATATCTAATTTTTTCTCATTATCAAAGTATTTGACAAATTAGCAAACTTGTATTCGATGACGACAGTAAAGTAGGATAGTCGAGTTGTGATGATTGCCCATGACAATGCTGCTTTAGATCACATGTGCAGTATTCAGCAAATAATGGTACCAAATTTGAAGTCATTGTGACATAATCGCGGGAAGATGACACATTTATAATTAACGAAAGCATGGAATTTATGTATAGTATATATCTGAGTAATTTTAAACATTCAATCATTTTAATTTGTCAGGCGCGGAAAGTTTATGCGGCGACGGTGCACCGGTAGCGGCCACTAGTTAAATCATAAGAATGCCCGAAAGTACGAAAACTATGTATTGTAATAAGTGTATATATATATATATATATATATATATATATTATGTGCGTTGATGTTGAGACGTGTGTGGTGTGTGGTTCACGTGATTAGACAGGAAGAAAAAATAAAGTTTTGGGACGAAAAGACCAGTTGGTGCACACAGAACAATCATTATTTCGTTTTTTTGTAGCAAATGATGATCTGAAGAAGCAAGATGTAATAGAAGGTGAGAAGAGTGTATTGAACTATGACGGTACCCATCGTGAGTTTAATTGTACCTAGTATAATGATTTTGTTTACATAAATTTACTTATGTTAAGGATTATTGAACAAATAAACGACTTTTGCGTATGCCGATAGTTGAATAGTTGGTTTACATAATCTTCTATTGCACATTTATTAAAATGGATTTAAGATTGTAGAAATTTTCAACCGTGCCATTTTTGTCTCCAACAGCACACATAATATATATATATATGTATATACAACATAATAGTCATATATATATGAGAAGTGTTTTCTGAAAATGAATCCCGCTCGTCCCATTATATACCCAGATGGCGGGTGTACAGATTGCGCTTTTCGTTTTGTATATTGTATGTGAAAAGTGGGGTTATGTTTGAAGGACCACACGGTTTCAGAATTGGGACTGATGTTTATTTTGGATGATATAATTTATATCGAGACCATCATAAAAATCGTGTAAACATTCGAATGAAGACGAGTATTTTTCGAACAAAATTATTTATTGTGATTAACTGAAAGAGAAGATGCCTACGTGGAATCAAATTCAGGCGCAACTCCGAAATCCCAATAATCCGGTGGTTTTTTTCGACGTCTCAGTTGGAACCACAGAGATAGGACGCATGATATTTGAGCTATTTGACGACGTTTGTCCAAAAACTTCCGAAAACTTTCGTCAATTCTGCACGGGAGAATACAGAAAGGATGGAGTTTCACTTGGATTCAAAGGAGCTATTTTTCACAGAGTTATTAAGGATTTCATGATTCAAGGCGGTGATTTCGTGAATGGAGATGGTACCGGTGTTTTGAGTATATACGGTGGAAGCACGTTTTCAGACGAAAATTTCACAATGAAACATGACTCACCTGGACTACTTTCTATGGCGAATAGTGGAAAAGATACTAATGGTTGTCAATTTTTCATAACATGTGCTAAGTGTAATTTTCTTGATGGCAAGCACGTCGTATTCGGCAGAGTTATAGATGGATTGTTAGTAATGAGAAAGGTGGAAAATGTTCCAACTGGACCAAATAATAAACCTAAAATTCCTGTTACTATATCACAGTGTGGCCAAATGTAATTTTCTTGATTATTCTTGAAACATTTTAATAAAACTCATCATCTATTTTTAATCAAATTTGTTCCAACTATCCGCGATAATTGTGTCTCCATTTTCCAACGCCTTCTGGCAATCGTTATTATCGAAGATAGTGACACAAAATTAATTCTGCTCACTGATGATGTATTATCATCGTTCCTGATCGACTTTTAAGTGGTTAGTTTATGTATCTTATGAACGGCGAATGCAAGTGGCATTGATTACAGAAAAGTGAATCATTTGTTCCACCTGGATGTATTAGTAATAGAAGACCACTTGTACATGGCTGAATGAAACAAAAACCACTTTAATTTAACCACGGAATACACTATTTATTTTAAACTGTTACAAGACTCACAAATAAATTAAAAAATATTTGCGGATTGCAACATTCTGCACGAGTACATATTTTGTAGATGAATTATCGACATAATTTTGTATCTACTGTTCTATATCGCTATCAATTATTACACAAACGTTTTATAGGTATTATCATATTCACAACGATGGAACTGAATCCAAAATTATCGGATATTCAATGGGATGATTCATCTCATTTATTATTGATAATATTATTGTTGAAATATCCATTCAAAGTTGCGGTCTTCCCAGATATTCATATTAATTAATATTATGTAGATCTATATGTTTTATTAATATGGATGTCAATCCAAATCGATTGACACATGAAAAGACATTATATGAATAGTGTTTGATTTATCAATTGCTATTCTATTCGATTCTGTATCGAGTTTTCAATATCCGAGACAAAGATCTTAACACAAAGTTTTATATTAACCCTGCGCGGTCGCTCTATATTTTCACTGGCTCCGCGGTCGCACTGGGTCGTTTGTGTTCGCGTGCAATTTTCAACGGGTTGACATGCTTCAAAAAATTTGAAAAAATTCCTGACTACTCCTCAATGTTTATACTATATGAATCAATAATCATGAAAGCCCAAAAGTTATTATTTTTCACGCTAGGAATAGCTATTTGAGCGACAATTCAACCAACTGAAATTTCACTATGGTCACAAACGACCCAGAGCGACCGCGCAGAGTTAAGTTCTTATTACTTTTATATATTTTACAGCGTTTGGTGAAAAAAAAAATTCGTTCGTTCATCATACTATCCTTCAAGTGTTGATACAGCTGATGAAATTCGACATTATTTCGGACTAGATTCAAAAGTTAGGCTTTGTATCTACGACAATACAGCTACACTTGACTATACTTGTGTTTTTTAGATTGTAATATGTTATACTACCGACGTCAACTATTTGAATTCTTCGAATTATTTTTTTCTACACATAAATTTTTTGTTCATATGTTCATGTATTCAAGGGATTCAAATCAATATTTCGTCTGACGTACCTGGACATATGGCATCGACATAATATTTATTATTCCTAACTAATGGCGTGGCTCACGGTAGCGATAGTATATGATCTCGTTTTTTTGGCACCGTAAGCTGAATTGCGTTCTACCGGCTGTTACAGAGGGCCACTTCATCAATGATATCGACTTGAGAATTATTATCTTCAACAACCATGATAGGAGTTGCTCCGTCATGAAGAGTAGATTTCGATTTTGTTCGTTTGTAAACATCGCGGGTAACACTTCGAGTGAAACTGAATTTCCGGACGAGTTTTTTATCCAATGGGACAGGACTTTTCGGACTTTTGGCCATGAATTCGACTTCAATGCTTTCATAATGTGTAGACAGGACTTCGGTGGCATGCTCTTCAATAACTTCAACTGCATAATCGACGTCATCATCTGTGGCATCCTCTTTTGTGATGCAAAATCGAATAATATATTTGCCCATCATTCTCGAAGGTATCATGTGAAGTCTGCCGGAAGCATTAATATTTGCGAGAAGCTCTTGATTTACTTCATCCGTATCCTTAAGCCGGAAACACACAAGACCCACTAGAACATCATTAAGCACTTCAAATTTTTTATTTCGTTTTATCATACCCTCAAATCTTTTTGCCAATCTTATGTGATTTCTAATGTATTTTTGGAGACCGGTTATTCCATAGCTCCGCATGACAAACCAAAGCTTAAGGGCTCTAAATCGTCGGCTCAGAGGGATACTCCAGTGACGATAATCTATTGAGTCATTCGAATTAGCATGTTGCAGATAAAGAGGGTCCACAACTAATGCCGACGTTAATTTGACTCTATCGCGTACCCAAAGACACGAACAATCAAAATTAACTAACAGCCATTTATTTGGATTGGTATTAAAAGAGTCAGCATGCTCGATACCTGCCATAAGAGGTCTCAATTCGGGGCAAATGAAAGAATTACCGCCGTAAGCGCCATCAACATGCAACCAAATTCCCGGATACTTCCTGCACACAGGTCCGATTTCGACGAGATTGTCGAAAGCACAACATCCAGTGGACCCGAGTGTTACGGATACAAAAAACGGCACTAGACCACGTTGGAGATCGTCATTTATTGCTGCTTCAATGGTATTACCACGTAGACGACACCTGTGATCAGGAGTCAAAACTCGAAGCTTCACTAAGCAAATCATTGCAGCTTTTTCTACACAAGAATGAGACTCTGTCGAACAATAAGCAACAAGTTGAGGTAGGAATGCAGAGTCTTCAGTCATTGGATTGCCAATCTTCAATAAACTAATAGCATGAGTCCTGGCAGCAAGCATTGTCACGAGGATACATTCTGACGCGGATCCTTGTATCACGCCACCTCCTTTGGAACCCTTGCCCTCCGTGAGAAAAGTTGTCGGCAAGTTAATCGCTTTGGCATACCAATCCAGCACAATTGTTTCTAGTTCTGTACAAGCGGGACTTGCAGCCCATGAAAAGCCGATACATCCAATAGCATCAGAAAGCATATCTCCAAGAATTGAAGGGAAAGAGTTACCAGAGGGAAAGTAAGCGTGGAAACGGGGATGTTGCCAGTGTGTAATCTGCAATTATTCATTTTTTTTTAATTTCACTCTGAGGTGATAATGAGTACTTTTATTCTAATACTTACCCCCGGCATTATTTTCGCCTCTACATCTTTCATAATGTCATCCCACGACTCGGATTTCATGGGCGCTTCGTTAGGCAGAAGAGGACGCAAATATCCAGGATCAACGTTCGCCGTGACTCGTTTGCCTTCTAGCGTCCGAAGGTACTCACATATATATTCCACCATTTCTTTCCCGCGTACGCGGAACTCCTCGATATTCATGTTATAAATTGAGCGGATTAGATAGATGAAATGACGGATGTGTATCTGACTGGCAAATAATTCTGCTAATATATATCCATGCATTTACTTTTGAGTAGTAAAAATGTTTTTACTTCACAAACTGGATTTGCGATCAATCATAACATGATTTGCACCGTACAATATGAAAAAAGACACCGTAGCGACTGCAAGACTTCTAATCGATTTTCAATCTACCAATTCGAGCGCAACTTTCCTCACTCATTAATAAACCTTTCAATGTTTGAATATTTACTCGCCAATCTCGCCGTACTTTTTCATCAAGTTCTCGTCATTGTCACTTTCATAAAAATAATCTCACAATATTTACTTCAATGCCTATGATTCTTGATTATTCAGAAATACGTTAATAAAAGTTCTTCAATGTTAATTTCAATGAACAATGCAGAATTCTGAGCAATCCTAAATAAAGTAACCCGTATTGATGTAGTCAATATTACGATTAGAGCAAACTGTATGTAGCTTAATACGTTACATACAAAAACGGTAGAGAATTTAATTCGAAAAGACAATATTTGGGAAGTTCTTTTTTTCTTGCGTTGGTGAAGTGAATGGTATGAACTGTCGAGAGAGAATGATGAAGAGCAACAACGATTCTGGTGTAATCGAGTCCATTAGAAGGAAAGGGAAGAAAGGGAGAGGGGTAAACTTGCTCGCACTGGGGTGTTTATAAATAGACATTCACTCTTTATCCATATTCACGATATACCTATGAAGCATCGAGCGACAGGTCACTGGTCAATATAGTTAATATAAACTCTACTATTCCACCAATTTCATATCACATCTCGACACTTTACGCTTGACTCGGCTGTCGCTCAGGCATGACCCCAACTATTTCTTTCAAATGTCGTTGAAGCGAATGTCAATTAAAACAATATGGTGTTAATTGCTTTCTTCTATTGAGTCGTTATATATTCACGTGTTTAATGACGATTCGATGATTTATATTTTTGATAAGAATTAACGGACTAGAAGAAATAGATTGAGATTGAACTGAACAAATTGGTTTATATTTCCGGCGTTCATATCATACTCAACAATAGTAATCTATTCCTCAGCAATCATATTGGATTAAACTTCATGCATATTCACGATGATTGATAATATTTTCGATTATGCCCGTCCATTTGGCGATTTTCCCCGAGAAGGTGAAACACAAGGAGATTGATCAGGACTGCAACTATTGTTGTTTCCTCGATGAACTGCAACACCAGTTTTTATCCGTACCATTGTATCCAAATGACGAAATCTATTAGAATAAAGGTGAAATGAATATTATATTATATTTCATAACACGCAATAAAATCGATATGCGAGAGCCGCCATGTACCTAAGTGAAAGCTCACTAGTATCGGTAGAAGATTCGCGAGACATAAGATATGCCAGCGGCCATGAAATCCATGATCGTCTGGAAATATTTGTTTTTTCCTGTCTAATTGATGAATTTTCAAATGAAAGCAATTCAGAATGAAGGATATTAGTTAAAAAATTCTAACGTTGTTCGAGGAGTACAGCCAATTGCACTGGTAGTTGCTTGAGTTTCCAATTTGTTCTCCCGTCTATTTGGAGTTTTAGTGAATCCTGGCTGGATAGCGGGGTCTGAGACCATGCGGACGAAAAAGGATCTCCTTTGTTCAAGAGTTGCCTTTCTTTTTTTCTCACGGATGTCTGCAAGCTCGTCCATGACATCTTTGGACTCGAGAATTTCCGATAAAATGTCGGTAATAACGTGCCATGCAATTTCTGAGCAAAAAAAATTTTGTAATGTGATTTAATTCAAATTCGTTGTACGGTCATGTATTTATAAAGAACTTGCCGACATCTTCAGGTGTTGCGTTAGGTGCTGCAAGAGCAAAACGTATTGTATACTTTTGATTGACTTTAGCAGGAACCATGTGGATTCTACCAGAATCATTGATTGCGCTCAATAACTTTTGGTTAAGTTTGTCCGAGCCTTTCGCTCGGAAGCAGACTAATCCTAACTATTGGAAAAAATCGAGCATTACATTGACGAACCATTATTATTACGTATCGATAGTAATTCATAACTGATTACCTGAATGTTGTCTCATAACAATTACTCGGTTACATGTCTGAATAACCAGGGCAAAATAACACGGACAATTCAAATTCAAGTATATTGTAATCACGGTCATTTAAACGGAAATTATTTTGTCCTGATTATTTTCTCGCACGGTTATTATGAGTTGGGTTATTTTTGCACCGGTTGTTATACTTCAGTCATTTTGTCTCCGGTTATTCAGACTGGACAACCAATTACTCACCACTACGTCATTGCAGACCTCGAACCGCTCATCCTTGTTCACGAGATTTTCAAATTGTTTCGCTAGTTTGCAGTGATTACGTATATATGCCTGTAATCCATTTATGCCATAACTTCTCATTACAAACCACAGCTTCAACGATCGGAATCTCCTACTCAGAGGAATGCTCCAATGCCTAAAGAAATTCTATCACTTTAGATATTCATGTACAGTTGTGAGTCTTCAAATCACATTCGAATATAAATTCTATCAATATTTTACCTATAATCAATTGCTGTATCGGCATGTGTATGTTGGAGATAAAGTGGATCAACAACGAGGGCACTGGTGAGTTTGAATCGATCTCGAACCCACAGACATGAACAGTCGAAGTTTGTCAAGAGAAATTTGTTTGTATTTGTATTGATGGAGTCGGCGTATCCAATGCCCGCCATAAGATACCGCAATTCTGGACATATGAATGCATTGCCGGCATACGCAGCGTCTACGTGGAGCCAAATCTGGATGACACAATATCCAACATTAATTATTGTTGTATGAATTTACATTTTGATGTGTAGGTATATATTTGATGAATGTGCGGGCGCGTACCCCCGGATAATTGTTACAGACGGGACCAATTTCTTCCAGGTTATCAAAGGAACAACAAGCCGTTGTTCCAAATGTAGTTGATACGAAAAATGGAACTAAACCTTCAGCAACATCAGCCTCAATTGCATGTCGAAGAGTTTCACCTCTAAGAACGCTTTTCTCATCTGGTTCTAATATTCTTAGTTTCACGAAGCATATCATCGCATCCTTCTCGGCACAACTGTGAGATTCACGGCTGCAATAAGCCATAAGTTTTCCCAAAAGTACCGATTCGTCAAGATGGGCGTGTATTGGTGACTCCTTGAGTCTTGTGATTGCCTGCGCCCTCGCAGCTAGCATGCAAACTAATACACTCTCCGACGCTGAGCCCTAGATTTTGATTAAAAATAATGAATGGTTTGGAACTACATATTACAACCTAACCGACGAACAATGTTATTGAGAAAAATATTGAATATCAAGATTCATTTATATACAATGAAATAGCACCTGTATGACACCACCACCTCTACTGCCAGGGCTGAAGTACAGGAAGTCGATTGGTAAATTCATTGCCTTTCCTGAAACGTGGATATTGCAGTGAATCGAACGAAATAATGGGTTTATACGAATAGTATAGGATGAGGCTATTCCAGCCATCGACTATAGTTTTGACACATTTCAATAGATTCTTCGGAATATTCTCGCTTAATCGTTCTAGATCTTCAAGAAAAATATACAAACTTCAATTCTGTGATCACCAAATTGCAGAGTTATAAAAGACTGATACTACGGGTAGAATAACCCCATCATAC
The DNA here is from genome assembly GCA_958496275.1 of Zele albiditarsus. Lineage (NCBI taxonomy): Eukaryota > Metazoa > Arthropoda > Insecta > Hymenoptera > Braconidae > Zele > Zele albiditarsus. The sequence goes on from OY292410.1 coordinate 3,869,405, forward strand.
CCTAACCATTCATTGAAACTTTACCAAACCAATCGCAAACTATTGTTTCCAATTCTGTGCATGCGGGACTCGCAGCCTAAAACGTGATCAATCTCAATTAATGCGTTTGTCATCAGCTGACTGGGTTGGGGTAAAACAGAGGTGGATGTAATAAAACTCACCCATGAGAAGCCGATGCAGCCAATCGCATCTGAAAGCATGTCACCAAGAATTGAAGGAAAGGAATTTCCAGCTGGAAAATAAGCATGAAAACGCGGATGTTGCCAGTGAGTAATCTAAAACAAAGTGAGCGTTGATCTGATTACATTACTTCCAATGAACTGAATCAGGTATTTATTACGAAAACACTATCGCTCACTCCCGGCATTATTTTGCTCTCCACATCAGTCATAATATCCTCCCATGGTTCACCCTCAATGGGAGCTTCGGAGGGCAGTAAAGGTCTAAGATAGCCTGGCCCAACGTCCGGTGTAACTCGGCGTTTATGGATGTTACTCATAAAATCGCAAATGTACTCCACCATTTCTTTTCCACGTAATCTGAATTCGTTTACATCCATTGCGTCGAGATTCACAACAAACTTTTTCAAAAATAAATTTCGTTTTCGATTTAACTCGCGTTGATACTCAAGTGACGCACTGTCTTGAATCGTGATTAAGGCTTTGATGAGGCACGATAAGAAGCCCTACCTGTTGCCTGTAGCGCGGAATGAAAGTCCAACAGAGGATTCAAGATGCGACTACACTGAAAGCTGAGACGGAACTCGAAGGAGGTGACAGAAGATCGCGCTGGAAAGGAGAAGACTCCTTCAACTTGATCCTTGATGCGCACGCGTTCACCGGGGACTAAGAAGGGCAATCGGGCAGTGTTCCTTTCATTTCTCTATTACTGTAAAATCGAGTCGTAATCTCAGTTTTTTATGATAATAACTGCAGTTCTATTATTCTACGGAATTAATTGATGTCAGTAAACTAATGGTGAATTCATTAATGAAAAAGCTCATACTAATAATTATTTTGTATGGGGGCCTGGCACTGAAATCAGGCATTTGAGAACGTATGAGAACGAATGGAATATTCATGAATACATCATTCAAGTGAAACAGACTGGGACTACCAATTTCCTATCCAAGGTAAATTTAGAAGGAATATAATAGTCTCGGTTATGTCTGCTATGCGCGAGACCACTTGAATAAATTGAACGTTTTCTTCCCAGCAATTGTAATCAGAATGAAGATGGCCTTATTATCAAGTGGATGTCAGAAACAGGCAATGGCCCGATATTCAATTATCATCCAGTCATGACGTAATATTCAACCACTACCGTCCTTTAATTCATTATATGATCGTGAGACAAGAAACCGTATCCATATTCTCTGCTGGAATACGAAACCGTGAATTATATTGACTACGACTGATTTTGTGAGCAACTAGTCAGGAATGGTAAAATTTCGAATATGTGAAACGGCACTCGTCAGATAATGAAAACCTTCATAATGTTGGAATCCAGGGTGAAAGAGATGAGGGAGACATTTAATAATGCAATATGACGTCGGGTTGGCGAGCCGCTATGCCTGCTATGTGACATCCCACCACTACAGAAACCTACGCGAATTGTGTATACCATATTGAATTCCTAACACCACCATATACTCGCACAATTGAATGCTGATTGAGCAATATTGATGGCCCTCTCCCTCGCGTTCACGTGCGCGCGCGCCATTTCTTCTTTTCATCAATCAGCATTCTTCGCAGTTATCTATCTGACATTTCATCCCTCATGTTTTTTCCATTTCCCAAGTAATTTGCATATACATTGCATATGTATGTATATATATATATCAGATAAGATTATTGAATATGGACAACATGTTAACCACTTATACGCATTTGTTGTTAATGAACAGGAGTGAAAAATCTTTCCAATCGCATGAGATATCAATGTATTGAATAATTTACTAATTACACGGAATAGAGATATCCTGTGTTGTATTCCTTTATATTAATTCATATACTGGCGGCCTTATGCCTGTTTAGTGCGAACGCATGTTCGCTCATGTTTCAATTTACTATTTGATCTTGAATATGGAAACGATATGGGAGCGATTTATAAGACGACGATTATTATTTTTGTAGGTGGCGCTATCACAATAGGATGAGAAAACAAGATTCTCTGATAAAGCTGAAGACAACATGGATGAAAAGAAATTCGTTTTGAAAGGCATCTCGGATAAATATCTTTGGATGAAAGTTAATAGTGGAACAAAAATGAAGAATGTTCTGGGGCATGCATTGAAGCACTTCCCAAGGCAATATAATAAAGTCATTTGGACTGGTGCCGGACAAGCTGTAGGAAAAGTAATTTCTTGCGTTGAACTGTTCAAAAAAAAAAATCCGGGTTTGCATCAAGTGACCAAACTTCGTTACATTGAGTGAGTATTTTCTTGGGAATATTTGGGAATGTGTTATTCATGATTTTGAAATTCCCAGCTCCAATAATGAAGCCAATAATGCAAAAAACAAACAACAGATTCCGGAAATCAATATCTTTTTGTCACAAGAAGCAGTGTATGCGGCTGAACCTGAGTAAGTTATACGTCGAGGCCTGTATAACATATGAATATTGAGATTGGAGCTCGATGAAATAACTTATTTTACGCAGATATCCGTGGGCCTGTGACGTGGGGATATGTGAAAACACATCGATCCATAGTGGGACATCACAGGGCCCCATATTAGGACACAATATAGGAAACATGGGTGCTATGTCGAGCACCGTAGCCGAAGAGTTTGCAGCATTGGGGCTGAAAACAAGTCAAAAGAGATCACGGAGATATCAGACGGACCAATTTCCTATGCCAAAAAAGAACAAGAGTGGAAAAAAACAAGATCCGACGGGGTTATGTTAACTTCTTTAATCTATTGGTTTTTTCAATATGACATACGGATTGTGAATATATTTGAATATGTATATTGAACTGAGGAAACAGGAGATCTCTCTATTGATCCGAATCTATAATAAATACAAAAAAATCAATCCTGTTTGCATCAAGTGGTTTCGTGGTCAGCCTATATATATATTCTGCATTCTCGATTTATATTCAATATTCTTCAATAGTTATAGGTATTCATAAGAATCAACATATAGAATTTTATTTTATTTTTGGTATATATTGTAAAACTCAATTCAATATTTTGAGAAACAAAGCCAATTTATGGTTGATTATATCTGATATTGAAACTACATCTGTGTGTTGCGAGTTTGGATGAGAACCATTCATTGATTTTCATTACGGTCTATGTACGGCTTCAAGCCACGTATTTCTTCATCGGAAATGTTTGAAATACTATAAATAATATCCCTGAAGCTAATGGGATCAGGAGGTGCTGTAATTCAGGATTATAAAATCGCCGGTGCGTTCACATACTATGCTGTAAGTTTTTGCATAAAAACATTTACTGTATAACAAATCAGTTCAAGTTTAACTTTTTTATTCACGATAATTATAAATTGTGATCGTTTGCTACAAGTGTGGGGTCAATTGGTATGTCGAAAAATGAATATGCATCTTTACACTAGGAAAATAGTACTCCACAAATATATCAATGCAAATAGATAAATCTGTTCTTATGAAGTGGCGTACGATATAAGTTCAATAACGTATAGTCACACCGTGATCCCTCAATAGATCACGTAATTATGTGTATTAATAGTCATGATGAAATAATGACAAATTTAGGTTATGGGTTAACAGTGCATGTAATGTAAATACTGTTATACTCTATTTATTTGTATGACTTGAAGCAATAGGTTTTACAAGATATTAATTTATTACTGCTTAATCGCCATATTAGTATCATAATTACAATAATTAATCGTCATTAACGTATAATGAATACAGGTAATCAATTATTTTCTAAGATAAAAAAAGTTGAACATCAAGTCGATACTCTTTCGGATAGCCGCAATGGAAATAATGAGAAAGAGTAACATCACATTTCATCATATTTATTTCCACATACGCATGCTTGTTGGAGAAAAATTTTCATATGATCAGTGTTCTCACTTTGCTCATGGTGTAGAAATGGTTCTTCACATGGTTAATGAACAATCCATATTTCAACTTTCAAGAAGTATTTGACATTGAATACATTTACGGAACGAAATGCGAAGAAATACAATGATATTGGAACGCGCTCGGACCCATCAAGTTGCATAGTCAAACCGATCCAAGAGGGCAGAGGGGAGTCGGCCTGTTGTTTTGTTTCTCTACTATATGAGCATTAACGTATGTGAAGTAATACTTTTATTAACAATTCGCAACTCGATAGGCGCAAGATTGATAATATGTATACATATATTAAAGGTGAAATTGGTAGGTTATTTACGCCATCCTATTTACCTTGCATGAACAATTCGAGAAGATATGAACTTTCGGATTGTACTGTGTGAAAAAAGATGAAGCTCATTCTCGGATCGTAATACTTGCGCCGATCCGCGTTCCTATATAATATTCCTAGATGAAAATATGACTTTTTATGGTGGCATGAGAGATTCACCGGTCTTTTACGAATATAGCAGCGCATATTCTGTAACTCTGTTACGCATAATAATGGACTATTTGTCACGGCTCCTATATTAATTTGTTGTTCATTTGTCCAATATTGTGAATTTGATTCGACGCCGATGATCCGTGCCTAAAAACAATGTAAATATATTTTATCCGTATGATCTTATTGAACACATTGCGAATCATTAATAGCAGGAAGATCTGGGTTTCATGCTATCTGAGCCAGTATCCAGATGAACTCTAGCAGTAAACATAACCAAAAGATTGTTGAATCTGTGAAGGTTGCTTACTGAATTAACGGTGTTCAGATTCCATATTCTATGCTTCACTTTCTGCAATGCCATCCTCTTTAATTATGGGAACAATAAGATTATCTCTTGACATTAGTTTGTATTTAGTTACAAATGCTGTGAACCTAAAAATAAACAAAATCTCTATCAGTAACAGTTTTACAAAAGTAATCTTCATTATATAATATTCTGTTGATCACTCATGCTTTTACCTCCGACATAGATAGGTTTCATGTTCAAATGGATCAAATATTGTGAGATGATGAAAATAAGCATGTGAAAAAATTCTATAAACTCTGCGACAAACTGATCCCAGTTTGGCAACCGATGATTCTTTGATGCTCACACGACTTGGAAAATATTTATTGCTATTGAGCAAACAAGCAGCACCATCGAGTGTATGTCTAGTATAATCAATGGCAGGACATTCTTTCGGAGTTTTGTGAGCAGCGCAAAGAAAAATCCATTGCTCAGTGGCAGTCATCTGTGTACAGGACAAAGGATCGCAGTCTTCTTGCAGTCGCACTGCCAAACCATTCAATTCCATACAAAATTGTCGCAGATGTTCATATTTCCAAACACCTTCATCCTGAGCTTCTGGCATGTTGAGTATCAAATCTATATTCGTGGGATCTCGACGAATCATCTGTTGGATGTATTGTTGAACAGCCAAAGTGCTATCCATTTCCTCAAAAGGTTCATCCGGCCATCTACAGAAATCCTGTGAAGATTTTAGTTATGTTTGTTTCATGACTGAAGAGTTGTTGAAAAAAATATTTATATAGACCGATGGCCGCAAAAGTATTTGAACCTTGCAGCGTATAAATTCTCTCGTTTCGAGAATTACGAGAATTACATAAATTTGTTATGTTATGGTTCATTCAACAGAAGCATCATATGTTGAACAATAAAATACAACTATAGTAATGTACATGCAAGACTCATACAAGCATTATCAGCGGAACAAAAGATAGTCATAGAGTTGATTTATGTGTCACCTTTGCTTTCGTGCCCTGTCTATTTCTTCTTATTATGGTTGATCCATCTGCCGTCTTCATCTTATCTGTTGTTTCGACAATTGTTTCCGACAATTCACTATTGGATACACCTGTACGACGTCCGTCAAGCATTATCTCTCTCACACAGCAAACTCTAATTCGCTTATTTCTTGGGAACAGTTGTGGGTGATTCGGAGTGGTTAGGTATAGTTTCGAAATCAACCAAATCAACTGTCAATACTGAAGATACTGTTCCCTTATTCCAAACTTATTTCCAGAAATTAACTGAAGAAAGTGAATAAAAATTACTACCTATTCTATAAAAATACCACCGTGACGTTCAACAATATCTTGGTTGTAGATGTCACTGTGATAGGTGAGAGCGCGCAGACATCTATTTTATGATTCGAAGTAACGGGCCAAAAAATTATTATGTACATTTAGTATGTGTTAAATTTCTCGTCAGGCTTTTTGATTCAACTTCCAGTTTATTCTTTTTTCTTCACAACATCTGTGAAAAAACAGTTCAAGTGCTATAATTGGCTTCCAATTTGACACTTATTCATGGATGAATAATATTTTTTGAATAATACCAAACACTCGTAAACAAAAGTGTTGCATGTGGTGGGCTTAAGTGTTATCACGTTGCATATGACATTTTCATTCTATCTCTTTTTTTGCATAATATGTATATATAAAAAATGGACGAGAGGTGATCAGTCAATGCACTGGATGTGTTATGTGCACTTTGCGAATCGCGGGTTTTTTTTTTTCATTTTTGTTTATGTCGACCCGCATCGGCCTCGCTGTGGGCGAGTCCTCTGCATACTTTCTGTTTCAAATTTGGCGTGTTCTTCCACTTTTCTGAATCTACGTTACATGGGAATCCACATTTCTGGACCGTAAGCGAGCGGAATGACGGGTAACGGGCTTGCAGATGAGTGAAGACCATGGAAGACTAGAGGGAAGGAGTGTCATCTCCATGCAAGTGGGGCTAGGAAACCCGGCCGTAGAAACCTGAAAAATTATAGTTCCAAGTTTTGCCACTCGCGTCGCCCCAGTCAAAATGTTCCGTATTATCAGCCAATCACGAAAGGATCCGACCAACATGGCGACTGCAATGATTTGGCGGGCTGGCCGACACATTCAAGCAATGGCTCTTGATTTGTGAGCGCTCTCCGAGGATTCACAGCGCAGAAAATTGAAAAAATTGTGCGTCTACAATCGAAATCGAAATTTTCGACGAACATAAAAAAAAGAAGGGAGTATTGGTATTTTTAATTGACTTATTAAATCTAATCCAAAATATTTTTTCCGTTTGTTTTTATACAGGTTTCCAGCTGCAGTTAACCTCACAGCACCTCCGACAGCTCAAGCAGTAAGGTAAACAATCTTTTAATTCTTTCAATTTTTTCAATTTTTGTCATAACAATATATTAAAACAAATTTTTATTTATGTATTTTGATTTTTCTATGCATAGGATGGTCAAGTCCTGCACTATACCTGGGTGTCAGAGTGGCCAATACGCAGACCGCAAGAAGAGAAAAAAACTAAACTTGCGTCAACTTTCGCTCTTTTTGATTCCAAAGGTAAGCCGATTGTATATTGGAAATATTAGATATCGTATTTTTATTTGAACACGCTCATATTGATATTCCACTTCTTCGTAGTGCACCATCAAGCGTCAACAGTGGGGAAAAATACTCGGCTGTGATTTGGAGGCAAATCAATTTATTTGCCAGATTCACTTCACAGAAGAGTCGATTAAGAAGACTGACAAAACCTTACTGCCGGATGGAACAATCCACGAGATACCTCGAGATCATTGGTATCTCGAGGATAACGCGATACCACTAGCACAACAGGATAACAGGATCAATATTGAGGTAACACGTTTCGAAACGCTTTGAGGGCTTGAACTTTATATTGTCTGTCCTTTTCTTCATGTTTTTTTAATATAGATTTGTCAGTGTAACCTCACGTTATAAGGGCGTATTCACCAAGTTTTCATACATTAAAAATTGAAGTTTGAGAACGTTTTTTTGTGTGTTTATTTTAGTGATTTTCACATGTTTTTTTTGTCTCGAAATGGAAAGTGAACTCAAATCACAAGGGCGTATCCGCCAATATTATTGAAATACAAAATATTCATTGCAAATGTTCATTATTCTCACGTAATTTTCCAAATGATTCAATTATCTCTACATTTGTCAGATACGTCCTTGTGATTTAAAAAGAAATTAATGTCTGAAAAAAAAATGTGAGTATATCGCTAAAAAACAAAAGATTTCACTGACAAATCAAAGTAAGTGAGAAGGACAGGAAACTGACAGACCACATTGAATCTCTTAAAAACTTTTTGAAATGTATTCATACGACATTTTATGCATTTTCCATTTGTAAAAATTTTGTCCAATAAATCATTTTGTCTTTTAATTGGTCACATTTCTAAAAGTTGGTGCATTCGCTGTTTCAATTTTGGTCGCGCGATTTTATCAGAGAGAATAAAATTCGCTTACTCAGAGTGGCACGAAAAGGCATGCTATTCGGAAGGGTTTTCAGAATGGAACTTGACTTTAAAATTATCGAATAAATTATTTTTGAATACTGAGCGGGATTAATAATTTTAGGTCAACAATGAAATAACAAGAGACGCTACCATGAACGTCGACGAAAATGAGACCGACGAAATAGTCGAGATGGCATCAGTTTTCTCCCATGAACTGATGGCGGAAGACGGTACACATACGACTGATGCAAACTCATTTTCGATGAGCACGCTGAAGGAGCAACTGCAAGCGGGGCTACTTCCGGAATCATGTGCGTGGACTCAAACATCGTCTGGATTGGTCTTCACGATTCTAGGCCCAAGCAATCATCAGCCACGGCTCTATTTGGAGATTGCGTCGAATCTTTCCACACAAGTAATTATTTTATTTGTATTTCAATTTCAATTCAAGTTCCTGTTTCAATTCAAAGATTAATATTTAATTTTTCCTTTGACGTTGCAGATTCGGACGATCATAGATACGGTTATACCGATGAATAATCACGTGACATCGATGGCGGATATACACGGGTACTTACAAACTCTGAAGCGTCTCACAATTTGCAGTGGAACAGGATTTGAGAAAGAACGGTACTGCTAAATTATTATTATTATCTTTTCAATGCAGATAATTTCAATAATAAAATAGTCATCAAATTCCAATATAATAAAGTATATTCAAATATAGTCATAAATCATTTTTTGTTTCATGATGAGTATTTGATAAAAGCGATCGAGTTTTAAGTGGCCTCCTCGGAGAAACCGAGTATTTATCGATTGTAAATGTAGTATTAAGACATTAATAATTCTAATCTGTAACGAAAAATTAATTTGAATTCTGTTCGTTTTTCAACAGTCGTGATCCTCGCTGCATCGGCATTCTGGAGGACACGTACGAACGTCAGCCCCAAAATCCGAGGTGCACCGAGTGTCGACATTTTCGCGCTAAGCTGCAACGCAATAGGAAGCAGCGCAAGGATGATAAGCGTATACTGAAACGAACACGAACAATGGTCAATTTAACACGAAGGAAATTTCTTCGCCTCAAACAAAAGGTTCGTTAAGTAATAATTTTACTCGCGCTTTTCAACAAAATATCTTTGTCAGCCAGCAGGCCCATTCTGTAACGTGTCGTTATGTGCTATAATGACAAGTTACGGCATGTAACTAGGCTTACAGACTGTGTCGTTACAGCTTAAAGGGTTACGTGGGTTTTTAAATTTCAAAAAAATCCATTCTCGTTTTTGTTTTATGTGATAGTACGATACGACTAGAATATTTTCTCAAAGTTTCAAGTCAATCGGAGGAAAATTCTAAAAAAGAGAGCCTTTGGAAATTCCTCCTATTAGGCAAGACGGGCCAAGAGTGGTACAGATAATCGCGTTCTTCTCGAAACACTGTTTTTGAAGCCGGCGGTCACGATTTCTCAAAAATAGGATTGATCCGTGATTGAACGAAGGTTTTTTTTCTTACGATTACAATTATTTTTATGAGGCTATACGTAGGGTAAATTGTACCAAAAATTGAACTTTTTCGTATACAGCTCTACCAAAAATTCAAATTTCAATTTTTTTTTGAATCCCTCGTTCAATTACGAACTTTACCTATGTACTCACAGAAAAAAATTGGTTTTTTTATTTTGGATGAAGCTGTTATGAGTTATCGTGACCACCACAAGGACACTATTTTTTTTGAGGGATCTCCGGAAATCAGGTCCCACCGACAGAATTCTGCCAAATTTCTTGATGAAAATTTTATACCATATTGTTCAAATCTTGATCTTTTATGTGCTTAAAATTTTGTATACAATAATTTTTATATTATATTTAAAAAAAATTGAGAACATTTGCTTCTTTTGACCTTTGAAACCCATCCAACCCTTCAACGATATTGTTAGCTAACGAAAGAGGTATACAGATTCCCGCCACAGATCAGAATCTGGTTGACAATGTCCTTTTGTTTTATACACCAGTATTCGGCAATGCAAATGTGGCATTTTGTGACATTATCACCATAATTTGCCATGGAAAAATATATATTTTTGATTGTATTTGAATTGTTTCTGTTGTGTGGAAAGGAGGTCAAGACTTTTGGAATCAGTATGTTCAATGACGTAGAAATTGTATTCAATATCTACGTCACTGATGAAAAATTAAATAAGTGGGCAAGGCTTCACTTTAATAAACAATAATAAATAAGAATTTGTTACTGCTTATTACATTAAAGCCGTGTCTATTACAAAGAAATTATGTATACTTTTTAGACCATACAATTACTCGTGAATGCAAGGGAGCTGAAATAGAAGTGCGCAGCAATTAAAAAAGAAGAGCTGTAGAACAGCCTAACAGATTAGCCCGAAGCTCAGCAACAAACCGTTCGGACTTGTTTTGATGCTGCTAGGGTGAAGAGCAGCAAAGGTTGTAGATACGAGCTAGACCAGATCTACGAATGCTTGTTAATGCGGATAAAAAACAGCGCATTATACGAGCACATTCAAGATCGAAAATTCTGCCACTTCCCTGCAGAATCACTTTGAATAAATATATTCAACGTATAAGCTCTGCATATGACTTTTAAACGGCCATATTTGAATGTTTAAAGACGAAGGGTTCGCAAATGGAGTTTGTTGACGAGTGAGGTATCAACTTGTAGTTTTTTTTAATTCTTCACTATTATGTGTTTGCTCATCACTCGAGTTGATTTGTCGTAATAAAATTGAAAATTCTCAGTTCAATTTTTGAGGTGTTCTTTTCATCGACGAGATGAAATTGAGCGGATCCGTGTCTTTCAACGCACAGATGCTCCAAATCGGAAGTTTCGTTGATCTCGGGAAATACACGCCTGAAAAACAGAAGACTATGCGAGCAGACCATGCTCTGGTCTTCATGTTTCAGCCACTTCGGGGATCTTGCGTGCAAGCCCTCGGCTGTTTTCTGACGTGAAACTCCGTGACGAATGTTGTACTGCACAAGCTTATCTTGGAGTGCGTTATTCTACTGAGCAACTCAGGTTTTCACGTCGATGTCGTCACAACTGATGGAGCGTAATGGAATCGTGGAATGTGGTCCATCTTTGGAATCGAAGATGAAAAATTCAGCTGCGAACATCCGTATGACCCGAACAAAAGACTTCATGATTTCTGACTTCCCTCACTTGGTAAAATGCATCAGGACCAGCCTCATGAAACGCGCGTTAGTTGAGGTAAACTATTAACTTCCTTCCTCATTTTCTATTGCTCTTTATAGTGGTAAAAATGCATGCGTTCATTGATTGATGTTTCTACCCTGCTGCGAATTCCCACAAGGGATCCCACGTGGTGTTTTTGTACAGGGAACCCATACGGGTTCCTGTATGCGATCCCACGTGGTATTCGCAGTAATAAGAGAGACACTTGATGAATATACTATAGCACGAAAGATACGTGTAAGTAAAGTATCTCGTGGTATTTCGGTGTTACGGAAAATTGTTGAGATAAAGAGAAATTTAATTGCAGTCCCCACTGCCAACATTTTTAGGGTGTGTTTCCACACTAAGGTACACGAGGATGAATATATTGCACCGCTAACGAACTTGTATTTCTATTAATAGCTATTATAATAGTAAATCAATCATATAATAATATTGAGATGTTCTGTAAACACAGTTTTGTGAGACGTAAAATGATAACATGATAAAAAAATTTAATAAAAAAAATATTAAGATATTGCATTTAATTTAGTTTAAGGGGCACACCTAGTGTGACGGCCTAAAAAAAAAAGGTGATTTTTGGAAATTCTTATTAGAAAAACTACTTTATTAATTGTTTCAAACTAAGAACTGTGTATTAAGTATTTCATGCCATTTTGCGGGGCCGGGACCCACGTTAAAAAACAATACTTTTGACTTCAGATAAAACATTTTGAAAAAAAACGTTGACAATAGTGATTAATGATTTATTTTCTCACGAAAGTGTAGATACAAATGAAAAAAATTAGGAGTTTCACATCTGTTTTGATTCAATCGTGATTAGCTTATTAAGCGCTGTCTCAAAAATTAAGCTACCCACATTGCCCCACACAGGTTCCCATATAGGTTCCTGTACAGGAATTCATTTTCTGCATGCTCCCGTACAGTATCTCGTGCAGGATTCAGCTTCCCACGTTGCCCCACATAGGTTCCCATACAGGTTCCCGTACAGGAATTTATTTCCTGCCTTCTCCCGTACAGGATCTCGTACAGAATTCAGCTTCCCACGTTGCCTCACACAGATTATATGAAATAATGAATAAGTTGGAGATATTATTGAAGTAATTATTTTTACACCGATGACTATTGATCTAACCAAATATTATAGTTAACCTCAGACGTATAAAAATGAGGAAATGAGGGGGTGGAAGAAAGAGAATTGGAATAAACAAAAGGAAAATGTACAAACAGTTATAAGCATTGGTTTATATAGAAGCCGGAGACGGATCTGGGAGAGAAGGACGTGTAAAAGGCGAAGGACGCTATACTTTGGAAAAATGAATAAATAAATATAGTTAAGCTCACGTAAATAATATAAAAAAAAATATGATCACACTGTGATTGGTTTTATGAGATTAAAAATATTCGAAACAAAACAAATTACTTTGTTCAGTTACAAAAATTAGTTGTGTGGATGGTGTTATGCAAAGTATCTATTTGTTCGTATATATTTATATGAAAAAAAAACATTGCGTATGAAAAAAAAAAAAAAACAACAGCACCGGGGATCGAACTCAGTACCTGCACAATAAATAAGTGGGGCTCTACCAACTACTCGATGAAATCATATGATCACTCCAGTAGTTTTTTGATATTTAAGTAATAGCGGCGCTTGGGGTTAAATCTGAGAACACACCCGAGCAAAAAAATGAAAACAATTTTCCCGCTGGAAAAGCTGTTACGTCCCCGTATCATCTTTACAGCTGCTCTACCAACTGATACCTACCTTACCATAAGCGGAAGTACGACGATAAAATAGATTCATGTAGAACCTACCTCACACACATTTTTTCCATAAACTAATAAACTTATGTAGAAATACGAAATATACACATATATAGATATATACTACATCTCAGAAAACACTACCAAGACCAAACTAGCAAACGAAGTTATAAATTCCAGTATATATGTAATTAACAGAAACTAAGAAGGAATACATATATAATTAACACGAACTAGTAAATATATTACAACCATCATTAATATAGTGTAGACCCATTAAGTAATTAATACATGAGTAACAATTGTAATAAATTACCAATATCATAAATCACCAACCAATACCAACATAATCAATTCATAGGAAATTTATGCATAAATGACATCATTAACCAGTAACGTAAACTACTCATTTACGCATAAATTACATCAACAAAATAATACAAATTAAGCATAAGTAATCTACACATAAACTAAAACGATAAGCGATAAACAATATACTATAAAACAAGGGTGGAAATTAATCAACCCATGATAATAACGCTACCCATGCAGCTGAATCAATAAGTTCCCCTCGGAACGCATAGATTAATATAGGAAATAAGATAACAACACGCTTCCCGTGAGAACGCATAGATTAATATAGAAACTAAGATTACAATAAGTCTTCGGGAATGCATGTTTTATTAGAGAAAATAAGATAGCCAAGATTCCCAAGAGCCATTATCAAATTCTGAGAAACCGTGGGCCCACAAACAAAATCATGCTATTTGCGATTGGGGACTCATACCCAATCACGTAGCACCGATAAAAACTCGCGGGACCAGCGCAAAGACGCCTAACTCTATCACCCCACTTTTTCCTATCAAATACGCGTCAATGAATACTATATAAGGTATTGCGCATAGGAAAACGCTCTCATTACTTTTTACTATTTCAATTCAAATTCGTCAAGACGCACTACTCTTTCGAGTCGACAAGATTCTGTGTCTCACTCCATTCAATCCATCCAGAATTAACTGATTAAAATTGAAGAACATCGGACTCGCGTTTCTTACTAAGAACATCCAAACTAAATCAGAAACTTCAGAAGAAACCAGTTATTAATATTTCAAATATAATCGCTCTTGAGAATTTTAGGCATAAGCCTACAGTATAAAATCAGAACATAAACTGAGAATAACACCAGTGTAAAACCAGTAAAACAAATAAAATACTAATTATAAATTACAACGTCGTCTTTGAGAATCTTCTTCAAATTCACCCGCGCATAGCGGGCTTGATCATCCGAACATATACCTATATATGTTAGAGTTGTGAGGGACAGTCGGTAAGTGAAGAGAGTGACTAACTAAGACTCGCACCGACTAGTGGCATCCTGGTCAACATCGCCTCTATATTCACTTACAACTTGGAAAATACTCACGACCTGTCCCCGGGACGTAACAAAGCCAACATTTTCAACGAAAATTAAAAAAAAAAGAGTGAAATACTTGATTGATTTGATTGATCGATAATAGACCCAAGTGGGGGGTTCCACATGATTTTTTTAGACTTGGATTGTGTTCTTGACATGTGCATGATATCAATTCGACAAAAAAATTCAAGTGTCGAGGCTTGATCTCGGTCCTGCAATAAACCGTACGCGGATACTCTATCCGTTTAACCACGACGTTATTACGTTAGTATGCAAGTTTTCTAATATTGAAGTTGTAGCCGCGCTTGGGGTTTGATTATGTTTGGCAGCTTGTTCGGTTGGTTCGCGGCTTACGATGATCTCAGTTTTTATGTATAATGCACAAAAAAGGTTTCCATTAATTAATAATATACACTCGTCAAAAGAGCAAAGCATGGAAAGAACATATGAGACATTGCCCATTTAAACCTACATTATACGAATATATATATAATGATTGTAAATATAATAGTACAGAGCACATCTAAATAATACATGGACAAAATTACACAATATATGTAAATAATAAACGTGTTCAGGATTATTATGAATAGCTAAAAGGCTATTCGTAACCTGGTATACCACCGCGCATACTATACACGCGTTGATGTATATATAGCATAACGGTTCAAGTCGACAGGAGCGCACCTATTTTTCAGTTTACTGCGGCCGGCTGAGCATGCGGAGATGATACTCTTCCCTCTAGTATCCATGGTTCCCAAGAACAACTGCAGACAACGGCAATCAGTTGACACTACTGAATCGAATCTATTTTGTTTATGTTGGCAATATTCCATCACAATTTTGTTTTGTTCGTCATTTTATATTTTTAAAAAATATTGATATCAGTTGATGAATATGGAAAGTCTTTTGAAGAAAGTTGAACTCCAGGCAGACGTTTATATGCTTTGCCTGCAACACGCTTTGTCAACAGAGAATTTCGAAGTGATGGGACTGCTGATTGGCAATGTAGGTATCGATTATATTTCGAGTAGCGATGTAGTTTTAATTTTTTTCTGTCACAATCAGCTAAAATGTGGCGTTGCGGAAATATCAGCAGTCATTATTTTACGGCGGCTTGATAAAAAAAAAGATAGAGTAGAGATTTCACCAGAACAACTATTGAATGCGACAGCTGAAGCTGAACGACTTGAAGACGAATTGAATCAACCGATGAGGGTACTTGGTTGGTACCATTCTCATCCTCACATCACGGTATTTCCATCTCATGTTGGTGAGTGTATATGAATTTCTTCCCATTTGAAACTATAAATGAGTATTTAATTATTATTGGCGACAACTTTCAGATGTTAGGACTCAAGCCACATACCAAACTATGGACCCAGGATTCGTGGGCCTTATATTCTCCGTATTTTCAGAGGGCAAGGACACGAAGGCATGCAATTATGATTCACATAAATCTATATGTTGATTTACTTCAGTTGGTATATTTGGTAAAATTTTTTCTTTTCTTCGAATAGGAACAAGAAGTTGTTTTAACATGTTTCCAATCTCGTAATGACGATGCCGTAGGAATACCTCTGGAAATTATCAAAACAAATGGAATTGCTTCCACGTGTTTGAACGTAAGTTGTTTTTTTTTAATTCGATGATGGTAAAATAATGAAAAATTAGGAGTAATTACATTGAAAATACCACGAGACCAGACAATGAAAGAATTGCCAAAGATCCTTGTACAAGAGGAGGAGGAAGTAGCTGAGCCTTACAGAAATAACCCAGATGTTCTGACAATAATCCACAACGATGCAGTACGCACCCGAGCTCTTGTTCATATAACTGATATCATTACGAAGCCTCTGATTGAAATGTTCGAGCAGAGATTGGAGCTGAATGCAATGCGATACAAATATTTACAACGGCAATTGATAGAATTAGAAAACGAGTTGGCCGGAGGTAATCCTGGGGATTCCACTAACAGTGTAATATTAAATAGTATATCTACAGTATAAAATAAAGCATGTTTTATAAAAACTATCAGCAGCAGTTGTTGCTTGTTGTGATATGAACTTATGTTATGGCGGTTTTATCTGGTTACAATGACAAAATATGGGAAGATAGACTGTTCATTATATTCATTATGATAAATATCAGATTGCATTTATGGATGAAAAAATTTTGAATTATAATAAAAGTGCATATGAATATTTTTTTTCTAAATAAAGTAGCAATGGTGAAAATTAATGATATGTCAACAGCAGTTATTTCGATACAATTGGATAAAATGGAAAATAACATTATGTAATTCTAAGTTTCACTCGTTCAATCTGTGCTATTTATTTCTTCGCCACACTTCAATCATCATTAACGACAGTAACAGTTTGAAATGAGTACATTGCTGAAGAGGATTTTACATTATCTTATAATTTTATGCATTCTGTTCTTGTTCAGTCACTTGCACTTCTAGATATACACAAGTTGTAATCCCGCACAAATTCATATTCATACAAGAAGACAATATTATTTTTATCGAATTTTTACTTTCTCATCGTTCTCATTTATCTCAATTACTCCTCAGTTTGAGATCACTTGTTGTAATAGATTTTTTCTTTTGGTGCTTTTATACGTAATTATAATAATGAAGGAACAAAATATTCTGAGAAAAGAGTTGGAATTCGTTCGGCATGACTAGTGCCCGGTTGATTGCCGTTTCTAATATTAACATGAAATTAATCGATTTTCGGGCTATTTGTGTAGTATATCACAAAATTGATATTCATAGTGTGTGATTCTCAGATTTGAATTCTCCAGTGTCATTCAAATTCATGATGTTCCCTCTGTCATTGCTTTCACACGATATTTTGAACTATGATAACATAATTATATATGCAATCAATTGCGAGAGATAGGAGAAAGTGCGTGAAAACCTTTTGACTATACTTGATGAACAGATAGTAACAGTCATACCGGCATCGGTGCTGAATTTCAAATAATTCACAATTTTACTTCAATATCGTTTAACCACAATATGGATATATATATATATCAGTTCTGAGAGAATATGCAACACTTGCATGGTAACGCTTCAGTGGTACAGTTTGATGTTCTTGATGGTTTATTATTGATATTAATTGAAAACAATCATGTTGATTGATTTGTTGCATATATTCTTGTGTTTCTTATTCAAAACACAGACTCAGCTGAACGAGATAGGTGTATAGGATGTGAGGGACTGCGAGCTAAACGTCGTCGAGGTAGCTTTTCGAGGGTTGTCAAGAGTTTACCAAAGTCAGGTCGTTTCTCAGCATGATAGGACCAGCAGTGCATCAGTATATCCTGCAATAATAAATTATTTTATTCGGCATGAATAAATCAATCCGAGGATGATCCAGGTATCATTCGTGTACCTTGACTTCACGCGAAGCTTGTAAATTCGCCAAAGTTTGCTTCATTCCTTTTCCAACTTGCCATATGATTGCTTCTGGAGGTTGTGCGTTGAAAGGCCACTCTCCACATAATAGTTCATACCATACAGTTCTGCAATACAATCCGAGAAATGACGCAAAATCTACTTTTATATTGATATGATAAGGCTTACCCGAAGGCATAAACATCAGACGCTTCGGTAAATGGTAACTCTTCTTGTTCCCTTGTTTGCTGTGGACGAAGATGTCGAACTATTTCAGGGGCCAGATAACATAACCAACCGGGAGGAATGCTCAAGCCGTTACTTCTTCTATGGACAAAAAAATTATTGACTCACATATTATTAGTATTTTGAAGTGTAATGATAACAATTAATTCATACCGATTGCCATAGCAAAGTTTCATCACGCTAAACAATCCAAAGTCGCTTATAACAACTCTTCCACCTTCCAAAAAAATGTTTTTGCTCTTGAGATCTTTGTGCACTATCCCGCGTGCGTGCAAATAACCCATTCCCTGCATCAATTAAAATTTCAATGAGTTCAAAATTATTGTGTCGAGGAATGAAATGTATATATATATATATATATTTTATACACTATGATATATCATCCCATTCCCATACGAAATAAAGTATGCAAAAGAAAAGATAGTACTGATGTACCTGAGAGATCTGTTGAGCAATAATTGTTGTCTTATTCATATTAAATTTATCTTTAAGTAAATGAATGTGAGTGTAAAGAGTCATGCCTTTGTTCATAATAGTCACTATTGCCAAGCGTGGGGGCTTCATACAAGCTCCCATAAACAAAACTAAATTTTCGTGTCTTGTCTTTCGGAATGTTGCCACCTGTGAATTCGCATAAAAATGCACACATATGCGCATATATAAATATATATTGGTAACAAACAATTTTCATTGAATAACGAGAAATTATGATTGCGTTTGAATGTCTCTTTTTTATCGATAAATTGCAAATAAAAATTTCACCTCTAATTTGAATGCTTCCAAAGTTTTATCGTCATCAGAATAATAATCCATATTGAGAACTTTGATGGCTACATCTCCATGCCAATAACCCCTATAAACTGTACCAAATCGTCCTGTACCTATCGGTTCATCAATTTTTACATCATCATATGGAATTTCCCACTCTCGCATAGATAACTGGAATAATTAATATCAATCAGTAATTTTGTGTACCGAAGCTACTGCATGGATTTTCAGAAGTGATAAGTTCCACCTACACTATTTTGTCGGGGCCATCGACTATCACCAACTTCACCATCAGATACTTGTGAGTCTTGAGAGTCAACGCGAACAGGCGTCCGTTCTGAGTCGGTACTAACGCTACCCGAGCCTGAAACACTTACAGTCCGATCGCTATCGCTAGACAGTGGCGTACCCTCCATCCGATGTGTATGATCCATTAACACACCTCTATCATTGAGAGTGACATCTATAAAAGATGAAAGTTAATGAGCACGGTCTAATTTTCATGACGGTAATGCTGATGATTTAGGAAATGTATCAGTACCTGGAAAGTGGAATTGTTGTTGTTTGATCGATGTCAAATGTGTTTGACTGGTATTACCTGATAACAATGCTGGACTAGAGGGAGTTGAACTGTTGCAGCTCGATGTATTTGAACTGCAATCAGCCTCAGTAAATGGTGTATGCATTGAAGAATGCGGATGTGATAGTTTACGATCTCTTCGGTTTGAGGAGCTCAGGAAATTTGAAGTATGATGATTAGGCGATGTAACTCCTGGTTTGGTGAGAATTGGTGATGCATTCGCCATTCCATCAGCCTGAAGTGTTCTTTTGAATTCGTCAAACAGTTCCTGAGGAAGGCCACATGACGGTGGCACCTTAGACTCGCAATCTCTATGACATTTGTACTTGCACTCTTTACACTTAAGGCCAGTCCCAATGAATATTTGTTTGTCACAGAAATCACACGTTGTCATCATATTGAATGTCTTCGTAAACCGATGAGCAATAATATGACCCATACCACGCGTTACGGTTGGTGTACGTGGTGATTTTGGTACTTGAAGACTTGATACTGTTCCTTTGAAGCTATTATCATCATTCTCTGCGCTTGAATGAGGAGGTGACCTCATTGGACTATTAGTCACTGGTATGGATTGCTGAATGTCGGTTGTAATATTCGTATTGCTAGTGCATGATCCGGGCTCGGTTGATAATCGATTACGTCTTGGATTATCATTACAATAGCTAATGACTGTATCACCATTTTCTATTCGATTCGCTAACTGTGACTCGTGTGATTTTGATTTTGTTAATGGAAATACTTCTGGCTGAGCAACAGTTGCTTGCAGGCAAGTCTGGTGTTTTTTACTTGGTGGTGGTGTCGTTGGAAACTTAACTCCTGCGCGAGCTTGTCTAGTTAATACTGGGGTAGATGGTGGACTACTTGACGAACATACTGCTGAAGAAGCTTGTCCCATCATTTGGCTAGTTAAATTGTTATTATTGTGATAAGGAATACTATCTTCGGACGGCACAGAACGTCGAATACTGCGGGACTGTATTGGTCGCGGTGATGGACCAGTGTGCAAATGATGTCGATCCCACGAATCCCAATATAAATTCATATCGCTATTATCTTTGTCCCCTTGTAGAAGAACGTCTATATAACGACGGAGATTATGCAACGCTCTGCAGAGCCTTCTAAGTTCTTCCTCGTGACGGGAATTATTTTCACCCAGCATTGTACTCAATTCGCGTTCCGATTTTTCTTTCAAACATTCCAAAGTGTTAGCCTTTGTGCACACCACCTACAAAGACCACATTACTTGTTGCATTACTTCTTCACGAGACAATCTAATGGATAGAAAGAAAAATCTTATCATGTTCTTACTCGGATAGATTCTGGAGTGAGACCAACAACGCCGAGCCATTGCTGCAAAGACGGATACTGTCGCATTTCAGGTGGAAGCGATTCTACCGTCAGTTTGGCTTTAGTAACAAGTTGTTTAGAGTAGAGCTTGATGAGTTTGCCCTGAAATGAGATGGAAACGGAAAAGCATAAGGTAACCAATGTAACATGAGGATGTTAGTTTACAATTGACACCACAGTATATGCAACATATTTTAGTTATATGGATCACACCGACCTCCAGTGTACGAATTTCCTGTTGGGTGAGCTCCGCGCTGGTTGAACATTTTGTCCTAAGGCCCTCAAGTCGATCTGCAGAAATGTCAATCATAGATTGGACAACATATAACGCTCGACGGATCTCCGTATCCTCGCTGTCCGCCATCGTCGTTTTGCCTGCCTCTTGGCACAGCCACTCTTTCACATTTACTCACGTAATTCACATTATGTGCATTCGCGATACTGGATCGACAGCCACGCGCAACACCACTCGTATTATCACTTACTCTTATAAGTGATCAAACCGCTCGTCAATATTCATGATCATCTTGACAGTCTTATCAGACATCAAATGATGATAAGTAATACGGTGAATTAGTTTTATATATTCGCCATGAAAGTGCTCTTTCAGCTTACTCGAGCTTATATACATATATACTGTACCTACCAATCACAGGAATATCCATTATACATGCCACCATAATGTAGCCACTGCTACTCGCATCGGTTTATATCTACCTATATCAACTTATATGTATTATACACGATATTCATGTACATAACTACATATATATCACGGCTCGTCAGCCATGGCTCCGGGTGTGCTTTCTCAAATATCCGCACAGATGCGCACTCTATGGGCCAGTTCGACCATTCTCAACGTTAAACTCAAGTTAAGGTTCAGTGATGGCAACATAACGAATAATCAACTACCTCCTATTTTTTTACCTCAAATCGGCCTAATCTTTCGTGCAATTTGAATTCGAATAGCCGTAGTGAGGGGTATGAATACTGCATAAAATTATTTTCTATATGTGAAATATGATTGGAAGATATCTCGTTCAAAGTATAAATATTAGTACACATTATAAACAATGAAATTGCTTGCTTTAACTGATCATTTTTGGAATATATCATTGGAAATCTTGTTACTCTGCAGTCACAAACCGATTATTACTGTGTAGTATATCATATACGATGAACTGTATTCTACACCCGCTTTTTGATGATGATGACGATATTCATTGGAATTGGAGACGAAGGAGAATGCTACGACCTCAGATCGATTGGTCCAGGCTATATGATGAAATCGATTTCAAAACTCGGTATCGACTTTTAAAACAAAGTGTTTTTGCTCTGCTCCGGAGTGTTCAAGGAGAAATTGAGTATGAAACTGACAGGTAAAAAAATGTATTTTACCTCGAAGGTTTTTCATCGTAATTCTGTATGTACTGGAAACAAATTATATTTTTAATATTATGATGCAGTGGTGTTACTTAATTGATTAGAATGTTGAATAAACATAACTAAATGAGGACATACTTTTATGAGGAGGTTAGTATGCATCGGCGGTATTGGCTCGTTCTGTTTTGTAGATGAAACATCAGATGATCGTTATTGGAATAATATTGTTGGCATCACTGGACCTCAACTTAAAGCTGATGAGGATGGTCGGGCAGGCAACGCTCTCTACTCGCCAGAACACTACTTACCGGAGAACTCTCCCCCCAAATACCTCTCCTACAATTTGACTACTCCCAAATAAGCCTACTCTCGAATGCCTCTACTGTTGTGTGAACATTACTTGTAAAGGAGTCCTTTCCCAAATATCTCTACTCCACAAACCACTACTCTGAATGCTGACATGCCGGCATAGTAGAAAATTTTGATGGCTGTTAGGAGTTACCTTCGGACGCTGTAGAAATAGTCTGTAAACATAATGTTGATAATTAAGGCTCACTTCGTACAAATGTGACATCTGTGGCGCTAAAACGAACTGAATAATTACTCTCAATGCAAAATTGAGAGGAGCAACGATTAAATTATCTAATCTCTCTACGAGCGGGTCTCTGGGTCTCGGTGCGAGTTTGAAGGAGATCGAGTATGCTCGGCATTCTCCCTTTCGAGCGTTCGCCGGGCTAGCTGATATTTCTTTATAGATTTTTTGGGCGGTTTATATATATATTTTAGATTGATTAAAAAAAATCGACTTTTTTTCTTTCAACAGGCATATTGAAAATATTGTTCACAATGATGGCAAACACATACTATGAAAGTTTGAGCTCTTAATATTGATATTTAGAGGTCGCACATCGTGATTTTTCATTTCCCATTTAAATAACACAGGAAAATTTTTTATTCTCATTTAGAATTTTATTGCGCTCGAACGAATTATCGGCCAGTAAGAGTGAGCACATATTCTTGTAGGGAATTAAACGATCTACAAAAGAGATCTGATATGATTTTTTGCTTACTCGACTCGTTTAAAAGTTATTTGAGGGCAAAGTTCAACTTCAAATTGTAAATGATGACTTTTACAATTTGTTATACCTTATCGAAAAATAATAACTCAAAAACATAAAATATCATATTTACCGTGACTTTTCTCGTTTCTACGCGACTAATTCATAGGAAAAAAAACATGTCTATTCAATTATCTCGGAGTATAGTGAAGAATACTGTTTGAGTTTTCCACTTCAAAGTCTTTAATTGTTGAATCTTTTCGCTAATACTATTATTGATATTTCGTAAAAATTTGATTGTTTTACCGAAAAACACTCGATAGACTTTACGGTAAATATGATATTTTATGTTTTTGAGTTATTATTTTTCGATGAGGTATAACAAATTGTAAAAGTCATCATTTACAATTTGAGGTTGAACTTTAACCTCGAATAACTTTTAAACGAGTCGAGTAAGCAAAAAATCATATCAGATCTTTTTTGTAGATCGTTTAATTCCCTACAAGAATATGTACTCACTTTCACTGGCCGATAATTCGTTCGGGCGCAATAAAATTCCAAATGAAAAAAAAAATTTTTCCTGTGTTATTTAAATGGGAAATGAAAAATCACGATGAGCGACCTCTAAATATTAATATTAAGAGCTCAAACTTTATCAGAATTCTCCTTTTGTCGTCTTGGACGATAATTTCATGGTAACAAAAGAAAAAAAAATTAAAAGTTTTTTTTGGCCCACCCTAATATATATAGTCGTCCTACTCACAGATAGTGAAAATTTAGGTGGGGAATAATTTACCCGAAAAACGAAATCATTCACCGACCAAATTAGCTATCATATGAGTCATTCCATATGAAATTGTCTAGAAATAAAAAACAATCGTTGCTAACCTATTTTAGATTTTGGTCAACCTTTGAGGGAATCTTCTGTAGAATCCCAAAGAAGGAAATCCACGCACATTTAATTTTTATCTCGCAGTAGACACGTACATATTCTAGCTTGAAAAACGTAATTTTTTCGAATTTAAAAATTTCAAGCAAATATTTTCTATAGAAAGAGTGGGTGGTTCGGGTCAGTTGTTGGCTTCATTTTTTCTAGGATATGTGTACTTAATTTCTGAGTAACATTAGCTGCTCACATTACACAGCCGAGACACTTGGGTCAGTTAAAAATCACGACAAATGAGTAAAAGTAACATATGTTCAGCAGCGTCTTATCATTGGGGATATCAACTTAGTGAATTTTTTTTATGCACAAATAAACTATCATCTTTTCTCTCCAAAATTCTGTCTTGAACTTGAACGTTTGGTTATCACTAATAGACAATTTTTTACCGCTAAAGAGAATAAAGCAGAAAAATTACGTTTTCGGAATGTTTCAACTCGGTCGGATGGAAATAGACGATGTAAAAATTGAATGTGCGGCGATTTCCTCCTTTAGGATTTTAAAGAAGATTCCCTGGAGTTTCGACCAAAACTGAAAATTCGCTGACTTGGCCAATAGGCGATTTCGTATGAATACCCTTCTCATATCAATGTATAATAGTTTAAATATAACTTCTAAACCATTTACGTCGATATAGGAAATGGCTACGCGGACCAAGGCGAAGTATCCTAGCATACGGAGGATTGGGTTCAAGTCCCAATCAGCGGCGAATTTTTTTTTATCGTAGTGATAAATAATAAATGTGTGAATAAAAAACCATAATTAATATTTTGTGTTGGTTAATTAATCCCGTATGCTTAAATTTTGTGGACGCAATTATAGAAATTTTTGTCAGTCAGTATAGTCAATCACAGTCCTACATTTTTGCCGACTTTTCTTATAAATAGGAAACTCTCTCAATGATGAGTATCTTGGTGGTCCTGCAATAGTAATTGATAGAATGAACGGATTCATTGATTAACAAAATCACAGAGGACGAACAATGGAAATCGTCAAACGATAAAACAAATTTCTCAATGAAAACATTAATCAATGGATGAGGTACTAAATTTCATAACAGTGAGGCTTCGAGCACAAGTACAATAAATGTATGTTTGCCACGTTCTCATTTTCCCCTTGGACTTTTAGTCGATACGCACGAAAATGAACTTACGGGAAAGAACGTATTAAAAATATGAGTAAATGAATAAGGTAGTTAATGTAATGAGTGAGAGAATGAAAAATCGAGGGAAAAATGAATTAATGCATGAGGTAATAAATGTCGCGCCAGCGATGCTTCAAACACAAGTATAATAAGTATATCTGCGCTTCTGTTTCGAATGAACAAAAATTTAACTTATTTATCGAATTTATCAATGAGGAATTCAATGAATGAATGAAGTCGTAAACGTTATGACAGCGGACCTCCGAGCACAGGTACAATGAAATAATAATATCTTTCCTTTTGTTTATCTTTGCCTTTTTACTCAATTTTCTCCCCGGACTTTCACACAAATCAGATGAAAGGGAAGTTGATCAATTGAACGTATTCGTTCATGAAAAAGTGGATGGATAAGGTAGTCAATATCATTCCAGGGAGACCCCAAAGTTCAGGTATGATCAATGTATCGTTCATCTCCGCCCAATTTACTGTTAAACAACATCTTGAAAATATTTGTGTACGGTTCGAAAATTGAAAACATTCATTATTGGGAAAATGAATGAATGCATGAGGTAGCAAATGTAATGACAGCGGGACTGTGAGCACAGGTACGATGAGTTTATCTCTGCTTTTCTCGCAATCTTCTCGCCAGACTTTTGAACGAATCGAATATAAAAGAAGTTGAAGAATCAGACGTATTTTTTCATGGAAAAAATGGATGGATAGTAATGTACATGTCATGACGGTCTTGCATTGAACACGAATACAATAAATTTAGTTTTACTCCTGCCAATATTATCTCATGAACTACAGGAGTAGTTCTCTCAATTTTTCTCGAACAACATCATGCATAGAATGAAGCGAGACTTCGAGCGCACGTACAATAAGTGTATATTTGCTTCTGTCTTAATTTTTTTTTCACTTTCAAATCAATGGAATGAACAAGAAGTTGACTGATTAAAAGAATTTATCAATGAGGAATGCATGGATCGATAAATAGTTAATGTTTTGTCAACGACGCTCCCAGCACAGGTCCCTCGCGGTCTTGACTTCACGGTGAAAACACTGTGTAAACCACATAGGTTCCACAATGTTTCTACCGTGTATTTGTTCCATTCACACACCGTATTTCCACAGTAGTTTTTCGCAGAACCCACGGCACTTACACACCAAATCGACGGTGAATACACAATAAATATCTACGGTGATAATACAATGCATCCACGGTCGTTACAATCTGAATCAACGGTGAATCCATGGTGGTTACACTAGGGTGGGCCAAAAAAAACTTTTAACTTTTTTTCTTCAGTTACCACGAAAATATCGTCCAAGATGACGAAAAAAAAATTCTGGTGAAGTTTGAGCTCTTAGTATTAATATTAAGAGGCCGCTCATCGTGATTTTGGATTACCCGTTTAAATAACACAGGAAATTTTTTTTTTATCTGGAATTTTATTGCGCTCGAACGAATTATCGGCCAGTGGAATTGAACACATACACTTGTAGGGAATTAAACGATCTACAAAAGAGATCTGATATGATTTTTTGCTTACTCGACTCGTTTGAAAGGTATTCGAGAGTAAAGTTCAACCTCAAATTGTAAATGATGACTTTTACAATTTGTTATACTCTATGGAAAAATAATAACTCAAAAACATAAAATATCATATTAACCGTGGAGTTTATCGAGTGTTTTTCGGTAAAACAATAAAATTTTTACGAAATATCAATAATCGTATTAGCGAAAAGATTTAACAATTAAAGAATTTGAAGTGAAAAACTCAAATAGTAAACTTTACTTTACTCCGAGATAATTGAATAGACATGTTATTTTTTCCTATGAATTATCGCGTAAAAACGAGAAAAGTCACGAAAAATATGATATTTCATGTTCTTAAGCTATTATTTTGTGATAGAGTATAAAAAATTGTAAAAGTCATCATTTACAATTTGAGGTCGAACTTTAACCTCGAATAACTTTCAAACGAGTCGAGTTAGCAAAAAATCATTCATATCTTTTTTGTAGATCGTTTTATTCCCTACAAGCATATGTGTTCAATTCCACTGGCTGATAATTCGTTCGAGCGCAATAAAATTCCGAATAAAAAAAAAATTTCCTGTGTTATTTAAATGGGAAATCAAAAATCACGATGAGGGACCTCTTAATATTAATATTAAGACCTCAAACTTTACCAGAATTTTTTGTTTGTCATCTTGGACGATATTTTCATGGTAACGAGAGAAAAAAAAATTTCAAGTTTTTCTTTGCCCACCCTAAGTTACATAGTGTTTATATAATTATTCCGCGGTGATAATACGGTGCATTTACAATGGGCGCTCAATGATTAATCACAGTGATTACACAGTGTATTCAGGATGGACACACTGAAAATTTCCTGATAGATTAATCCGGTAATTTGATTTGTTGCTACTTTTTTTTAACTTTGAGGTTTGTCCATTTAAAATACATTAGGAATTCAGGATTTTTTCTTATAAATCTGTCAACTTTTGTTCACATTTTCTGGTGGAACGGCTTCGGTTACAGGAAAATGGAACATAATTTTTTGCAGAAATTTTAATTTCATACAGAAAAATGACAAGACATGAGGCCGCTAAATTGCTTCGTTGAAAAGATAAAGAGCATCTTATAAAAATCATTGAGAAATATCGACTAAGAGCTCATTTTCAGGGAATTTTAGATTTTAATAATAATTTACACCAGCATATAATTTAATATTTCGTGAAATAATTTCAGTAACTAGAGCACCTGAAAAGCACAGGCCAAGCTAATTTTATTTAAATGTTAAAGGCTTTTTGTTTATAATTTAAGTTTATTTTTTGCCTCACTATATTTCCAAAACTGTTTATTTTCTTTTTTTTTTGTAAATATATGAATACTTTTTGTAAATTTTAAAAATAAACAAATTAAAAAAAAAGCTGCGCGAACCAAGGCGCCGTCCCTGAGCATATAGAAGACTAAGTTCAAGCCCCAATTGGCGACGATTTTTTTTTTCAATAATGATAATAAATAATAAATGTGTGAATAGAAAACTGTAATTAATTGATCAACATTCTGTACCGGTTGATGGATCTAGTATGCTTAAATTTCGACGAAGTAATTATAAAAATCTTTATTACTCAGTATAATCAATCACAGTCATAGATTTTTACCGGATTTCTTTTTCAAATATGGATACTCTTCTACGCATTGAGTATGATCGGCTGTGACGACGACACAATAGATGATGGAGTTTTGATGCTTGTTAGAAGCCCCGTGATTGATTTCATATTTTATTTATTGAATCGAAAAGTATCAAAAGTCCATGCAGTTGTAAGAACATTTACAGCAACTACAAAGCACATCAGTTGAAGTGGTCAAACTTCGTCGCCGGATTTTTGTAGTTTTTAAATGGAATTAACGGGCGTTACACTTCTAACAGCTGCATTGCGAAACCATTTGCAGTAATTATGGACTTACGAAGTTCTGTTTCGTGGACGAATTCAATTCATTGTGTAGTTGCACAACTGATCATATCTACTACATAGAAAACTATCCATCCGCACTCCGTCAATTACTATTACAAGACCACTAAGATATCCATCACCGAGAGCGTTTCATATACTTGTAAAAAAAGCTGGCAGAAATCTAGGACTGTGATTGACTATACTGGCTAATAAAAATTTTTATAATCACTTCGTCAAAATTTGAGCATACTGGATCCATCAACCGGTATATGATGTTGATTACAGTTTTTTTATTATCATAAATGAATAAGAAAAAAACAATTCGTCGATGCTATATAGGGAAAGAAAATTGCAGTGAAAATTACGATGTTAACATTGTAATTTTCACCGAAGTTTCCTGCCTCTATGAGAATATGATGTGAGGTAGAAAAATTACGATGTTACATTTGTGAATGATTGTTAGAAATTGATATCATTTAAAAGTATATAATTTTGTGAATTCTTCCAACAACTTGAAATCCGGTTTTATGAGTTCTTTCTCAGTGTTTAAGTAGAAAATTGAAGTTCATTTCGGCCTAAATTTCCTATTCATTTCAGCACGACTTCCATTAAACAATTTTCATGAGAGAAGAGAGCCTTTAGTGAGAATGCCTACGGGAATTGAGGGGCAATCGAGTAGTTGTGAAGCAACGGAAAGGAATACTCGTCCCAGGGTATATTGTTATTCGAGGCGTTCAAATAGCTAATTAATGAATAGCTGAAATGGGAAATCATTGAAGTGAAATACAACCAAGCTATAAAAATATGTGGTTTGATAGAGAAAATAATTTTTTCACGATACCATTCTACTGTTGTTGAGCAAGAAATTATTATCATTATTATTGTAATTGTTATTTATAATAATTTTATATTCTCCGAGATTTATTAGGAATAGACCCAAACTATAAAGCCCTTATTTTGCAATATGATCAGTCTAATTGTTTGACCAAGAATCTTCGAAACCGCTTAGCTCGTTCTATTATAGGCTTAGAGGAAAAAAGATATCTAAAAAATCTGCGCAGTGGCGAGCTTATGACAGAATTCAAGTAATATTATCATCATTCTTTGTTATTTATACAAATTGCGTGATGTGATCCATTACCATATAACTTCATTTATTTCAGTATCACAACTGAAAAATTCATTTATCATTCTGAAGACATTTGTAAGACATTACCTCGTGAAAACCCTTTTACGTATATCACACGATTCCGTCGCGAGAATGATATTACGATCAATGCGTCAGGTAAATTGTGGTGACATTGTGACCACACAAAAAAAAAATATTTGAAGTAAATAACGCGCCATCACACTTCTTCGCATATACGCTGGGTAATCATATAACTTCAGTTATCTCGATAACTAATGAAGATAATTCGGAGATTCGAACAATTGATTTTCCGTTCAGAAAATGTGATCATTTTTCAATTTTGAAAGTTTCTCGCAGCTCTCACCGTTTCGCCACAATTACCGTGCAAACAATTAAATTGCTTATGAAGAATAGTTTGCATAAGATTTGGGAAAGATAATCAATAGATTTTTAATTTACATACAAAAATACATTAGAATCATCATAGCTATTGCGCGGTAACCTTTCGTTGCGCACCGCCTTACAGTCGTATCCCACACAGAAAAAAAATATATATACATACATATATATTCCATTATATATTTTACTATTTATTCCTCATTATATATTTTTCGAAATATTTTTCATATATATATTTTTTCCCTGCGGGATACCAAGTCACTGTAATTCGTTTATGGTGAGTTGATCTCTGAATTCTAGCGATATTCGTCTCACTGCGTCTCATATTACTATTATGCTCAGGTCAAAGTATATGTAAGGGTACCACAGCAAAAAAATAGTTGAAATTTCGTAAGTTTACTGTACATAAGAGTCACATTTCAAGTTGGTAATGTGTGCCGTTTTGTTGGCTCGACACCAAGGACTGTCAATTCTGTGTTTTTCTCAATATTATGTCGACAATTCTGTTATCCCGGGACAAAGGAAATTACTCGAGAGCATATACGACAAAAAAAGTAGAGATGGTTAGAAGAAACGTGTGTATTTGTTTGCGTTATTTTCTGCTATGCTTTTCCTGTTTTTCCTACGAAAAATTACTTTCATATAACCACTGTGAATATATACAGTTCATGCTAATATTTTTCAATGTGACCATATATAATTTGACCCAAACATATATGGAAACACCTGCTCATATAAAATCAAACAGGGACGAAAAAAACAATATATATATGTATATAAAATTCATAAATATATATTTGATGAACAAATGAAGTTTTTAATTGATTTGTCTTAATTTTTTCGCATGTGATTGATTCATTGCTATGAATTAACAGTATGAATCTGCCTTGTTTTTCTCGGATGCGGGAGCTCTCAACACGGAC
Organism: Zele albiditarsus; assembly: GCA_958496275.1. Taxonomy (NCBI): domain Eukaryota; kingdom Metazoa; phylum Arthropoda; class Insecta; order Hymenoptera; family Braconidae; genus Zele; species Zele albiditarsus. The sequence continues at coordinate 3,900,967 of OY292410.1, forward strand.
ACTGTATATAATCATTTAGTTTCGTGGATGCTAAAGGGTAGTTGCACCACGATCCTCTCACGCATCCATCATCTCAAATGTATACATGCATCGAATGATTTAATTTTTTCATTTGTTTGGCATTTTTACGTAGGAGATTGCCAATATATTTTCGTATTTTATTGCAAACATTATTGTCATTAATGAGAAATTCGAAAATTGTACAAAAGTGAATATAGAGCGCCAATAATGTAGCGATTGTGGGTGCATGAATGATTATATACAATCAACTTCGCTAAAGCAGACATCTGATCAAATAAAATTCAAAAACGTATAACATCGGTATTCTATCTCAGTAAAGATTATATTTCAAATGAGATCTCATATATATCTACAGTACAAGAGTTGATTCAATGTTGATGGATGTTTTGATACTTTATAATCAACTCTTTTGCTTATGCAGAACGGCATATTGAAATCATTTGTCAACCATTTGCCCACTTTTGTTCAAACAAAAACAAGTCGTACCCCTAGCAAGGAACGAACTATTGGTGCTACCCAACAAGATGTTGTGGCGGGGGGCCTGCTCAAGTGATAGCAGTCTGGAAGGCAACGTTATTATTCTTTTGACATCGCAACGAGCACATCTTTGTTCCAATATCTGTTGAAACGAATAGAGTATTTTCCTGATACTGTTCACGTTGAATCGATAGCATCAAGTTATAGTTTTCTTTCTTTATTAGTTCCGTAGATAATTTCCATTTAATTTTTTTATTATTATTATCATCATCATTAGTATTATTTTTACTACATTATAACTTATGATTAGTACTGATTTCTCCCTCAAACTTAATTATTTGTAAATTCATTGTTGTTATTTCATGAGCGTCAAATTAATTGCATTAAGCTAGTTCTTTCGTATTAATTCTGTAGATTTTTTAAAATTAATTTATTTATTATTTCATTATTATTGTTATCTTTCTTTTTTCAATATTAACATTGTTTTCGGTTAGTGTTAATTTCACCCCCAAATTTGATTGAGTCAATTAATTAGTTTTGACTCATATAAAACATGGAACGCTACCCTGGTCAACGTGCTGGAACATCCGTTTATAAATATGGAAAATGGTTTTATCACGCGGATTGTAGGGCCCCTGGTCGGCGCTATGTATGTGCGGACAAAACAACCGCAGTCAAATGCCGTGTCAAGGCATACGTCCACGAAGATGGTTCAGTGGAAATTGTTGGTGGCCCCCACAGACATGGAGCATCAACATATGAAAAAAGAAAACCGTTGATACAGGAACTGAAGCAATTAGCACGAGGGTCCTTTCATAGTCCCCACATCATTCTCAGGGAAGTGTACGAGAGGTAAGTTATATTAGAATATTACTATCATTTGACCATTATGTGTCATATTTAACTTACCTAATAATGATCAATGAGAATGTGATGTGAACTTAATTTCCACGTCATCCATATGTTAGCTGCTGCGTAACGCATACACCAATTATTTTTATCAGTTAGCATTATAATCATTGCAAGCTACTCAATAATTACTATAATTTGCGTTTCGATATCAATGAAGAAATTTATGTGCCTTTACAGATATAAGGATTATAAGAAATATATGCATCGTGATACGGCACGACAAATGATAATATCGGAAAGACGTAAATTTCTGCCACCGATCCCGAAGACATTGCGAGAGATGGCGGATATCTTGAAGGAATTAGATTTAGCGCAACCGATATACCGGGGTCATTTTAATACTGCTGATCAATTTTATGGACTTGTGTTCAGCACTGAAAAAATGATGGAGGCCCTTGCAAATAATGGAAGTGGAATTTACATCGATGGAACGTTTGCGGTAAGTAGATGATTTGTTTTCGACGAAATTATGATGGGAAAGCATCTCGAGTCTTAAAAATTTTAGAACTTCGCTCGAACAGTTTTTCTTTCTTTCGTCAACTTTGTGCCACCAATTTCCATTTCATGATTGTTCATGATTAACCAATTAATTAATTAAATCAAACAAGTGCAAAGCAAAGCAGAGAACTTCGCGACTTCACACAGTGCATATTATTTATACTCCACTTGCATCCAGTTATCATACTGCTTCCTAGTTGATACGCCAGGTTCTCGTTCCCTGATTTCTTGCAGATCTTATTTCTCTTGTTTCATTCATTTCTCCCATTCTCCAATATATTTATATATTATATTAACGAGACTTCTAATTGATATTTCTACTATGTGTTTAAATGTTTATATTAAACGATAGTACCTCCCCTCCCCCGATTTTCGTATTTTCATATTTTTCCCTCGCCTTTTTGATTGATGTTGTACTTAGCATTGGCCGAACTTCATCCAAAACTCCATGCAATTTTTTCTTTAATTTGATTGGGGTATGAGTTTCACAAATATATATAATACTTGTATGCCGGCCGGAATTTCATATGCCTCACTTCGCTGTTGCCAATAAAAATGCCAATAAAGAAAAAAACATGTAAAAATATTTATAACCAAGAATTTTTTGAATTTCAACACGACTTTAATATTATTTACATTTATAATTTTCACTTCCATTATCAGATATTATATATTCGTGAAACTCATACTCGAATGAAATAATTAAATTGAATCTAGTCCATGTTTGCCATTTGTTTTTAATAAACAAAACCAGGATCAACATTAGTTGTTTTGGCTCACTTATGGATATTCATTCCACTGCTGATCTGGTTACAAATTATTTTCTCGTTATTCATGGAATCAACATTATAGTCAAAAATAACTGTAGTTGATTTTCATCCTCCGTGTCGCTGTAACGTAGTTAGGTCGGCACCAGCATCAACCAAAAGACTCACAGAGGTCCTTCGGAAGCTATGACCGGTAAACTCATTAGCATCAGGCCAATCTAAGTACTCGACTATATTTCTTGGCATCGTTGCAAATGTATTAATTCCAATGGCTTATTGAATGCATTTTCCCTTTGTATATCCCAGAAACAATCTGTTCATTCGACAAGTTTCTGGCTTAGCTTTCATATATTTCCAACAATAGTAAAACAATGTATCCGTAATGGTGAAAGATCTGGGAACGTAATTATTAGTTTTGGGGATTATTATGATGCATACATCATCCTCCAATTTTCTCACATCATCGATAGTGATGTTGACAAACTCTTCTCTTCGTAATGCACCAGCAATTCCAATGATGAGAGCTACTTGTACAATATTTGTCAGAGTGAATAATTCAAGTTAATGAATAATTTCACATATGAATAATGTTTAATTTGTATTTACCTTTTCACATAAATATACTTCATCAGGTGCTTCGTTGAGAAACTTTGAAATATTATCTTTCGAAAGAACTTGAGACTTCTTCAGACGATACCCCACACTATTTTTTTTTTCAAAAAAGTCGTCAACTTGTTATAGCGACCAATATCAACATGACCGTATGTATTGCTTGACCATTTCAACATTGAGTGCGTAGCCCATAAACTTGATGGTGCGTACTTTTTTGAGAGCTGAGCAATGTATGCCAGTAACATATCTTCGCAAAAAGATTTGGACTTATTTACTTATTAATTTTCCCGAGTCTTCATTTTCACTATCCATGTACCATTTTTATGAATATTAGTGGCAAAAATGTCATATTTGTGATATATTCTACAATTTTCTTCGCAGTCTCGCCCAGCAGCACCCGCAAGCTGTCAGCTACTGGTTCTGCATATCCGTAAGAGAGATGTTGTACGTATGACAATGATTGAAATTCATATACACTTTATGCATAGTTATTTTACTTCGTGGTTTGTATTTTTGTCACTTCAAAGGGTATTCCAGTATTATTTGCGATTTGTGAAAGAAGAACAAAAAATTTCTACATCGCATTTTGGACATTTTTGTTGGAAAAGATCCCGAGCTTGATTCACAACATTCAATTTGTTGTTTCGGATTTTGAAGCGGCATTGATATTCGGCACTCGAAAAATGTTGCCCAAAATTCGCATTCGGGGTTGTTGGATTCATTTTATAAGAGTATGATATTTTGTCAATTCAATGTACTGATGCTGGAAATAATTCCATGTATTAATGTTTTGAAACTTTGTCATCATAGGCGACGACGCGAAAATGGAAAAATTTGAATTTGCCAAGGTGTGAAGAAACTAACAATATTCTAGGGATGATTTGGTCTCTAGCATTGGTTCCTTCATATCGATTCAGTGAGGCAATTAACGTGATATGGGCAGAAATTAAAAACATTGATAGCAATGATGGCTGCAACTTCCAACTATTCTATGAATACCTCACACGATACTGGTTGCCGTTGGCTGAAGTAGTATCTGTATGGGACTGTCCTGTACGAACCAATAATATTGCAGAAGCTTTCAATAGACACCTGCCTGAAAAACTTGGTGGTGAACGCCCCAAGATGTATCCGTTTATTGGTGAATATATTCTTTCTTTCACAATATGCATACTTTCCCCCATACTCATTAGTTTGTTTTTCCACATATCAATGTTATTAGAAAAACTTCAAGGAGTTTTGCTCGATAGTGAACATTTGTGGGAACAACTCCACGAGGCTGGTATGGTGTTCAACAAAGGACGGCGATCGTTCCAGTTGGTGAAAAATCAACATATTCAGCATATGCAGAAATCCTTAATCGATAATAGGTTAATAGTCTGATTAATTTATGTATATTGAAATTATACATTGAGCACATGATACATATAATGGCTTAATAATTCAATATGTTACAGATTTTCAATGAAGGATTTTTTGACGGGAATATTTTCATATTCCCAATTAAATGATGATGGTGTAGAAGCTTTATTATGTCTTGATTATTGTGAGTGAATTCATTGTTAGCCATGAATATATAAATCAATAAATGTTTCTTCATATATGTGTATGAGTACATTGTTATATTTTATGGATATCGAACAACATATTATTAATTTTCAGATGATACAGACATGGACTTCACAATACCCGTCAAATATTTACAGGATCCACCCTCTGTGCCGACAGGTATGATATATTACGAAATGATAATCATATGTTACTTTTAACTGTGACCAGGTTGAGAATTCACTAACAATTATTCCAGCGAAACTCGGACATGATTATGCCGATTGGAGAGGATTGGCAGAAGTCGAGCATCGTATTCATAGACGTAATCGTGCAAGTAGACATGGACATGGTCGTCCAAGGAAACAACCACCAAAAAGGAATGACAATTCTCATCATGATGAATGTAAGGATGTCAAATATTCATACAAATAGCAATTAGTTCGGAAAAAATTTAATCTTTTTTTGACCCATATTCATTTTTTCGTAACTGTACTGAAAAATATATCAAAGTCGTATGTTTTATTACTGTTCATTACTTTAGTGACAAGAAAAGCATTATTTTTGTCTTCATAAAGTCTCAATCATTAAAACCATGACTCTGCGTTACTTGATACAGTTTCGGAGCCTAGTGATCATGGAGATGATGATAACGACAGTGGGAACAGGGAGAATAACCACAGAATGTCGAACACCACTGTGTTGTCTCCACGTGTTGGACATCATCGATTGTCACGATGTATGGAAGATCTTCATAATGCAAGGAACGAAGGTGAATACAAATTCTAATAGAAATTTAAAACCATACTTTAGTAATTGTTAAGAAAAATTTGGATATGACCAAAGATTGACAATTGCAATGTCTGGATACACGGTTGGATTTGAATTGCAGTCTATATCAAATTGAAAGGTACTTTAGTCGACGGTCAATCAAGCACGATGATACCGGAAATCAACTTTCTACGAAGAGTTGTATTACCTCATATCATCGTTTTTGTTACTGTTTTAACACAAGCATGTGCCGGATGTCATTTCGCACATTAAATTTGTCCATTCATGTGCTCATGCGTCAAAATAATTCACAATACGAAACACACAATATTCAGATGCTGTAGGTATACCTCACCACCCGTATTTACTTATAAATACCCACAACATACGCAAACTTGGCTGATTCATTTTGGATCGACATTTTTTTCATCACGCCCTCCCTCGAGAAATATACAGATCTAGTCTGGAGAAAAATCTTCGCGGAGAGCCACTGCTGAACTCTGATTCCAACAACTTCTTCACATGATGGGTACATTTCCCATTCGTTTAACACGTGAAAATATTTTTTGTCGTTTCAAACACATATAACTCAGTGTAAAATTTTTTTTTCCAACTGTCCAGCATGTGGTGTGAAAGCGAATTGAATATTCGCGACGAATTCCCTGTGACGAATTTGATGAAACAGTCATCCCTTGTCCGAACTGAACAAGGATTATTCCTCAGTTAAAACATATACTTTTTCCTATACCCCCCAGATATATATTTGCGATGCGAGAGATGAAACCCTCATTGGTAGTTCGACACATAACATATTCATTCGTGAATGGGCAACAGTTTTCCAATATTCCAAATTAAGTTGCACATCGTGTTTTATCATAGCAACACAATAGTAGAACACCTGAATTTTGATGGGCAATGGAGGAACCATTTCCTCTCATCTATTTTGACGCTGATAATGCTGCATAAAATAATTTTATATTAGCGTGTATACTTTTTTCATTATATTCTTCTTCCACCTCGAATTCCTACTTCACCTCTTGCTATCATATTTCCCGATTTTGTTTCATTCAATACCTACTTGTCTTTTATTAATTCAATCAATTTTCTGGCTGAAATTATAATTTCGATGAGCAATCGCTATGAGTATCACAATATGATTATGGGACTCGAGACGACAAACCACCCATTCAGTTTCCCTATCTGACGATTATTATGTATATATGAAGATATATATACATAATTTCAACTATTATACTCATTTTGCACATGAGGTAACTCTTATTTTTATTTTTGCAGAAGAGGAGGTAACTATACCACTACCTGAAAATCACTGTGAAACATCAGAAGAGGAGTTTATAGATATTGTTGCGTTATCCGACAATGACGAAGATGAATGCTGCTGAACGTATAATAATATATCAAAAAGGCACCAAAGATGTTTTAGTATGTATATGTTTGTAAATAAAATATATAGACTGTTATATAGTGGCTTTATATACACAAGTTCATCTTCCATCTCATGATGGCTTATCACCTTTTGAACAAGCCTCTGCGGCAGTTGCACAGAAGACTTGCGGAGCAAGCTGGCTGCAAAGATCTACAAAACAATAGAGTTTTTGTAGACCCTAAAGTGTCAAATTACGATACTGAAACATCCAAATACATTTAAATTCCTGCATATGATAAAATAAATTGCGGGAGGTTCACACTTTCAACTCGCCAAAGTTGTAATAAATAGTGTTATACTAAAAATTATGAAGTTCTTTGCATTGAAAAGATTCGTGTAAGAAAAAAACGAAATCATTTTACAAGAACAAACATTGACAAACATCAAGAGCCTAGAGAACTCCTCCATTGATTCAAAATTAATAAATATTTTAGTTGGCGAGAAGTGGTCCACTTTAAAAGAATTTAGTGCGAATGATATTATTTTAAAAACTGTTCGTTTACCTCACCCTAAATCATTCTATTTTTTCCCATTATTTCATTTATCTGTTCAAATTTTTCAAACAGGATAACAAAATAAACAATGATTTAGTATGACGTCAGGTTATAAATAAATTTATTCAATTGTAATTTTTTTAGATGTTAAATATTATATTTTAAGAGTTCATCTGCAAAATTTTTCAAATATTACTACTTGAATTTTACTAATTCAAAGCTCACTCCAACATGCGATAGGTCGTGTAAATTATCAGAATAAGGAACACGCAGCTCATTAAGTTTTGTTTATTAATACTTTAATTCAGTTCTTTCTTTTGTGATCAATATTGAATTATTTTCGATGTGATAATAACGTCATTATAATCATAATTATTTAGATGCTTGTCGAATAATTGAAGCAGTTCATTCACATTTTTTTCGATCTTATTAATTTAGTTGAGATGATTTCATTGGCACTTTCCATTGATTTTTGAAAGACATCAGCAAAAAGAAGTATCTAAGGAGTCATTTTTAGGAGGTCGAAATGTCCTCTACGGATGGCTAATAAAATGTCTCTTAGAATCCATCAGGACTTATTTGTGAACGTATATTCGAAGTCCAAATCTCATATCAGAACCCTATACGACTACTTATAGACTTCATAATGCTATCTGGGTATTGCGACATATTTTCTACGTTACCGACTGCTCATATAAGCTGGGTAGAGATCTTGCGAGTAGAGATATAAGAGAGCAGTAATATATGGGAGTAGAGATATTTGAGAGTTGGCATACTTGGAAGTAGGGTTATTTGAGAGAAGTTGCATTTGGGAATAGAGATATATGTTGGTACGGATGTTTGGGAATAGAAACATTGTAGTTGACATATTTGCGAGTAGAGATCTGGCGAGTAGAGATCGCTATCTGCCGGATGGTCGAACTGGCCCCCAATTCTTCTGTGTTGACTCCATCCTCCACGAACCAATGTGGTGAAAAATTCAATTCAAAGAAGAATGTGTTAGTTATATGTCGGTTTCATTAACTTGAAAATGAAGATATACCACCCTTGTAACTCGTAAAAAAGTCATCCGACTATAGATGTAAGTTATAGAGAATGTTGTTAAATAGTATGAAGAACTCCACCATATAGATTAACCGTGACTACATCTCAACTTGTTATATTACCGACATATTCTTCTCTAAATTTGTTACTCGGATTAGTTACTTGATTATATTCAAATAATGATGAAACAGTGAATTATGAGAATAATGGAAGACCACGCAGTAAAAAAAGATCAATGGATTTTGACCAATAGGAATCGGATAGAACTAAAAAAAAGTTTGGTTTGGTGAGTGACTTCAAATTTTCAATAATTCATTATAAATAATTCATTAGCCCGATTCCTTTCATCCTGCCATTTTTGAAATAATATCACGAAAAATGTCACGGTTACGGTCGTGTAGCCCCGCGCCGCTCAAAGCTTGAGGGATTCAGCGAGGGAAACTATCGCTAGCGACTGGACGAAGGAGATTAGCGCCCTCATCGTTGCGATGTAGTGATGCATGAATTTGTACCTTTACTCGATATGAAATAGTACCAACATATATATGTACCTTCATTTTTTTGCATTGTGTAGAGAGCTTGATATGTGTTGAAGGTAACGTGTTTAGTAGTGCTCAATACAAACATTTGACTATTTGACGTGGCCAAATTGTTTCATCTAAAGTATGATCAAGAAATTATCATATGGATACTGATCAATAAATATTTTATTACTGGATAATGCAGGCATCGACTTCCGTGGCGATTCATTAGTGGTTCAATTAGCATTTGAATACTCTTCAATAAAATACGTGAGAAGAGTTATAAGAGTGAATTGGACGGAAACGTGGATATAGAGTTCCGTCTTCAAGCTCTGGAATAGATCTGTATATTGTGTATATCGATTCAGCATCTGCTATACAAACAGGTTCAACCTGCATTTTTCGAAGAAATGAAGTGCATATTCTATTTTGTAGTGCTTATATTTGTTTATTTTCACAAAGTTGATTGTCAGTACCGGACGAAAAATGTGAGCATTCAGTATATGCTAAGTTTCATTGATGGACAATCATGAATAATACTTACCATAAAGCATAAAATATATAGCATTAAAATTTCTCATAGTGTAATGCTGACGATTTTTTTTTTTTCAAGGTTCAAAGTTCATCGTTGGCTGATCGTTTTCAACAACTGAGTGATATGGCTATCAAGAAACCAGTTTTTAAGTTCAATGGTGGTAAATTCAAAGAATATGTGAAAGCCACTCCGAGAAATTATTCTGTTATTGTTATGTTTACCGCAATGGCACCTCAACGTCAATGTCAAATATGCAGGTAGAATATACGCATTCAGTTGTGTTTTTAAAACACTTCGATATCGAACAATTGATGCATACTAAATAAAAATCATTCATTGCAGACATGCGAGCGATGAATTCACAATAGTTGCAAATTCATTTCGGTACTCTCAATCATATTCCAATAAACTATTTTTCGCCACCGTTGACTTTGACGAAGGATCTGATGTTTTCCAAATGGTACAAAAGAGAAAATTGAGTTCGATTATTTCAAACATATGTGATAACTATTTCATTTTCAATATCCGTGTGACAGATGCGCCTGAACACTGCACCCGTATTCATGCACTTCCCGGCAAAAGGAAAGCCTAAATCTGCAGATACTATGGACATCCAAAGGGTAGGATTTGGGGCAGAAGCTATTGCTAAATGGATTACAGAACGTACAGATATTCAGGTAGTACCATATTTCTACTCAGTAATGTATACCGTCGAACATCGTTTTTTCTCACTTATCACGAGGATACTATCAAAACCTTATGACTTCTGTTCGTATACAATCGCCTTCCAATACCGCGCAAACGTCTAGAGTTTGGGATTGGTTCGAATATTGTCAGTCATAAGATCAATAATGAAATCTATGCATTTAGTGAAGTGGACCGAAACTTTCATCAAAACAGGTAGATGTTCAAAGGCTCGTAGCTCTTCGAAAGATATGAGAGTTCTGTGTCAATGAATTTTTCCCGCATCTAAAAAGAACAAACTCAAAATTAAGCTTTAAACGAATCTATTTCCGTAATTATTTACGGAGTTATAGTGTTTAAATTTTGAGAGTTTTGAGAGGCACATTTTTTATCTACACCATTTTGTGCGAGACCTGGCATAGGGCTTCATATGTAACCCATGTTGGGGACAAATGATACTTTGCCTTACTGTAGAATGTATATGAAATATAACTATCATATTACTGTAATATTTTCCAGATTCGAGTGTTCAGACCACCTAATTATTCGGGTACGGTAGCTGTAGTGATGCTATTGATTCTCATCGGAGGATTCCTATATTTGCGGCGCAATAATTTAGACTTCATTTACAATAAAACCATCTGGAGCCTTGGTGCTATGGTAAGTTAAATGTTATGCTACAAGATTCCTGAGTAGATGACCAGCAGTAGAAATATGATATGGGAACAGCGGCGCGCGGAGAAATGAGTATTATGATATTTCTGCAACTCATTCCGTGCAATTTTTCTCACTTAATGCTGTTATTCTTACGGGTTATTCTCCGTTGCTATTTTTTTGTAGATTTTTTCAAATTTCTATGATCAATTTCCATCGCGATTGTTTACACAATATTCGGTAATTTGTTTCTTTTCCAATGTTATCGTCAGGAGGCTGATGACTGTATACTTTCTGAGTTTAGATATCACTGCCGACAAGCGATTTTATCGAGTTAGTTTTAGTTCCATTAGATATGTGTGGCTGGGGAAGCACTGCACAGCCGCCAATTCCAAGTTTGGCGTAATAATTTATAGTTTGGGCACCAGTGATTTGATACAATACAAGCGATTGTAGTTCTAAGTCAGATATTTGCAGTGTAGGATTGACATAGGTTTACGATTCTTTAAAACGGATAAGATTTGATGCCTATATGTTTTTCAATCTGAGGAGAGTTCATCACAATTCCGAAAGCGTATTAACTTTGGACTGAGCCAAAAGCAGTTGGCATAAAAACGGTAAATATATACACGTGATACTTTATTCCCATTTTTGATACGGTGACGAAGGCACTGCCAAATATTGTTGAGATGATTTGACATAAGGTTTTAAAACTTGATGTTCAATAGAAACCTCAGTATAGTTAGCGAGGAAATGCGCCAGCCGTCATCCATCACATCTGTCAGCTTGTGTAATAGGCGATATTTGCATCGCAGATGATTCGCAACTGCTAATTTTAAATCGATCATTTTTTAAGCTATAATATTTTTGTTCCAGTTCTTCACTCTCACAATGATATCGGGTCAAATGTGGAATCATATAAGGGGTCCCCCCTTTATCCATAAAGCTCCTAATGGTAATGTTGCATACATTCATGGATCGTCTCAAGGACAATTTATCTTGGAGAGTTATATCGTGATGATTTTAAGTATCCTTTTCAAGTATATAATAGTCATATTCCATCATGCAATCATACCAGAGTCTGTGTTCGTGTGACGAAAATGAAGTAATCGAGCACGATAATGGGCCAGTGCCGTTACCAATCGGCCTATGCTAAGTGCAACATTAATTAAAAAAGTGTGGGAAAAGTATGAAAATGGGAAATTTTTGGACGGAGGGGGCTATCGTGAGTATTTATGCCACGAAGAAAGGTCTTGCAAACTGTTTGAACAATTTATATTAATTGTTATAATTTGGATATTTTTTTTTCCATCCCGTCTCCTGTGTATCGATGAAATTACAAGAGCCCTTCATTGCACAGCACAAAATTTCACCTATTAGATTCCACGGTGACCCCAGTCCAAATCTCAGAGGTGAGGCGTGAATCATTGAAAAGGCGCACCCAAAAAGGTGCGATTTGCTGGGTCGAGGCATGCGCCAGACGGCACATTTTGATTAACAAAAGCACAAACATATATCAAAGTTGTTCGCAATAGACGAGAAAATTCATAGATACCCGAATTGTTCAAAAAAATTTTGGATACATATTTCACCAATTTCGGTAAATTTTTCGATTTTTGGGACTATGCTAACAGATGATAATGATTTTCTTTATATCAACTTCGAAGGGCTCCTAGTTTTTTTGGGTTGATTGCGGATCAAATAGGCGGAGAACACAAAAAAACTGGGAGCCCTTCGAAGTTAATGCAAAATAAATTTTTCTAATCAGATGCCGCGATCCGGAAAATTGCATCATTTCAGTGCAAATTTTCAATAGCCTCTCACGCCTTACCCATGAGTTGTGGGCCGTCGCGCAGTCTAATACTTGAAATTTTGTGCTCAAGAATGAAAGGCTCTTAGAATTACATCGTATTCTCTTTTTTTATCAATACGCAGGCAGCGTCATGGAAAAAAAAATTTCAACAATTAATATAAATTGTTTGATCAATTGGCAAGCTCGTTCTTTGTGGGGCAAGTATTTCTTATTTTTCACTCTCCTTTTTGATTAATGTTGTACTATTTGGTGAAGGCACTGTAGTAGGTAAAGGCCCATAAATTGTAAAATTTCGAAGCGTGTTGCGATGTAGAGATGAAAATCGACTCAGTTGACAACGAGCGTCGTTGCTGCGCACGATGATCCTTTCCTTAACTTTTGTCTCAGATGGTGCAGTGGTTTTAGGTATGATTTTGATGACGGAAGCAGCATCCCGCAAAGGCGATATGAAAAAACGTCGGATTTTCGCTGTGATGGGTTTGGGATTAGTAGCTGTATTCTTCAGTTTACTCCTATCCATATTCAGGAATAAGGCCCAAGCATATCCTTACAGGTAAATTCGTGGATATATTATGAGACACAATTCACAAACGTTATTAATATGGGGTAAATCGCGCCGAATCGAAAGGTCCTTGACTTTGAAGTTACGGAATTCATCAATAATGTTTTTTTATCATTTCAATCAGATGGACATCATCCTGCAAAACAATCATTTTTCTCGTAGACTATCTATTAGATATATCCTATTGAAGTTCGTCACAAATACTGTGTTTTGCATTGTCTCCATGTTTATCTTGAGATCATAGCATGGCAATAAAAAACTTATGGGAGGTTAATCTTCGAGAACTTAGGAAAGTAAAATTTTCGTCATCGCAAGCTCTTCGAGTAAAAAAATGATCTATATTTTGGTGAAAAATAAAAAATAAGCGTTTCCAGCCGTTTTCGTAGAAAAATCGACCACATTCGTTCACACGATTTTTTATTTCCAGGAAATACAAACCACATATTCTTCTATGTATCACAAATGATTAATGCCGAAAATTAGAATGGGATCAGTCATAGGGTATTTTAAATTACCTTTCCAACGTCAAATACCACATTTGAACTACATGTATCGTTTGTGAAAGTTAGATACGAAATATTCTATGACCAATCTCATCTTAATTTTAGATTTCCGTTATTTGCAATATTTCCAATAATGTCCGACTTTTGTTGAAAAACAGCTGAAAACCCTCACTTTTATTTTTCACAAAAATATAGGTGATTTTTTTCCTTGGGGAACTTGTGATGACGAAGATTCTACCTGCTCGGAGTTTTTCATTCAAAGTCAATGCTCTCCAGATAAACATAAAGAAACAATGCAAAATACTGCATTTCTGACGAACTTGGGATGTATCGACTTGATAGTCTGCGTCGAAAATTATTGCTTCACAGAATGCTTTCATCTAGTTGGGAGGTGGAACAAAAAACTATGGAGGAACTTCGAGACCTCAAAGACAAAAACCTTTCGATTCACGCACGATTCACCCCAAAATACATATGATTGTGAAATATTCCACCATATCGCAGGTGTTGGAAAGTTGGTTTGACTTTTCATTTATTCATACTTTACCAATGTTTTTTCGTATTTCTTGTTTCTATGCTGACAAGAATTCGATATTTCCTTGTTCAATCTCTTAAAAACCCCTGTGTCGAACACATCCCTTTGTTTATGTTTAGTTTTTGATATGATTGAAAATGAAAGGTATTCATTGATAGATGAAAGGCAACGTTAATTATATCAAGAGCAATATTGGGTTGATATAATTTTCGTGATCATTCTTGATTGCAGAAAATATCAGCAATCAAGAATGATCACGGAAAAGTGTCAATACAGACGCATACATGCAGATCTTGAAAGAGGATTGTATACTAAAAAATAGATTGATATATAACTATATGCAAGTTCCCGATAGAGGTATCCCTCTGATCTCAAAATTCAACTTTGCAATTATATTGATTCACATGAAACTATATTATTACAGAAAAAACTATATAGATGATATTGATTATTCATAATCGTGAGTAACAATATATGTTTGAATCTTGAATTTCCATCTAGGCTTTATCGTTTGATATATGTTCAAATTAAGAATATCTTATAATTTATTTTTGTACCTGTTTGTATCTGTTGATACATAAACTTTTTTTCCCGGATTCAACAATTGTCGGTGCGGCATATTATGTTGCTTGCAAAACAGTAGAATGCCAAGATAGGTAGTGGTCAGGATTTGACCCAAGACCTTGTGAAAAATATCAACACTATTTTGCCTTTTCACTATTTCATACGTCATACGATAATACGTATTTCACAATAATATTTGGCGGAAGAAAAAGATCTTTACGACCCCGAGCGTACATTTTCTCAAAACGCTCTATGACAATTGTGTTATAAGTAGACTGTCATTAGCATAAGAGAAAATGTGAAAACTTTATTTTTCATAGCATACAAAAAAAGATCACCCCTCCCCTTTCTAGTACCCACGCATCTATCCGCATGAAAAAAGAATCGCTAACAAAATCACAGGTCCCGATTCCGAATATTTACCGCGAAAGTATTTGCGATTGAAAAAAGGGTGCTTGTTTATATGGAAATTGAAGAATTTTGATTCTCACGCAGGCGAATCCGCCAGTAACAGTTAGCATATAGGTATATTAACAAAAGTATATTAAGGTCTATTTAATTTTTCTATGGTGTCTTACATAATGACACAACCATAGAATTTCATTGAACGGCATCTATTATTAACCACGATACAAACGTGAATTTTTTTTTGCAGCCTCCTTTTCAAGTAGATGAACGATGTATGTTCATGAATGAATCTGTCATTTCTCAACATTGGTTCTGTTCTCCTATGACTCACGGGGATTAGTAATAATTTATACATATAATAAAAACTTGCAACACTATTCAAATACATATTGTTCAATTTTATGTCCTTTGTATGATAATTGATGGGCACAACTGGCCCTTTCCATATGCTTATCTTGACGAAGATTCCGCGTCCATCAAGATCTACTACCATGAGCTTACTGAGTAGCGAAATAGTTTTTTATTCAATGTGATGAAATTTCGCAAATTGGAAGAAAGAGGTAAATTATATATTTCTCACTGCTGATTTTCATTCATTGTGCATAGTCTTTAAGCCTTCTGCCTCATACACACATTTCCGAAAAATCGGAAATTTTGTTTTAGATTTATCAATTTCCCAAATATTACTTGAGTTATAGCAATTTAAAGTGAGCGCGGTAGGAAATAGCGCGCATCACAGATTATGACTAGAATAGGACTCTCAATAATAATTGTTAGTGTACGAAATGCTGCACTGTACTGTGTGAATTTATATGTAGATATATTTTGACGTGCCTTCACGAGATCATATTTGAATCTACCGCTTAAAGCACTAAATACAGAACTGCCCTCTGGTATATAAGCTTGATAGTCGGGAACCTCATTAGGACGTACACCGGGGTTGCTATCATCTTCCCCACAAACTAAAGGGTGAGTTTGAAGAAGATGTGAGGTTAAATGCGTTACACGTCGAAAACGTCGATATGAAATTGCGGAACACGAATAACGATGGACTCTGAATCTGATGAATGACCTATAAGTGAATATGCTGACATGGGAGAACGAGCGACTTGTATCAAGTGAAATGAGGTATATCGAAAAAAAATGAAAATGTATGCTGGAGTCAACTTTGAGAATATACGAATCTGATTGGATAGGAATAGTCGAGTAGCGGAATCTAACGAGTGTCCAACTTCTGAATTGCAACAAGATGGCAAGCTAGTCGACGACGGTCGATAATACAGTGTTCCGAATGAAAATTATCATTATCATAGGATTAACGTTGAGAAACTGACAGTATTAAAACCCCAAAAAGAATAAAATGATTGAAAACTTGATAGCTTAATTATTCGTATGTATAGTAGATAATTGGAATTAGAAGTTTTCTATTTTTGAGAAAACCTTGAATTAGATTGAGCACGCAAATAATTCATGAATAAATTTTTGAACGATAATGTATTTTTCGTTCCACGACATGTATTACCTATATTGTTATACAAATATTGTTCGATATAACTGTCGCTTGAGTCTATGGAGTTTTTTTTTCTTCTGTATGTAGATGACTTCATGGATTTGGTGATTAGATGGCTTGTGAAATTTATCGCAATCTGAATAACTAATTGTATTGTCAAGATTCATCTTTGTTTGTGAATATCTACACACTTGTAGAAATTCAAACAATGCTTCGGATAAGGGAGCATGCCCATTTGGACGTATACGCATATTTGTAGTCAAAACAAATCTGTTTATCGTATATTAAAAATAAATGACAGCATTAATACATCGATCAGTTGGAATGCCTGGCTGATTGAAAAATAGATGTTTATGTCTTTTGGTTGCTAAATCTGTGCACTGTTGAGTGCACGATTCACACAAATACCAGTGGTAATGGAGCATTGTAGACACACGACATTGACGATGTGAACAGAGAACAGTGGACAATTCGAGTCTTCCAATTTTCTCACTGACAAAAACAATAAAATCATTTAACATTCATTTATGTTAAGCTGGAATTTGTGGTGACACCTCATATGAAACCAACACAAAACTAATGTATGAATATGATTGTTTTCTCCATTTTATCACAATACACACACAGATATACATGATAAAAAAACGGCCGGCGACATTGAAGCCGCGCACAATTGGTTAAGAACAAATTCGACCTCATATATCCGAGAAATTCTTATAGACCTGCTCCGACATTACATACGGTGTTGGGTGACCATCGTAAAGCTTGAAACCAACAATCATATTGTAGCCTATCACTATACATTACATCGAAGAATGGGGACTCATCTGTCGATATGGCAATTTATATGTATGTGTTGACATTAATGAACATCAATTATTGTTCGTAGAAATTGTAGCAAATTCAACATTATACTTATCATCAATGTTTTCAAATTCGTTTTTTTGTATCACAATACGCGCAATACAAAACTTGCAAAGTAACACCATAAACGAACTGAGGTCACACGAAGCGGGACGACGAATCAGAAGATCGGAGCTAACAAATGCGATGAATTGAAAAATTATATTGAGTCATGCTTCGACGTTATATCAAAACAATGCCTCAGAAATCCCAAGACTCTTGGCGTGTATTAACCATGTCACCCGAAAATTACTAATTTAATTACTAATGTGATGGATGGTATGATAAATATTTTCCAACTAAAATTACATGATGGCAAAACGATTATATTCATACGTAAGTTTTGTACTGGTTCCATAAAGTTTCACCACAAATTCTAGCTCAACATAAATAAAAATTGAGTGATTTTTCTGGTTTTCTCAGTGAGGAAGTTAGAATACTCCAAATATCCACTGAGTTCAACTCATATCGTCAATGTTGTGTGTGTACCATACTGGCACTGGTATTTATGAGAATCGCGCACTCAACATTGCATAGATTTTGCAATCAAAATACATGGACATGTATTATCAGCATTTGTTTTTCAATCAACCATGCATTCCAACTGATCGATGTATGTAATGCAATCATTTATTTATAATATATGATGAACACTTTTCTTTTGACTACAAATCGAAGTGTACTTCCAAATGTGTATATGCTTCTTTATCTGAAGTATCGTGGTAATCCCTGCAAGTGTGTAGATATTCGCCATCTACATTGGGAAAAGTGTGGAAGTAGATTTATGAATGAATGTTCAAAATGCAATTAGTTATTTATATTGCGATGAATTTTACAGGTAATCTAATCATCGAAACCATAGTAATCTGCGCATACAGAGGAATCAAGAACTGCATAGATTTGAGCGAAAATGATATTAAACCATATTTTTAGGTGATAAATGTCGTGGAAGGAAAAATACATTATTGTTCAAAAATTTATTTATGAATTATTTGCGTGTCCAATCTAATTCAAGGTTTTTTCATAAGTAAAAAACTCCTAACTTCAATCATCTTTTGTACATACGAATAATTAAGCTATCAAGTTTTCAATAGTTTGATTTTTTTCTGCGTTCTAATTCTGTCAGTTTCTCAACGTCTATCCTATGATAATGACAATCTTCATGAGGAACGCTGTATTATCGACTGTCGTCAACTATTTACCCTCTTGTTCTAATTCATCAGTTTGACACTCGTTCGATACTGCTACTCGACTGTTTCCATACAATCAAATTGGTATGTTCTCAAGTTGACCCCAACATACATTTTCATTTCTTCCCATATACCACATTTCACTTGATTTAAATCGCTCGTTCCCCCACATCAACATATTCACTTATTTCTTATTCATCAGATTCAGGCCCGGTTTTATGAATGATAATCCCGATAAGCTAATCCTGACAAACAATGGCGGCTGAGATTAAGTTCCCCCACCGAAGTCTGAAACTGAAGCGCCGCGCAGTGGCGTTCTTCGCCACTACGGTTTGAAGCCTCTTCAAGTGCAGCGAGTTTATCCTAACCTCAAATATATTAATTCCTATTATTGAGTATTATAAACAGAAGTACCCAAAATCGTCCAACGCGCAGCTAGGGGCATCAGGGGCGATAGGAGAAGGGACTTAAGGTGGGAGAACTTAATTTCAGCCGCCATTGTTTGACAGGATTAGCTAATCGGGATTATCCTTCATAAAACCGAGCCTCCAGAGTCCATCGTTACTCTCGTTCCATAATTCTACATATTGACGTTTTCGATGTGTCATATTCAAATTCGCATCTCCTTCATACCCACCTTCTGGTTTGTGGGCAAGATGATAGCAACCCAGTATTTTGACCTAACATTGCTCTGATGTTGAATTTCTCCACCAGGTAGCGTACCCGAGTGCTAGCTCCCTAATATACATACCATATTTCAATCGATCATCAATAACTGAATGGAAGACTAGGGTTCATATATATGAGTGTGATATAGACCCATTCTGATCATGGCGATTGCAACAGATTCTTTTGATAAATGGTTGAGTAAAAAGTTACAAGCTTTGAACACTGATGAAGGTGTTTTCGCATCGTACATCAGAGGAATTTTGGAAGGCGATGACACTGAAGTTGAAAAGTCGGAGGTTCTCACGAGTATACTGGCCGGCATAACGGTGAGGACCGCTGGATTGTGAGGTTAGATTGCACTCGGCATTATGTTTGTGGGATGACAAGAAAAGAATGGTCAATTGCATTTAAAGAAAAGCACTTCTAGTCAACTGAGTTATAGGATAAAAAACTTCATACTAATGTCATATTTACTGATACATCTTAATTCATCCAAATGATGTAAGATCTATAGTTTAAGTAACATTTTATTTCGAATTTCTCATAGGAAGTTAACATCAGCGAGCATGTATCAGAAATTCTCGATGCATGGGCAAAGTGCCTTCCTAGTGGTGATATTGTTATTGCAGCTGACGTGACTGAGGACGTAGATGTTCGCTTGGTTCGCATGTTGGAGTCCCAAAGTCTTCCAACGATTGTTCATAGGAATTATACAGATGACGAACGGCGAATGCGAGAAGCTATATTAGCTCAATATAGTCAGATGTCCGCAGATGAAAAGAGTGACATTGAGGATGAAGTAAACGCAGATATGGAAAAAGACTGTGGAATAGAGAAAAATACAAATGCTGCTGTAATAGTACAACAAGAAAAAGAAAAACGTGAAAAGGCCAAACAGGACAGTCAGAAAAAAAAAGAGAAGGACAAAGAAGATCGGTATATTCTTGGGATATTATCTCTTATTCTTACTTAATTATGTAACTTTATTCTTTCGGTTAAAAACATTGTTAACATTCTATTAGAGAGAAGCAGAAGCAGATGAAAGAGGAAAAGAAGGACAAACGCAAGACTCAGAAGGGGGAAAGACGGAGATAACACCACTGAATTCAATTTTACAATCATTCGTGACAAAGTTGAGGTTGAATCAATGGTTTATTGTACGAACTACTCTCATAAAACCGTGATGTTCCTTCTTATTATCCATGTTCATGGGTTTCATCGATATATATCATGACATTAATATTTGCGCACGATTTGTTCGCGCCGCGCCATGGTTATATCCATTTGAGTTCAAAGAACCTCATTAGTTTGGTGAATAGTGTTTGTGACAAATCATGAAAAAAAAGACATTGTGTTGGATTTTGAACAATGTATATTTCAATAAACCAATATCACCATGAATAATGCGTTACTGAAAATTATGGATGCTTTTTATCTACACCTTTAGTCATCTTATGTCTCTAACGTATGCTAGTGCTTTAGTGAATAAAATTGTTTCGGCTTCATTGAATGTATTTTTACGATTATAATGATAACTAAACTCTCTACACCAAAACCATCATGACTATAGAACTTCTGCTGACAGAAACCGGTTTTTATTTCATCATTTTGCGCATTGGATGTTCAATACGCTGAAGGATACGAAAAAACTTATTCAAGTAATGATGTTCATTATTTTTCAAATTCCCTTGTTAGATGGTCATTCAGCTTGCATGCAGGGTTCTTATACTACAAACTGGTACAAATTCTTGACTATACTAGAAACACTAGAATCTCGAAGATAAGAAGTATTGCGGACCGAAACCTGTGAATATTGAAGAAGAGGAAAGACAGTAGAATCGTGATTCCGGTGAAGGCCATGAGAATCAACCTGAGACAACCATATTTATCTATTTGAGAAAACTATGGAAACTTCATCTTTAATACATCGCTGACAGCCTAAAAATCACGTGTAACTTCATCATCACAAGAAATAATCTGCCGATAATCTTGTTGATTCGCATTTTGAACACATTGGTGTAACCAAAGTTGATCACCATATGGAGTAAGGTGTATTGCGCAACCATTATGAAATCAGATTAGGTTCGATTCAATAATAAATCAAAATTTGTGGCAGGCATCCCAAACGGGACGCGGTCGATTTTTCATCATCGACTTATGCAACCAGTCGACTGCTCAGTTGTTAATATTTTTTTAATCGACTGAAAGGTCGATCGATTTGAGGAAGTTGAGAAGCGTTGACTAGTATTGAGTGGTGTTGAGCGGCGACGCCGTATTGTTCACAGTGTTTGTAAAGAAAAAGTCATGATTGGTAGAGGTACTAACATTAATAATATCCATAAGTAATTGCATGAGTTAATAATATGGAATACAATTACCTAATGGTTAAATATAATTGGTATGGCGGAATTGTTCCAATTCAAGCAGGGTCCGAGTTTCAGGAGAAACTGCAAAACGTGTGAATTAAAACAACCCATTTTACTGGAATATTTTCTACAAAACGTGAATTTTTTTGTGAACAACTCTCATGCAAATTAATATTGCTAAAAATTGGAAGCAAGTGATAACAATCTCATGTTGTGGGAAAATATTCTGTTTCGTCATTGGGGCGATGTCTGAGCGCTAGCGCTATCAGTCGGTTGGCAGCACGGCAAAAACAACAGACGGGTCATTTGTTGTATGGACAAGGCTGAGTGAGTACCGATGGTATTTAATATATGTTTATAATTAATATTTGGCTTCTGTAAATAAAATATAGTTAATATTTTAAATAGCAGTGTTAAATCATAACGTGGGGGGGGGGGGGGGGGGGGGTCTGTACGGTGGCAGAAAGACACTTTTTCAAACATTTGTTTACAAGATGCGGGCAATGTATATTGGATGGAAATATTACAGAATATTATAGAAAAAACTTTTTAAGAATGTTTCGTGAATATTTAAGCGAAAAATATTAGAAACTAAGCCGTTGGCAGTGAATCTCCCGAGACGTCTCCAAAAAAAGTTTTGCGGTGACGGCTGTAACACATGACTCGACCATTTGAAACAAAAGAACCAAAGTTATTCGATTTGTGTATGAGTCTCCCCAGGTAACGCTGTCGAGTTTTTTTTTATTGATTTTTCGACTTGTGGTAACACTGGAAAGTAAAAAACGCGATTTTCGCTTGAAAAATCGGCATATTTTTCACTGTAAAACAAAAAATAACATCAAACTTCCAGAAAACTCGACGGCGTTACCTCTTGAATCATACACAGAAAGTTTCCAAGAAACAAAAGGATCAGTGCAAAAGATTCTAAACTACAGCCGTCACCGATTCTGAAACGTGAAGTGTGGGAAAATCGCTTTAATGTTCGAGCAAGTATACAAAGCCAGAGCGGGGCGGGGTTTACGAATGGTTAAAATTTCATATCTTCGTAAGTTTTGAACCAATCGCTCTAAAAATTTGAGACAACATTCTTGAGATGTTGTGCATTCATAAAAAAATAAATAAACAAAAATGAAAAACAATTATTCAAGCCCCCCCCCCCCCCCCCCCCCCCCCCATGATAATGTTGAGACATTCCGTGGCATTTGAGCAGGGCGCATGTCCGAGCAGAACATTGACGGAATGTTACGAGAGCGGTGTCTTTACGAAGCAAGTCAGTCGTGAGCGAACGTTAATGTGTGTGACATCGCTCGAACAATATTATCTTATAATAAACGAGAATTTATATTACAACGTAAGAAATCCACATCTCTTTATTCACCATACCAGATTTCCATTCATTTCAACTAAGCAAATTATCCTTTCCGCAAATTGCCTCAACGGGTAATAATAATAATAATAAAGCCTTTTTTTATTCTTTAACATGGAATAAACAGAATACTTATCAAGTTACCTATACTAATTTGCATGCTATTTTGTAACTAACATCTTTATATAGTATAATAATATGTAATATTAGGGACCGCTCAACGAGTGAAGGCCTTCTCCATTTTTCTCCACTTTTTTCTGTCTTTCGCTTCATCTATCCAGTCTTTTCCCGTTATTTTCAATGACTTGTCAAGTCATCGCTCAGCTGGTCTTCCTCTGTTTCGCTTGCCTGTTGGACCATTCCATGTTGTTACCTTTCTTGTCTATTTATCATCATTCATGCGTGAAATGCGGCCGCTCTAGTTCCATTTGAGTCTTTTGCAATGTTGCTGAGCATCAATTTCTTTAGTATTTTCCCTTATATTCATATTCTTTCTTCGATGCTTTAGTTTCAGATTCAATTGTCGTATACGGCATTTGGTAACTTGTTTTTCGCTGCTTGGCAACATTTTGCGAAATTGACTAGCACATAAACGTCTTTTAGACCGATTGTTTGATTACTTCGTATATTTTCGCGATTTTGCACCACCGTAACATTAGCTACGATTGGATTATTCACTGGTTCGTATTCTTCCTGAGGAGTAATTACACCTCGAATATTATTTGACGTGGCGTTTTTAAAAATTTCATCGATGTTTTCAATTTGAGAGTTAACGTCCGGATTACCTGTTTCGCTATCTTCGGAATCTTCCAAATCACTATTTCTCGGACTAAGATATTTTTTAGCACTATCATCTGAGCTTTCATCAGAAGATATAAATTCGCTCATGTTTTTGGTTTCATTTGCAACACCCGAATCAGTCTAACATCTACTCGATTTTTGAATTTCGGAGTTTTTCGCTGTCACGTAGGTGCAGGCAAACCTTCTAGATGTTTCACGTCTTCAGAGCTACGTAGTGAATATCTTTCACCGTTTTCGGATGGACCTGAGTTTCTCGACATTTATTTTGGAATATGAGTGTCTTCTCAATAAAAATGTATTACCGTCGATTTCCAAACCATGGTTCTTACGGTTATTTAGAACCGGGACAAATAATCCAGTTTCAATTAGTTCCAACCGATTATCCTCAACTACGTTTTTTCCCCATCGAGTATGAGTCCTAAGTGGAATTTACATAAACGTATAAATGAATATGAGTATTTATGTTTTTACTACATAAAGGCTAAAGATCTAGTTAAATTTGTATCATTGAAGAGCAGCGACCATTTCCTCACTTTCAATTTCAAACATTTGAGTATGTGCACTCAAACAACAATCCTCGAAGTTGAAAAAATTTTGGTGAAAAATGTGCGAAGTATCGGTGTTGGACAGAAGAGTGGGGAGATACGGCTGCACGACGCGATGCTCAACGATACCCATTTACGAGCGTACATCGATGGTAGGAGTGAATGCGTCACTCTGAAAAAGAACGAAGCGGACAAGATGCAACTACACCTGCAACCGACGGATGGGATCTTCCGAGGGTATGGTGGTGGGAAGGTTCGCCAGTATGGCATTAGCAAGGCGAATATGACGATTGACCTGGCGGAGGGGCGAATTGACGTACTCGTCGTCCTAGACGAGATTCAGGAGGTACCGCTGATCGTGGGACATTCCTTTTTGGGTACACCTGGTGTCACCACGGTCCAGAGAGACGGTAACCTGCGGTTGTTCGATGCGTCGCTGGCCACACTGCCGGAAATAGAACAGTTGCCACCGCGGAAGTTGACTCTGAATGCAGCGGAGGAGACTATCATCCCACCGCGTCACGGAGCAGATATTAAGGCAGCGGTGCAAAAAGATTTTTCTGCTGATTTATACGTAGAGCTGAGCGTACGAGGCGAAGAGGGTAGAAAATATCGCATCCCGAGGTGCATTATTAGCACTACACCGGGAACATTACCAGTTATTGATTTGTCGGATCAATCGCTAACAATTCACAAAGAAATAGTTATCGCCAGAGCGGAGTTAGTGAGGCCAGAGTCCCTTGCCGAAACTAAATTTCGAGTAGTTTGTAGAATTAGAAGTACGGAGAAAGACGGTCTCCCAAAAGATCAAATCAAAGTCGATCTTAGTGTATCGGGGAATACGAAGGAAAGTCTGTTCGAACTACTCGACTCATATCGCGACTATTTTGAATTGAATATTTCGGAGCTAGGAGCGACTCAAGCCACGGAAATCAAAATAGAATTAAAGAGCGATTCAGTTCTGACTTGTCGACCTTATCGACTCTCTTATTCAAAGCGGGAAAAAGTCAGTAAGATTATAGACGAGTTAAAGGAGAATAAAATCGTGCGAGATTCGAATTCTCCGTTCTCAAGTCCCATTTTACCGGTGCCCAAGAAGAACGGGGACATTAGGATGTGTGTCGATTAACGCGCATTAAGGCCGAAGCCTGCTTTAAAAGGCTGGAAAATCGATTTTTTTTTTACTCCTAATATCTATTCCTAATATATCTAAGAATATATATGTAAAGTTATAGAGGCTAATTCGCAATATTTTCAGAAATACAGCACTAAACGTGCCCGGGTGTCGAGTATGTTCACGAGCGCTCGTGCATCTAGACCGTAAACTTTGAAGCGCGTTTTCTCGAGTTTTCGTTTTTTCCAAACTGGCGGGCGTGATTGCGAGAAAACTAGACGACCAATCAAAACGAACCTAGGCATGTAGCTTCAGTTTTGTATTCTCTTCTATTTAAATTGAAAATATTGATGAAAAATAAATTGTGAACAATTTTTTCAGCAAGTTGAAGTGATTTTTTTTTGTTGCAAAAGACACATTTTTTTTCAAACCTGAGAAAATTTTTCAATTTCACAAATTTTCGGGTTTTTCTTAATTCATCTAGGAGATAAATATATGAGAATTAAGGATGTTTTCGGTTTTTTTGGTTCCGACGAAAATTATGACTTCTATCTTGCCCGCCGATTGGAGACTGCAATTGCAAGGTGTTGCACAAATGTGTAGAAAAATCGGTTGCGTTTGAATATGTTCCTCTGAAATTTTTTTTTAACTGTTCGAACATGCAATAAAATAATCTGAAAACTACGCTAGACTTGCTTTTTTTTCTGTCCTAAAAAAAATCCTCAAAAAACGCTTTTTATAGGCCTTCTAAAGCAGGCTTCGGCCTTGAATGCAATTACGAAGAAAGATAGATAACCACTATCGTTGATCAAAGATCAGTCGAACAGTCTGCAGGGGAGCGCCTGTTTCACGAGTTTAGATTTGGCTTCGGGATATTATCAGATACCAGTTGCAGAGGAGTCATTAGAGAAAACATCCTTTGTAACACAGGACGCACAGTTGAATATTTTATGTGGGCGTTTTTCTGCCATTTTTGGGGTTACTTCTTTGATCGATTCCAATATGTTTTCGGACAGCATAGTTAGCTGATCGTTAATTTCGTCGATGTTGAGGTTTTTGTCAGCTGGACACATGTTCCTGTGGTGGTGGACAAGATGTTTGACAAATTTTTTCCAGTCGGTGTTTTTGTATAATAGTTTTGGCTGTTCCTCTTTCTTGGCTAACTACAGATATGTTTGCAAGTCAAGGTTAATAATTAGTGCTTTATGGTCACTATCATAATCAGCTGTTGTTAATTTACCATGGGTCAAATTTATCAAATTGAGCCTACTATCTGCTGTACATAAGTCCAGATATATTTATGATGGTATATGAGTAGGCTCATTTGGAGAATACAGTTTGGTCCTGTATTTGTTTGATTGACTGTTGTACCAGGATATTAAATATTTCCCTCTTCGATTGCTAGTAAGATCTCCGGATTCGGAGTGTCTAGCATTTAAATCACCTGCAACTAGATAATAATTATGACCATTTCGTAGGTTCAATTTATGGAATAGCGAATTGAGTTCATCTAAGAATGTTTGCTTGGTAGCAATGTTGTTCGTGGCGTAAACACTTATGATATATATTTTTAAGTTATTTTTTATGTTAATTTTTAAGATAGCGAACTCGAGAATTTTATTATGCTTAGAATTAGTGTACGTTACGTAAGTATACTCTATGTTTTTCTTGACTAGAATGGCGACACCGACACCAAGGGCGTGGACTTTGTTTCTGTCTGCACAAATAATCTCAAATCCAGGAATGGGGGTTTTATGCGACTCGTTGAGTCTTGTCTCTGATAGTGATGATATCCAAGTCCTTGTCAACGAGGAGTTGGGTTACGTCAATTCTTTTTTTAGTGGATACAATCGGGTTTGCGTTAACGGCTCCTATTTTTAGTTGCTTGATTTGTTCAGCCATTATATTTCCGTTATATGTAATTCGGCAATCATGTTGTCAATCCTCGTTTGTAATTCGTTTCATAGATTTTGAATCGTTGTTGCCAGACAGTTTAGCATGTTGTTTTTGAAGTCGAATAGCCATGGTGGTGGTAGTTGTGATTGTTGAGAGTCGTGGTTTTGCAACAGTGGCGGGGGACCTTGGTAGTGTGGGATTGGTCTGCCAGGTGCTGGCTGATTGTGATACGGCAGAATCGGTGCCTCGTTCCTAGTCGCTCTTGCATATGAAATGCCAGGATTTGTAGTTCTGCTGGGTGTTCACAATATATTTTTGTTGTTGCTAGCTTTTTCCGTTGCGGCTTTCATCTTGTCTACTACATTAAGAGCGTTTTCGTAAAAAATAACAGCATTTGTAGCTCGCTGGGTGTCCCTGTTGATTGCAGTTGATGCATTCCAATTTGTCTTTTGAGCACTTCGAAGTTATGGTGCATTTATCTGGCTCGAGGTTGTTTCCGCACTTCACGCATCTGTAGGGTAAATTACAATTAGTGCTTGCGTGTCCAAATCTTTGACATTTACGACATTGGAAAATTTTTTGTTTACGCAGCGGCTCCCAACGGGTCGTTTGGTGGGCTATCTGTGTTATCTGTGTTAGCTCTCTTACTTTGCTAGAGCTGTCTATTTGGATGATGAACTATGGATGTTCATTATTTTTTCTGGTGCGTGCCGGGATTACCTTCTTGATAATAAGGTTAGGGTCCTTCTTCCTGTTGAACTCTCTCTCAATGTCGTCGGCGTCGGAACCGCCCCTGATGTTTTTCAGCACCATGGATTTTGGTCTGAGGTGTCTCGGAGTATGTGTGAAATAATAAATATTATTTTCTGTTGACATTAATTTCATTTGTTGGTACGTACTCACGTTCGTTGTAGTTATTGTTAATCGATTTAACACTTGCTATTAGATTTTTAATTGGGGTACTAGCTGTGGCTACGTGGTTTGCCATCATCACTTTTTTCGTCCTAGGGGTTGACTCCTCTATCGTTCATCCTCTGTGTTTCCAGGGGTGTCGAGTGGGCTGTACGTATTGTTCGTGGGCGTAATTGCTGCCTCATTTTCCGTTGGAGGATGTTTACTCGTTTTTTGAACCGGTTGACAGTCGCCTGCAATTGTTTTTTTAACGTGGATAAACTTCTGTTCGCGGGTTACCTTTTGTCGGTGTGGGCGAGCTATATTGGAGTTAGGTTGCAGTTGACGCTTATTCATCTTGATTCCGGATTCTTTCAATAACGATTTGTATTCGGCATCTAAGCGATCTGTCGACGTCAATTTTTTACTTCTATATGAGTCATCTGATGTGGATGCTTGGCCAATTTTACGTTTTTTTTCGTGCCATTCTCGCTGTTTCCGCTGAGTGGCGACCGCATGTTTTTAAGTTGATCCCAGAGGGCCTCCGTTATTCTATGCACAACTCTTGAAATAATTGCCAAGAGTTGGCAATTAACATATGAATATGACGGTGGCAGTAAGCCCGTCTTAATCGTGTAGTTGTTTAGCAAAAACCTATGCTTACAAGGAGTAAAAGAGGTGTTTGATCCCGACGTGATTCGAACACGCAACCTTCTGATCTGGAGTCAGACGCGCTAGCCGCAATCTAGTAGTCGGATGCGTCAAGTATGTTCGTGTTAAGAGTGAGAAGGATTCATAATTTTTCTCATCATTGGTGAATAAATTGATGGATCCACATTGCATATTATATTTTCTCGTCGAAAACGAACGTGGGAAGAAGATTTTCAACTCATATAGCACTTCGTACATATCATGTACTTGGCAATATAATGAATAATATCATGATTTCACTGCTTTTTGTATCATAAGTCATGATTGAATATCATTTTATCTGTTTCAGAGAATCACCACGGACGCGTATGTCTCGCCACCGTTTTCAGCGGAGCTGTTTTTTGTTCGATTATATATACGTAGAAGAAAAGCGGCGCTATAATTTTCTAGCCAATATTTGTATATGGGCATTCCATCACATCCTCACGTACAGTTAAATATGTTGGTATTCACCTGAATACTAAATTAATTTGCTACATGCATGGAAACAAGTGACCATGAATACATATTCTGTAACCAAAAACTATATCTGCTAATGGTTCATGACGCAGCCGTTCATAATAACAAAATTTATTTACCAAATGTTACTTCGACCGATCATATTTTACGCTGTCCCAGTATGGTGTAATTTGGTGAATTGGCACATGAGAAAACTGCAAATTGGGAGTAGGATAAAAAAAAAGGAAAAAAGAAAGAAATAAAATGTATGGTAATTTTAAAGATTATTCTGAAATAACATGAATTTATTTTAATTTATTTTATTCATTTTATAACATAGTTAGTGCTAATCATATCAGGCGATTCTGACGATGTGCGTGTGTTGAATTGTACGAAGCGAAAATGAAACGCCGTGTCGGAGCGATCAGACATACGGTAGAAGTTGATGAGGCTATGGTTGGAAAAGGTGAAATGTCCAAATGGGTCATCGGTGGAATTGACAGACAATCATGGAAGTTGTTCCAGACAGGTCAGGCAATTCCATTGTTGATGCAATAAAATGAATACTCGTGGTAGCACTATCACCATTGCAGACAGGTGGCGGGGTTATGCGGCGTCGGAAATCACGGTTACATTCATTTGATCGTAAACCATAGATTTAACTTCGTAGACCCTCAAACTGGTGATAATACGCAAACAGTTGAGAGGCAACGGAGGAAAATTCGAGTGTGCATTCTGAGATACGGTCGCAATCCAGAATTATTGTATGAATACTTATGCCAGTATATCATAATGAATTCGTATAACAAGACTACAATTCTTGGTGAGTTTTTCCACGATCTAGGGTTGATACAGTGACTGTTGCCTGTGTAACTTTGAATCCTACCCGTTTCATATCGATTGTACCAACAGAAATTGATTTCAAACTCAATTTTGCTAAACGTTTGTCCTATCACCTGTTATTGTCTCACTCAAAGTAGAAATTGATTTATTCGGTTCCAATAGATGGTATGGTTTTATAACTAGTTCCACGCCGAAAAATAGCAATATGATTGCTTACCTCAAAATAATTTCCGGTCTTAAAATTTTGTACCATCTACTATTTAAATAACAAACTGACTACATTATTTGATATTCACCTCACATGAGCCTAGAATTACCTAATTAATTGTTTGAATTATTTCAAACGCCATATGATGGATGGTGGTGTACATTGACTTGTTCACAGGTTGATGTAGTACTGTATTGGCTTCATGTTATACAACCAAATTTCTGAGAATACCAATTGATTATTCAGCAGCATGTAACTATGCTGCTGAGGATGTATATCTACAAATTTAATACATCCATAATTCCGTTTAAACATAGTCCACCAAAGCATTTTGGCAATTTTTGAAATTTAAAAAACTTCCTGAAAGTTATTTTGAACATTACCAAATGTCTTGGTGTCGTGCCAAAAATATATAACTGTTGTCGAATTTTTTCCATGATAACATTTTGGTTTCGATAAGTCATTTGGGATATTTTTGGTTCATGCAGAGTGCATGAACCAAATGTCCGTACCTGCGGTTCCTCTCGTACCAAGCAGGATTACTATCGCAACGTCTAGTCATCAGTACCGTAAAACTAACGCGTCTCACGACTGTCTGAACTCAGCTTACGTTCTCTTCTGGCGGGTGATACATCCGACGCTTGACGGATTCTGCTTCGCAATGATAGGAAGAGCTGACATTGAAGGACTAAGAAACGACATCGCTATGAACGCTCGGCCACCACAAATCAGTTACCCCTGCGATAATTTTTCTGACCTGCAGAAAACTCAGCCAGAAGGATCGATAGGCCGTGCTTTCGCAGTATCTATGTATAGTAGACGTAGAGATCAAGCTAGCTTTTGCCCTTCTGCTCTGCATGAGGTTTCTGTCCTCACTGAGCTAGCCTTAGGACACCTGCGTCACTCATTGACAGATGTACCGCCCCGCTCAAACACTTCGCCTGGCCGGGTCTTTGAATGGGGTTACGCAGGAGTATACAATTGCGTTTGACTTTTACAAATCGCACATCACTCTTACACGTTTGACTCAAGAAGATCATGATAATTGGGAGTATCAATCCACAATGCATGGGTTCCGCGTAACCGTGTAAGTAAAGAAACGACAAAAGTAGTAGTATTTCAACGTCGATATTGCAATCTCCCACTTATGCTACACATCTCATGGCTCATGATAGTGCCAGAATCAAGCTAGAATCAAGCTAAACAGAGTCTTCCTATTCCGCTAATTTTTCCAAGCCCATTCTCTTGGCAGAGGTTTCGCTACATAGTAAGTAGGGATAGAAAGGCATTGTTGACTTTATCCCACTTGGAAAAAATGATACCTCGTCTTTTAGAGCATATTCAATATCGATTGTCCCATCTTGGCACTTTCCAGACGAAGAGTGCGCACCTAAAAATATAATCAAACAGTGCAACTCTGTTGTTACAAAAGAGATA
Source organism: Zele albiditarsus (assembly GCA_958496275.1). Classification (NCBI taxonomy): domain Eukaryota; kingdom Metazoa; phylum Arthropoda; class Insecta; order Hymenoptera; family Braconidae; genus Zele; species Zele albiditarsus. The sequence goes on from OY292410.1 coordinate 3,933,225, forward strand.
CGTATGCATTGCTCCGTACCAGACTTGATTCACGCGGGTGCCAGTCATGAACCGACATACGTCCAGATGAGGGAACCACTGCCACGACTTGGAAGTCCACGCCGGTGGCTCCTCTTTCTACGGTTAGGCTTCCACAGTACGTGTAACCGAGAGACGAATACCATTATATCTCTAGCTTCTTTCAGTGTCATAAAAATGACACTAATCCGAATGCCTTGCTGCGGTTTGAAGGCGGGAGTACCCAGAGTTGTCCAGTAGCAACTAACTTAGGGGTGACTTCAGTGAAAGTGTACATGACAAATGCGTGCACATTCTCACTCCCTTAATTGCATTCGTGGTGGGCTAACGAGCTCTCAAGCGTCACTAACCTTGTCAGAGTTGCCGCCCTCAATTGACGTACTGCACGGTCATCAGAGCCGTACCAGATTCATTCGAATCAGTCCCAGAAATAGGGGCGCAAAAAAAAAGGGAACCACGCTGATCCATTCATGGGCGTCACTAATGAGATGCCGAGGCATTTTGCTGTTGAAATTAGTTTATTTTTCCATAATATACCGCATGGATACGGATACATAAATTACATAGATACAATAGCAACTACTGTGAGTAGAGCCGAGAAACGGATACTCTGGTAGTGTTTATAAATCTAAGAAGCCAGAAAACAACAAAGAAAAGAGTAGTGAACGATAGAAAGAGAGAAAGTAAGAATTGAATAAGTAGTTTTGGCAATAAGGAAGATATATAAGAGAAAAAAGGACAAAAAATTGATGAGAAGCAAAGTACAGTTGTTAACTAATCAATTGTGTTCTTCTGCGATGCGGTCACGTATTGTGAGGTGTTTTCATCCTACTCCATCGAGAGAAGTTCGTGTGGGAGCCTTGGATGGCACGTGTAGTGAGGCCGCATAAACAAAAGAACGGGATAGGTACGTCATGTGGTAGTTTGAGCCAGTCCCTCACATGGCGTCTGACTAGCTTGTTCATTTTTCATAGCAGTCCGTATGTGATATTACCAAAGACAAGATCATGCAGGAAGCAAGGCATCTGGAAAGTCCGGAAGATTTTTAGTTTCTGCTGAGGTTTAAGAGGACCTTCTATAGTCTTGGCAAGCAATTGTACGATTTGTGAGGCAGGTGTACTTTGCCTTCGATGAGAAAATTTCAAACCTAGATGACACCATGTATCCATAATGATGAAATAGTGTGGCCCGTGATCATGAGTGATTATTTGTGACAACTTTTAGCGTTTTGTCTCGACCTGGCGGAACGAGAGAGGGCGAGGGAGAGAGTGTTACATTCTTGCGGCATAGAGAATAGACCATGCTTGGACATTTAGCGCTCAATCGCATTCAGTGCTTCTCGAAGACCTTCCTTCATACTAACAACTAGACAGAGGTCGTCCGCAGAAGAGGCACGAAGACATTTTCGGCGAGACCGTCGGCTCGGATATAGGCTTGTTGTTGCTCATTCAGTAGTGGCAGATCGAGGAGGCGAGTTCCTAGAATTTTATGAAAGTACCAGAGAACTATGGATGAAATGGAGATAGGTCGAAACAGTGAAGAGTCTATGGTGCCGTCATTCTTTGGGATGGGGATGGTCCTAGAGTCGCGCGAGCTTTTCGGAACTTTGCCCCATCTCGTAGTATTCATCATAATTGCTTTTTGATGCAAAACCTCTGATGACGCGCTCGGATGGGAGCGAAAACGCTTCGATGGCACGTCGCGATGTGCCATTCGGCTAACCTCGCATCTCGTCTGCTCTTTCAGACTTGGCATACGCCTCTCAATATCTATACTGAGCGCTCTCCGCTCTACTACACCACATACTCGCAACTTTATATGTGTTGGTGTGTCGGCACCGTACTCGTGAATATCTGTATATTGAAACGAATGTGAATAAGTGGAGCATCGTTCCTAGCTGTTTCGACATATTCCGTTTATCAATTTCAAAAAATATGAGTGACAGTGATAGTAACAGTAAAGGTTAGTTTATGGTTTATTTCTTTACACTGATTATATGTTTATTATACACTCTCACTCAAGCATGCTTTTTACCTAAAGTTTTTTTTTAAACAAAAGGGGGGATATCGTTTTCTTATTTTATTTTTCTTCCTTATTGAAATTTTTGTGAGCTGACGCATGCGCACTGTTGCTAACGCGCAAAGAAACTGTAAGCTCGAGCGTCTTAAATCAATCAATCAGCTCATCAATGTCTACAAACTGATAAATAATATATAATGAATCTCTTGTAACGAATATGAACTGAACCATCAACATCAACTAAACTACAAAAACATCCAGCATCCAAATCATTCACCTGTGCATAGCAGTGGCAAGCACACTATCCCCTACCATTTTTGGAACAACAATCTAAATTGAATTGCTCCTGACTACGTCCTACATCCGAATCACTACGCTACTGGAATCTCAAGGCCAATCATCCAGTCGAACTTCAATTCAATCTCGTCTCTTCAGTCAATCTACTTCAGTCCCAGTCTTGTCTATTGACATTCATATTCAAATCGTGATTTGGATTATCAGTCAAATATTCGACCGGGACGTAAGGGTGGTCATTAACAGCATGCATTCGGCCTCTCAAACAGAATACAATTTGCTTATAGCATAATAATTAATTCACTGACACCCATATGTTTCAACGGTGCCGACGTTGCATTTCGCCGCATATGAATTACCTACATACACATACAGTTTAGAATATACTTTCAATATAGCTTTTTTTTCGGCGCGTCAGTGCTTTGGCGGAAAAATTATATCTATTTAATCATATCCATATTCCGGATTGGAATTTTATTCATTCAACCTATATTAAAGGGTTCATACATTTTAGGCTAGGGTTCAACAGAAAAAAATAGGCATCGGTATCGAGTGGATAAGCATACAGAAGGACAATGTTAAGAATTGATATGATGAGGAAGATATTCTGAACCCATCGCAACAACAGACAATGGTCATAAAGCCCGTGTCACCTGTTGCTATGTAACCCCTTCTTCTCTCATTTATTTTCCCCCATCTTTTCCACAGTTTGTCCGACGCTTGGAGCCGACAAGTACACATTAATATCGAATTAGCCGGGTAACATGAATCTTGAAAAGTTTCTCCCAATGTGCAACAATGACTTGCAATTATTTAATTTCCTCACTGAATGCAGAATATCTCGTGTCAGAGTTAAATGTCATTTGTGCAATGGCTCCATCAATGCCATGGATTTCGTCACGTCCAACTTCATCTATAATTATGTCAACCCTGGAAGCATTTCAAACATTAGTCGCATTATTGAAATCACAAACCAGTACGTTCTCGACGGTGATTCGCTTGTTATGTTATTCTATTTCTTAATCGAATGAGGAGTTTCCACAATTTGGTGCCTATGTTTTGCAATATTTATTGTTCTTATACATTCCTATTATATAATTAATACAACCATGGTTGATGTTTACATATTTTTTGATAGACAATGAAATTTTTCATGCCGTATGATGGACGGTGGAGTTGTTCGAACACAGCCATATGTAAACCAATTTAACTAATGTTCCTGTAAGGCACCGCGAACTTCCGCTAATAATATATTATAATATAACAATATAAATTAAAATTATCTATGAGATAAAGTAAAGGTACTTCATAAAATAAATTCAATAACGAATGTGTCATATATACGCAGGGGTGGACAGATCGGAAAATAAGAGAGGTAGTCTGGAGAGCCAGTGTATTTTGGGTACGGGGTTTTATGACGATCGGGGATTATAAGGGTCAGTGCATAAGTACCCCGCAAATAGGAATATGTAATGAACGAATAGCTACATCAATATGCTACGAACTTAAATATAACTTCTGTGTTCGACCAGTGTTCGAATCCTCGAACGACCAACTTTTTTTTCCCCATAATTTTTTGTATGAAATACATAAAATATCAACACATCTGATGAGTGAATTTATATTCCCAAACGCAACAATATTCGTCGGATGTTTTTTTATTAAATTCTTGAAAAAAGTGCTTTTTCGTTACATAGAATTAATGTAGTCACAGAGTACGCGAATATTTGTTCATGAATGAAACATTTTACATAAAAATTTTAAGTACAGATCGATTTGAATGGCTATATTTGTCTACTCTCGGCCTGTACAAAATACTGCTCAGGAGAGGAGGAGGATTGGGAACGGATGTGGAATGTGGAATTTGTATTAGGTTGGAAATAAGGAACTACTCTGAAAAGACAACAAATCTTAAACTGATAATGCTACAAAAGTTATTTATAATGATCGTTTGATTGGTGAGCAAAAAAGTTCTAGCACTACGGCTGTGTAGTAGAATATATTTCATTGCATTGAAGTTATATTTAAGTTGTGAGTAGAGATGTGGGTAAAGCTTACCTATAGTACTGCCGGCCGTATACCTGGGTTTACAACTGATGTCCGCTTGGAGCGCGCTTGTGCACATCGAATGGACAAGGTGGACACTTTGCCCATCCCTGATGTACTGACCCTTATAATCTCCGATCGTCATAAAACCTCATACCCAAAATACACTGGCTCTCCAGGTTACCTCTCCTATTTTTCGATCTGTCCACCCCGGCTCTACTCTTATCAGTATGGATGAAGTATGAGTGGTGGCGCTCGAGACATGGATCGCGATTATCGCAATCCGCTTGCTGTTGCAATGAAACGTGATCTTATGATCGCTATACATATTGGTACGGCAAAAATACCGTAGGATCTTTATACTAAGTATTCCGAATTTCGTTCATACCTATATATGTATTGTAATCGCTGCAATAACTTGAAATGCTATTGTAAGGATATCAAGTATATAGCATATCAGTATTCAGTATCATTAATATCATGTAACAAATTAGTACCAATGATTATACTACTCTTGCAATTCCTTGGATAGCTACGAGGGCAATATTTTTATCTCCATGCAGGCCCACGCACATCTGATGAGAACCAAAAATTCCAACTTTGAGACTTGAAATTTTACAGTGTTGTTGTCTGGTTATTGAGAGAAGAATTAGTGAAAGTCACATTTTCAAAATCCTTATACTCAGGCTGTTTCGTTTTCTCTAACCGATCTTCCCAACTCTGAATATAAAAAGATAGAGCATGTTTAACTAGTTTGATCTTGGACCCCATATTCATTTCGGAACTGAATAATGGATCTGGATAAGTCGACTAGAAGATTCGGAACGAGCCCCCCTCCTCCCATTTTTTCAATCAGAATGGTGGCAGCTGGTACACTGTGAACCCAATTGTGTTGTTTCTCATTTAAAGTATAGCAGACGCCCCTCCCACATTAGCAAAGGTGTAGCATTTGCCATATAAAATGTGCCACAATTAGAAACGTGTGAAAAGTGTCTACAATGTTTTCGATCGGTAACTATATGTTCCCTACTACACTTGGATTCGAAACATACAATAAATATTGCAACGAATCAGCCGGTTTGAAAATTTTCTTACGTTCACATTCATCATGTTTTAACTTCAATTCTGATGATCAACTGATCGTTGTGAAGGTACTCTGTCACGTCAGACAGTGATATGAATTCGGTGAAACCGAAGCTTCTCCTGTTTAATGGGCACGTAGGTTTTTGGAATGCCTCTAGATCCGGACTGGATATAGCTCTTTCTTTTATAGATCGACTTGGTATTGTGGGATGAATGAGCGTGAAATGTATTAGGCCATGGAATGGCCAATCTAATGCATCGTCATTTTCGGATTTCATCATATGCATAACAATGGACAGGTATTCCGTATTCCTTGGAGATATATTTAGTCTTGCACAAATTTTATAGCCGTTTGGATTGGTATAGAATCCTGGGCTGTAAATCATTCTCAACTGGTCAGTCACCATATCCCGAAGCTGCTGATTGAAAGAGTCCAACTTCCAGATGAATATGCCGTCACAATTTCTCACCGTAGCTTCTGCCTCTTTGTGATGTATTAAATTTTGGAGACTTGTAATTGTAGTTTGCTGATTCGCTACAGCAATTGATAACTCACGATTTTGTTGTTCCAACGTGACTATCCTTTCATAAAGTTGCCTAAAAACAAAATTTTACAAATTTAAAAATCTGTATGGGATCGACACGATGAGCTTCAAATTAGGGACCTACAACAGAAACGTCCCATAACTAGACTTGCCCAGCAACTGTTCGTCACATAAGTGCATTGACTGTGTCGCTTGAATGATATATCAGTGACATTTCCAGTTTGGGACAGTGAAAAGTAGTTGAAATGTGGAACTGCTAGACCGATCTGTTTCTACTACACCTACTGACGATGCTTAAGCTATAGTATGGCGATAATAATAATCGGAGATATAAACCGGTTGTTATTGTCGACGATCGATAACACAAGTTTTCGACTATATGACGATTCAGTGAACTATAGTAAGATTCTCATCAACTTACCTACTATTGCTCGGAAATATGATATACTCTCTGTGTGCGCTATAGTATGATGTTTCAATGTATTGTGTGTGCATGACCTATCAACTGACGGAAGAATACTGAGCAATTTCATCATTATATGATAGTATATTATCTATAACCCCCACCTTTTATATTATCTGTCGCCTAATGGCATTCAATGATGCCCCTCTGTTACTTTTGTGATCCAATAAATTTCTTTTTCCCAGATAATGAAATATTTGTTTATCCCTTCATCAGGGCACTATCCAATGGCAATGTTCTCTCCCAACTTGATCGGTGTTGTTGTGTCATTTCGTTGTTACTGCGTAACAAATTTCCGTAAACAAAAGATATGTTGAAAGTAGGATTATGTGTATCAGTGTGCGAAATTCATCTCGCCTATCATTGAGTCTACCTCGTTTTTTTACTTTTTATCATGTAGTGATCAGAAAAGTATTGTATCAAGCTAGATTTTCTCTGTCATTCACACGTCTCTCGATGTTCTGAATCTTCGGAAACCGAAGAATATATTTTCCGTGTGTTATCGGTCTGTTTGTGTCACATATTGCCCGGGTGATCGCAAGAACGACCGAACCAGGAATCGTAAACACTATGCGTTGCTTGTCAGCGAGTGTGTGTGTGTGTGTGTGTGTGTATGTCCAGCTAGACGGAAATAATATTTATATGCGTTTTGCACGCTGTAATCGAATCATTTGCTGAACGCTGTGACGAAAGTAATTGAGAATTGGTACGACTTCTCAGGAGGTTTCAAGGTTTGAATAATGCTATAGGACAATTCGATCGGGTTTCAGATGGCGTTCAATGCATTCCCGTGCGTGCTAATCGCGATATCTACGAAATGACTGGATAGAAGTTATAGGAGTTGATACGGATCCGTCTGAGAACTCAAGGATTCAATGCTTCCATACGATGTTTCAATCATGTTTCCGGTCTGACCGAAACTGATGCTTATATGACTATTCCTGCCGTTTATGTTCACATTGGATTTCCTGATAGGATTTCGGGGATGGGCTCTCCATAGAAAGTTCACTTGTGCACATACCGATACGATATCACAATTGGACTATGGGTTCAGCAGAAACCATTATGAACATATGTTTCGAAACTTTTTTATGGAATATGCTCACGTGATGAAAAGAACTGGGCGAGTTTACTGGCTGAAATTTCTTGTGAATATACATAATTTCTTCATTTCGTAAAATTTTTTATGAAAATTCAGGACATCCATCTCAGAGGAGACGGTGAATGGTTGTTTCGTACCTACCACACATACTCGATTTCTTTGGTGGGATGTATCTACCCTTTGGTCGTGTATCTCTGTGGAGTATACAAAAATCTCGCGTGAAACTTCACGAATCTTTTGTTTTAAACTACGATATCTTATGAACGGAAGGGCATTCGGAAAAAATTTAATTTGGAAGCTGTAGAGAAAAAAATCACGCTGAATTTTCTTTAACTTTTTTTAGGTGACGATGACATGAGTCAAAATTCGAAATTCAGAGTTTTCTAGACAATGTAATAGATGTCACTCCATAAAATTAACCATTGTTAATGAATCACGAGCGCTAATTCCATAAAATGAAGAATATTGTGATTAATTTGACACCCTACAATGAAATTTCAAAAATATTAATTATCTGAATGCCGTATGATGGACGGTGGAGATAAAACATAACTAATCGTGTTATGTGTAGATAAGGAAAAGATATGTCATATAGCACAATAGGCGAGACTTTTCAGGTCTAAAGACAAGTGCCCGAATCGGTTACAGAGGAAAATTACTAGCCCTCCGCCACCGATTTTTCAGAAATTCAGATATGTTGTAGTTTATCGAAAAATGAGAGACACGTGTTTTTTTTTATCAGCGGAAAAAGCTGTTTAGGGAGTGAAAGCCACTCCAAGAAGTCACCCCCAAAAACAGTGTTACAGAAATATTTTTGGTTGTAATTAATAGTTCTCGATGAAACAAACTGGAAGAAATTTAAATGAAAAAAAAAAAAAAAATTTCGGAGACAGTGAGTTGGGGATGCTCTCTTGTCAGTGGATTAAAACACCTGTGCGGAATATAAGGGAATTATTGCCGGTTCCAACCCAGCTTAGGACAAATATTTTTCGGCGGACATCTCGAATATTCGGCAAATTGATGATAAATACCAATATACTTGACTGAAAGAAATTCCTATACATATAAATCTATTAATTTATTTTGAATTTTCAGTCATTCCTATCATCATCTTTTTTATACTGAATGGCCGAAACATTAAAAGCAATTCAAATTTCAGTTAGTGCGTCGATTGAGGACTTACCATCTACAGGCCGCGGGCATGCCTCTTGACGAGGCAGAGTGAGTGAGATCGAGTATGCTCGATAATCTCTTTCGCGGCAATCAGCTGAGTGTGTGACGAAAACGACGCGGTAGATGAATTGTATTTGATTTTTACCCGCTAGTTGATTTGTCATGTATATTCCATCCGCCGAGTCCTCTCGTCATAGACAAAAAACTCGGGTATTTCTTGACCGATTTACAATTTCTTTTTTTATATACTGACGAAAAAGATCTCAGCATCTTGCAGAACCAATCAAAAATTATTTTCATACGTAATTTTTCTCTAGTCGGCTGACCGCTGAGAATGGAGGAACACCGAGCATGCTCGATCTCACTCGCACTAAGAGTTGGAGACCCGCTAGTCGAGACGCACGCCGGCCGACGACCCGGGAATGACAAGACCCCACTTGACGCATCAAATTTCTATGCTTTCATTGGTTTGGCAATTGAATGTACAGAAAGAAAGAAAAATGATAATATACGCCCAATTTTTTCATCCATGGCTTTCATGTTGCAATTTTTTGAGAAAACTCTTCTGTTCGTGACATAACGGGGTTTCAAGTGTCATTCCATTTTTTGTACCCCTTCATGGTGGGGGGGGGGGGGGGGGGGGGTTGTAGGGTTCCAAGCGACGATTCCGTACACTTCACTCTGAGACCTGCGATGTTAGGAATTTTGTGATGTACGTATGAAACTTTTTCCACTATCTGCTGTAGACCTCCCTGCCCTCACATATTCCCAGTTTATCACGCTGCAGTATGCCCAAAGGATGAAACATATTATATGCCTAACAATAAAAAAGGTGAGATGATTAAAATCACTAACACAACAATTTGGACTTGATTAATTTGGAATTCGGAAGGATAATAACCGCATTATACAATGGACAACAATCTCATCTAAGGTGGCTTGCTACAACTAATCATCTGGCGGTTATATTTCCAAAATTCTGGTGAACAGGCGATTGGCAGGGGATAAGTGCTGGAAAAGTATTGCACCCACAACTAGTTTTCATAACTGCAATCATCTTACTTTAGTAATTTCTGCCAGTCCGTTTCGAGTCCTTCGTGAGATGCACCAGTGTTTGTTGGTGCTTTCTCTGTTTCAGATTCTTTGCACGTGTCATCCATTCGATCACTACAAACGCCGATCTCTGGCATTGTTGTCTGGAACATCTGTGTAACAGAATTGCGAGAACAATTATTATATGAGCTAATAATAAATAAACATTGCTAATAATTACTGAATGTCACAAACGAAGTGCATGTATCACACATACAATAGTGTCGGATCGTCTTAGTCTAGACAAGATACGATCCGAGAAGAGTAACTAGAATTTACAGGAGTTATCGTGAGCCGTAGAGCTGCTTGCTGATTTCATACATTGAAGGAACAGTATTTTTTCTCCCAAAATATTTCTGGCTCTTGTAGCCATATTGGTATTCCTATTGTACGAATACCAAAGTTTTCCCAATGAAGGGATACGTATATTCACCATAGCAAAACTTAGTATTTTTTCTTTTTTCGCCAATTTCATCAAACTCCATTCTTTTGTCTGTGAGACCGATATGTGCGCGGTTCAAACTAAGCACTTGACTATCGCTGTTCCGTTCCTCTTCCACGTGGTAGTTCGGTTGTACAATATATGATATAACACCAAAACAATACTGCTGCTCAAGGTTATATGTTTGAAACTAAATGGTAAATCATCCCGATTTTTTTTCACATTATTTGAAATATACCTTTTTTTTTTATCTACTTTTTCCTTGTTTTTTATTAACTTTGTAGTTTTACTTTTGACAGAAAATCAATAACGTACTATTTGCCTATGCATGACGCATATGTTACGTGTAAATCAAGCCAACTTCGAGTGTAATTATGTTAGGTTCGCAGTGGTCAAACTTATTCAATTAGCACATATTTTTGAATAAGTTAGAAAATAACATGTATATCAAATTTCGACCATTTCTTAATAAACTTCCCTGTGGGGGTATTACCTTAAGTAATCATTATAAACATCGAAATTAAATAATATACATGTGGAAGAGTTGGAGTATCCAAAGATTGTTTCCTTATTTATTTCAGGACTTAATCGATCCTGATCCTGAATATATATCCCTATTCTGAACATACAACATTAATACGTAAGAATGAATGAAGAATAGATATATAAGAAATATGCAAATGATACGCATATCCATTACCACACTTACTCACAAACATCAGTATATAAAAGCATTAATATCAATTGAAGATTGAAAATGAATTAGCAGTAGCGGTCTTCCACACCACATTCGAGTTTTTCAGTGAAGTTGCTCAGGGAGTTGTCCATTTAGTCGATCTTTGACTTATGGAGCAGGTCGATGACTGTCGACGCTTCGCTAATACTGTCGGTATGGGAACATGTGAATGAATCGAGTGCCATTTTCCGACTACAGTACAGCAAAGCGCTATCTGTTATTGGCTGCACATTATTATATATGAGTGGAAAGGCATTAATACGGCTGTAGACGCCCTCACGGAGCCCCGCACTTTCTCCTCGTGAAAATTATTCGTAATGCATGTCATCGATGATTACATTATCGAAATTCGCAACGAGAACGAATTATGATTCATGAATGATGATACGGAGAGTGAATAAAAAAATAACATAAATTGTCATTTATCAGTGTTGGAAATAATATGAATATGAAAAAATTCATTTGATAAATGACCATGTCATCATAAACAGTTCCATGAAGTTAGCTCCTCATCGACCAATTCCTCGGTAATATAAGGGTGTAATCGATAGGCCATCGTGAGTTCACGAAAGGTCACCGATTTTCATCGTTTGGTTATTGATAGTTTTTTTAAATCAATTTTTCAAATTTCGTTCAGAAATAATGGGTAGGTTAGCCTCTCCTTTGTATCAAATTCGATCCTTCTTTCTTCTCCAAACGATGTAGAATTGTATGCTTGGAATTGGTCATGTACCTTTGACGTTTGGTCATTTTTTGTTACTTAATGAAACAATGAACAAATTATGTTGAACGTTACTGCGTTTGCGCGAAAGCCTTGTCATGAGAATCGTTTCACCTGATTTTATTCTAAATCCAAAATATTTTCAAGATGTTGTTAGACAGATTTCATTGATATTTTTAATAACTGAATGAATACCGGTGCGTATGTGAAATAATAAATGCATGTTTTTGAGATGCATACATGACATGTATTATTGGGTTATGAACTTTTTACTTGGCAATAAAATATTGGATAATAATATAGGGTTTCATATCTTTGTGCAACAATTTTGATGGAATAACATTATCATGTTTCTATGTATTATATAAAAATTTTCGTGTCCATAACGCAAAAAGGAATGAAATTAATGACAAAGTGAAAACTTATTACCTACAAATGTTGTTCAATATAATTATCGCTTAAATCTATGGGGTTCTGGATTTCTCTGTATGCAGGGAAGGTTAATTATAAATAACTAATTGCATTTTCAACATCCATTTTTAAATGTAATTCCACACGTTTCATAGTGTGGGTGGCGAATATTTACACACTTCCAGAAATTCCCACACAGCTTCGGATGCGGAAACATGCACATTCGGAAGTGCACCCAGATTTGTAGTGAAAACAAATGTGCTCATCGTATATTATGAATAAATGATTGCATTACACACATCAAACATATTAGATTTTCGGGTGATATGATTGATACACGCCGAGAATCTTGAGATATGAGCATGGTTCAATATCATTTTTCATTTCCGGACATTTGTTAGTTCTGATTTTCTGATTCGTCGACCCGCTTGGTGTGACCTCAGTTCGTTTATGGTGTTACTTTGTAAGTCGCGTATGTGGACTACAAAAAAATAAATTTGAAAACATAGATGATAAGTATGATGTTGAATATGCTACAATTTCTACAAACAATAATTGATATACATTAATGTTAACACATACATATAAAATGCAATTTCGATGGATGAGTGCCCATTCCTTGATATAATGTACGGTGATCGACTTCTATATGATTGTTCGTTCCATGTGGCATCAGATGAACGGAAAATTTTTTCATGCTTTATCACCCGGTGTCAACCAACACCGTTTGTAATATCGGAGCAGGTCTATGAGAGTTTCTCGGATATATGAGGTTGAATTTCTTGTTAATCAATGGTGCGCGAGTTCAATGTCGCAATGTTGTGTGTCAATCATGCTACTATTTGTGTGAACCATGCACTCAACATTGGATAGATTTAGCAACCAAAAGACGTGGACATGTATTATGTCGCATCTGTTTTTCAACCAGCCCAGCATTCTAACTAATCGATGTATATAATACAGTCATTTATTCATAATATATGATGGACACATTTGTTTTGATTACAAATTTGAGTGTACTTCCAACTGTGCTTTCTTCCTTATCCGAAGCATTCGGGGAATTTCTGCAAGTGCCTAGATATTCGCCACTTACATTAGGTACAGTGTGGAAGTACATTTATAAATGAATGTTGAACATGGAATTAGTTCTTTGTATTGCGATGAATTTTACAGGTCACCTAATCACCAGATCCATGAAGTCGTCCGCATACAAAGGAATCAAAAACTCCATATTTTTAAGCGACAATCATATTCAAAAATACTTTCAGGTAATAAATGTCGTGGAAGGAAAAATACATTATCGTTCAAAAATTTTTTCATGAATTATTTGTGTGCCCAACCTAATTCAAGGTTTTCTCAAAAATAAAAAACTTCTAATTTCAATCGTCTTGTGTACATACGAATCCGCGAAAAAACACCACACATGGTGTAGAAAAACGGAGACAAGTACTTTTGTGTAATGTCCCATGAAAAAGTTTCTAAAAATATCCCGTCAAAAAGGTGTCAAATAAATAAAAAATGGTCCCGTACATAAACAGTACATATTGTTAGATATTATGATAATATATATAAATATATATAATATTATTATAAATATAATTTCAAAGAAAACTCTGCTCCTTCAACATTTTGAACAAACAACTGTGAAAAGTTAAGAGAAAAAAAATCTCACAAAGTTATCCACATCTATGAGAGTTTATCATTTCAAAAATCAATACAATTTTCAAAAATAGATGAAGCAATCAAAGGAAATTTTTCAATAAATGTATTTAAAAAAGGAAGTGATAAAAGTGATCGGTAGGGGTGAAAAAAAAATCATACCTGGCGCGACTCATGATCGGACATACATTTTCTTTCTCTAGCGAGTCGCGTCAAGTATATGATGTTTTTTCACCCCTATCGATTACTCTTATTCAGAGGTGTCTAACTCGACGAGACGAGTGGACATTCAGAGAGCTGGCGTCTTTTGGGTATGGGGTTTCATGACGGTCGGGGATTATAAGGGTCAGTACATAGGTACCCCAGGAAATAAATATATGTAATGGACAAATAGCTTGGAAGTACCAATGTGCTCACATCTTAAATATAATTTCTGTGTATCTATGTTGCAAGGACTACGCAGCCGCGACGACACAGTTGTTGAATTTCAATTCGCCGGTTCGCGTTCAAATCCCCGAACAATTTTTTTTTTTCCACATAATTTTCGCCATGATATAAATCAAATATTAAAATATCTCATGAGTGAATATATATTTTAAGACGCAAGAAAATATGTTGCATATTTTTTTGCCAAATTTTCCTTTTATTTGTGAACGAATATTTCATAAAATACATACTTTCAAACATGGATGATCGAAAATTCTCTAAATTTATTACTGAGTATTTATGGAGCTCAATTATTAATTCAGTTACGATAATACATGGTATTATTGGCGCGTTACAAAATCGACACGAAAACGATGAGCATTGTAGGCAAATAAACTTTTGTATTGCCTTTTTTGCCTTGCATTGTAGGCAAAAAAAATTCAAGTTGTGAGCAGACCTCTGGGTAACAGTGATGCCAGAATGATGATTCTGGCAACAAGCAACATGAGTGGAGGGGGTGCCGCACACAAGCACAAACCGTGTTGGTGTAAGCCCCGCACTTCGGCTCATGGTTCGGTCAATAGAAAAAGGCAGAAATACTATCCATATCTCTGTTCTTACCGAACTTGGCCGAAAATGAACGAAGCTATGTCGGTACATCTACCTGAGGGTATATGCGAACCCTTAAATTAAATTTCATGATTTCAGGTTAAAATAGAATATGAGTATTGAGATGGAAATAATGTTTCCACAGAATTTTCATTTATTCGTCCTTATGAAAGATTCATATATCCATATGTATATAAAATAAAAAATTGCATTGGGAAAATATGTAGATAATGTAAAAGGCCTATACGATGATGCCACGTGTAGGCAAGTGTGGTCCGAGTTCATATAATTGCTGCTGGACTTGTCAAACTATTCGCTCTGTTGGCACAATGGTACTGTGCTTGCAAGCGATCTGGTGAATTGCGAGTTCAAGTCACCTCGAAGTCCTATTTTTTTTTTTATTTTCATAATTTCCAAATTTTTCTACATGGAATATAACAAAAATCCAGACATTATTTTTTCAAAGTGCGGATTATTTTCCACAATTTTTCCAATGCCTTGATATAGATTTTGAGGTAGTCAACATCTCACGAGTTTCGAATTTCCAACACGAATACTGTGAATTTAGTACACTCAAAAATTGTATGTATGTATATTAATAAAAATAGTGCTCTTCCACACCACCTCTGAGGTTTCACCAATGGCGCGTTAGATTTTTTGAAAGTGGACCTTCGCCTAGAGCCCTATTTTACCACATTAAACGAAATATTTTGACTTTTTCAGGATGTTAAGGACAATAATGACAGGCATTTCTGCACAGTTTACAGTTGTTTCATAATGTGAGACTCGAAGGCAAAGATTGAGTTTGCAATAAATGTTAAAAGCTGATATATGCACAAGAAGTGTTGAAATATCTTGGTTGCACCCCGTCATTAATGGATATATAAATATTGGGGAATGGTGTAATTAGGGTTCTCTTTCAAGAATATGTATGGGACTGGGGAATCCCCAAACTTTTTATCGTACCAAAATGTTGGAAGTTGTACAAAACTACATCATATAGTTACGCAATTGCATAACAGGGCTTGTACACAATTTCGAAGGGAATATATTGAGAAGAAACCATTAGTCATGGATAAATCCGGCATTTGTTTCACCATGCTAATTCCACGAATATTTTTGCATGCACAAATAATTATAGTCATCGAAAAGCATGCAGACGTCCTCTATTAAAATCTGTTGTTTAATGTGGTACAATATGACTTTATGCAGAGATTCATTGGAGAAACTCAACGCGCCATTGGTGGAAGATCACAACTTGCAATTTATTTTTTATTGTCGATTAATATTAATATTTCGATATACCTATGCTTTCAATATTTATTTCATTCTATTATATTTCGATTATGTCGAAAGCATTCCTGAAATTATGAAAAAAAAAAAAAAACGAAACAGCAAAACACAGTGGTATGGGGTGACTCGACTCGCAAGCTCGCAAACACGCTTTCAATGTGCTAATAGAGCGATTAGTGTGATGAGCCCAGCAGCAATTATATGAACTCGGACTACACTTGCCTACACGCGGCATTGTCGTATAGGTCTCTTACATAATTTGAATATTTTTTCAATGTAATTTTTGGGTTCGATCATAATTTTATTCAGTTTGATTATTGATTTCGAGAACGTTCGTCCCTTTGATTGTCTGACATCGTTCTATTTAGGAACTAGCTATATTCAGTGTACTAAATTCACAGTATTCGTGGTGGAAATTCGAAACTCGTAAGCTGTTGACTAACTCAAAATCTATATCAAGGCATTGGAAAAATTGTGGAAAATAATCCGCACTTTGAAAAAATAATGTCTGGATTTTTGTTATATTCCATGTAGAAAAATTTGGAAATTATGAAAATAAAAAAAAAAATAGGACTTCGAGGTGACTTGAACTCGCAATTCACCAGATCGCTTGCAAGCACAGTACCATTGTGCCAACAGAGCGAATAGTTTGACAAGTCCAGCAGCAATTATATGAACTCGGACCACACTTGCCTACACGTGGCATCATCGTATAGGCCTTTTACATTATCTACATATTTTCCCAATGCAATTTTTTATTTTATATACATATGGATATATGAATCTTTCATAAGAACGAATAAATGAAAATTCTGTGGAAACATTATTTCCATCTCAATACTCATATTCTATTTTAACCTGAAATCATGAAATTGAATTTAAGGGTTCGCACATATCCTCAGGTAGATGTACCTGACATAGCTTCGTGCATCTTCGGCCAAGTTCGATAAGAACAGAGATATGGATAGTATTTCTGCCTTTTTCTATTAACCGAACCATGAGCCGAAGTGCGGGGCTCACACCAACACGGGTTGTGCTTGTGTGCGGCACCCCCTCCACTCATGTTGCTTGTTGCCAGAATCATCATTCTGGCATCACTGCTGGGTAAGGCTTACTTATCACATTGCATACGTATTTGGGGTATAGTACTGCCGGCCGTATACCTGGGTTTGACCATGTATAAAAGCTGTGTTCACAGCTGATGGTCATCAGTGTCCTCTCGGAGGCCACTGGGAAAACAAAGAGGACAGTTCGAACATGTCTGCTCTTATCAAATCTTTTTTTAAATACATTTAAAAAAAAATTTTTTTTGTTTGCTTCATCTATTTTTGAAATGATAAATTTTCATAGATTTGGATAACTTTGTTAGATTTTTTTCCTCTCAAGTTTTTATAGATGTTTCTTCAAAATATTGAAGGAGCATAGTTTTCTTTGAAATTATATTAATAAAGCTTACATTACACATAACATTTTTTTTTAAGTTCAATTAATATTTAATAATATGTACTGTTCATTTACTTGACCATTTTTTATTTATTTGACAACTTTTTGACGGGATATTTTTAGACACTTTTTCATGGGATATTACAGAAAAGTACTTATCTCCGTTTTTTTACACCATGTGTGCAGTTTTTTCACGGATTTGATAACTTTTTGCAAACGATTTATCACTATTCTATATTTGCATATGTATTTTGTTTAAAATTTAATTTTATATACTTTAGAATTTATGTCTATTTTTTGATAAGGTGTAAAGTTTATGTCCACATTTCTATTAGGTGTAAAAGTGAATCATATGCAGTTTGAAGTTATCACATGCATTACCAGATACCATACACAAAGATGAAATTCATCAATTATTCCCGATAAAAATCATACCGAACTATAAACCCATTTTCATATGATTGAAAATTGCTATATGAACAAACAACAAATAATTCGTAAGAGTGTACAGAATCGATTGAAATAAAAAAATTAATATTATTAATCGTAAAGCACATTGCATAGAAAATATTTACACCACATCAAATTTTATCATTTTAATATTTTATCATATCATAATAATAGGCCACCAAAAATTTAACTGTCATGACGTTCTACACTACAGGTTATATATATTATATATATATATATACATATATATTATGCAGCGACTAGCAGCAGGGTATATATATAAATATATTTTTTTTTCAAGATGGCTGCGACCAACTGCAGGGTGTCCATGACGTAGGTGTGTGCGACGTATATGGTGCGAAAGCGAACGAAGCCCGAGAAAAAACTAAACCAACGAAACTGTTGAATGCTTGTAGCTATAGGTTTGATTTTGGTACGAGTAGAAAGAAACAAAAAATAAAAAATAGCTACGTACTTACATTTGCTCTAAAACGCTATAAAATTTGTTAAAAAAGAAAGTATGTTCATAGCCCCCCCCCGTTATATATCGAGTTGGCTCGAGTAAAAGAGTCTGGCGGCCGTGTTTTTTCATAGTCGGTCCCTCGATATGGCAGTCGACCATCAAATTTTTCGTTCTTTCGTATTATTAATTATTAAAATTGATCAGTCGCGGCCGCGACTCTTGATAATTAAGTTATCAAGTTTTTAGTATTTTTATTCTGGTTTGGGTTATTATACTCTCAGTTTTTCAACATAGATCCTATGATAATGATAATTTTCATTCGGAACACTGTTTTATCGACCGCCGTCGACTACTTATCATTTCATTGTAATTTACAAGTTAGACACTCGTTAAATTCTGCTTCTCGACTGTTTACATCCAAACGAATTCGTATATTCTCAAGTTGACCCCAACATACATTCTCATTTTGTCCCATATACCACATTTCACTTAATTCGAATCGCTCGTTCCCCACTGTCAACATATTAACTAACACCTCATTCGTCACATTTAGAATTCATCGTTGCTCGTGTTCTATAATATCATATCGACGTTTTCGAGGTGTCACACATTCAAATTCGCATTTTCATCATACTTAGCTTTTGGTTTGTGGGAGAGATGATAGCAACTCACATGGACAGTATCTCTGCCCTTCCTGCAATGCGTAACTCGCGCACGGAATTCGCATATTGGCATCACTGCTGTGTGGGTGAAGCTATGTACAAGAAATGGGACTGTAGGAGTGAAACAGGCCCGAAGCAGAAGGGATGCACCAATCATTAATCGACATTGGCAGTCGAAACTCTCATTACATAAACTCTTAGAGGAACGAAACTTGCGCTACATCGAACTTCATTGGAATTCCAATGAACGCATTTTAGTATCACATCATAAAATTTAGCACACTGAATGATACATTACACTTTGCTATCAAAATAAGAGCATCGAGCGCCGAGTGTCTACAAAAGAATTGGCAGCAAAAATATGATCATCACAATGTTTGTGCCCATCCGATACAAAGCGTAATCAGTGCTAAGCAAGCGGTGCTATTGAAGACAATCGAATATTTCTCGCTGGAAGTCAGCGTTCACTTAGTCAGCAGAGTATCAAATGAACACGGTCAAAGTCACCATTATTATGAGAACTATACTGTTCGATTCATTTTAGGTATAATCAGGTCTGGTGTTGAAGTTATCAAAACTATTGGTTTAATACTTATAACAATTGGATCTTTCTCGTCAGCAGTGTTCATTAAAACTGCAGAAAATATTATTTCTGTGTCGCATATTTGTTTCAGAAGGATATATAAATTTCAATATCTGATATACGTCGATTATATTATATATGTACTCACATTTTGACTATTGAATAGTAAGTTCAGAGAAAACACTCACGTAATCACTTCAGCCACCTTAATGATTCTACAACAGTACACTAACAAAGTAATTCACCGAATTTTAGCAGCGACTTTTTCAGTTATGTTTATTCCTGTCAATGTTTTGATATGCAATTATTTCGCTGCAACGTTTTCGACAAGGTTAGAAGTCCAATTACGGTATCTTTATAGTGCATGTACATGAGCATATTTATATGCAGAACACTGATGAACACCAAGCATACATCTCTGTTATCGACGGTTAATAGGTTGGCTGTACTTCGACGACCACATATTCCATACTAACTGTATATCCCCCTACGCACAGCATGTGTGTCTCTAGTACAGAGTTCTTTAGTAAGTTTGGACTGCCAGGCTCAATTGTTGCTCGCTGAATTCGAAATGCCATTCTTGTCAGGGTCCGTTTCATTCACACACAATGTTATTTCCCATGTATGATCTCACTTGCATACTCTTATTTCCTGTTTGTAGCCTCACTGACAGAAATATTTTTTGTGTTCCGCATACCGCGTCCCCAAACTCTTTCCTATAGTTCTTTCTAACTTTCATAATATAAATGTGTTGTTGATACTATAAATGTGTCGTTGGATGAATTTATATTTTTCGAAAAAGTAAGTAAGTTATATCATTCTGTGATGCGATACTTCCAAATGAATACTTAACCTATGATTTACAATTTACTTGGAATTCGACATAAATTTTTTTTTTAATTTCAGCGAAAAATTCAAAAATTTGTTGCCAAAACTGTTTCAATTCTTATATGAAGAAACATAAAATGTATTATTTTTCTATGAACAACCGAAAAAGATGTGCCGCTTGGATAAAAAATATGATGCAGGAACGAATTGAGTGCCAACTAAACACTCAGCTTCATGTCAGGTAGTTACGAATAAAAAAAATACGCTACTTTTTCCTTGTACCAAATGCAATCTCATGATCTTAGCAAAATTCGAAAAACCCGTCGGAAAGTCATATATTCAGCATATACATAGAAAAATATGAAAAATCATAACCGGGATATACTTTAAATATACTCTTTGCAACTTTCTCTGCATTACATTTGTGTAACGGATATATTTCATGTATATTTCATGGATATTTTCCATTCCATCGTTCCATAACTTGAATGAAAACATCGCAAGATGGATCACTGGATTGAGATTGAAAGTAAATCTCTGACGTGTACTGCTCATGTGAAATGTAATTGTTTATGCTAGCACAAGTGCAGCCATGCATGTTTTAGTTAGATAAATTTCATATTTATCTTTCATTTTGTATGTCATTATTTTAGTTTGCGTGCAATCCATAGAGATTTTTCCAATACAACTATAGACTACTAAATGTCGTTCTTTTCAGTTCAGGACAAAATTGTTGCCGCACTGTGTTCATGTTATGGTAATAATCTCGATGCTGTCTTCCATAATTTTGGTCGCATTTACATAGACAAGATGTTATTTAATTGATCTGAACAATGCTATCCTCACACAATGTTTGGAACTGAGTCAATGATGAAATTTCACATCTACTCATTCACAATCCTACCACACCTCATAGTGTCTACACAAGTGACTATACAATTTGATTTGTATTAATATTGAAAATTGAGACAAATAGCTCAATTACCGTTACCCAACTGATTATGTATTTTTGAATTTTTACAATTTCCCATGTGGAATATACTTGTTGAATGAAACTTCCGCTGTTGGCTGATGATATTATTTCCTTCTTACTTGCACCTATTTCGTACATATGAAAAATTAAGTTTTGAATCACCTCCATCATGCAGAATATGTTAATCAATTTATTGAT
This sequence comes from Zele albiditarsus, assembly GCA_958496275.1. Lineage (NCBI taxonomy): Eukaryota > Metazoa > Arthropoda > Insecta > Hymenoptera > Braconidae > Zele > Zele albiditarsus. The sequence goes on from OY292410.1 coordinate 3,954,957, forward strand.
ATGAATATTGCTGTGGATTTTTATAGTTGATGAATCATGAGTGCTGATGCAAAATGTGCTATCTTGTTAATGTTTCAGAGAAAAATCTCGCTCTCGAAGTTATGTTCAGCAATAGAAGAAATGAAGTGTTGATGCCATCTTTTCCCCGAGCGTGGGAAACTGGGAAAACAGAATTTCAATGTCCAATTTGTGTTCAAACTGAGTATAATGGACGTGGAAATTGTATTTGAAGATCAATTGTATATGAAGAATTCGCGTACTATGAAAATATTTTACTCTTAGACCGGAACATGTGATTTATCATGGCGATTCGTATCTCAACCGTCACAACTATATATATAAAAGTCACAACTGGAATATCCTGACAAAGAAAGCGCGTGGTTTGTATTTCTGTATTGACTTTCAAAAAAAATATGGAGAACGCTACTGAAGTTCGTATTTGGTATGGTTATACCTGTGCATCTTGTTGATTGAATGCTCTCCTAGCGGGAAAAGATTTCAGTTGTTAGAAGGCAATTGACCGCGGTATTTGGGAAATAGAACCATATGGGATTATTTGAGATTTGGAAAAAAACAGCTCTGCGAAGTAATATTTTGGTTATTGCAACATCCCATCGTTCAGGGAGGAATATGCCCCAACTTTTCTACTATATATGAGAACAGCTACGGTTGCGTGAAGGGGCTATTTGTTGTTTCAAGTTTTCCGTGAAGATACATTAATAAATCTTACAGTGGTGTTTCCTGTTGAAGAAAAACATATGTTGTGGATATTTTTTGAAAATTTCTGACTAATCGGACAATAACAGTCTGGAAATGGCCAGCCAGTCATGTTTCCGTTCAGTCGAAAGATATGCGGAGTTCATTATTCTCGTACGATACATCACAACATCGATGCATTAACTTTTTAACTACCGCAAATAGAACTACTCTGGTCCATTTCATCTCATATGAATGGTTATACATAATTACTCGGTTGAATCTTTACCATGAAATTTGGAAGAAAAAAAAAAATATCACGCATTAGTATGTTCTGCGTTATCATATTTGTATCACCTTTTGTTCATATACAATAATAATCTGCATAGTGTTAGTTTTTTTTAACGTAACACACTCCTCGAGATTCAAAGGCTCTCTTTGTGGAATCCGAGATCTTAGGCCGTAATCTTATAGCCCCGCCGTATACGAAGTACACGTGGCGACCCTCTATGTTGCGGCGACTTCTGAACCTGTCCATTGTCAGAGAGGAGCTCTGGAGGGAGGCCACACGCCGTAAGAGAAAATTTTTGTGTTATGCCTCTATCTGGTGGAGCCGATTGTGTACTGCCATTTTACATGCAAATATACTAACTGTGGGCTCTATTCGCCCGGGAATATTGAAATACTCGGGTTTAGTGCGGGGAAATGGAATAAAAGGAAATTAGTTTAAATTGATTGAATCAAGTAAATATCAGGATTTGTTTTTATATTTCGCCAACCGGAATTGTTGATATTATTATAATCAGTTTTATAATTTCATAAAGTATATGCAGAAATTACAATAACCGTTCTGAATAGCTTTAGATCTCAGCGAGAAGTGGAGCGCCCGGCCGTCCCCCTTTGACTCCCTTCGGCTAAGAAAAATTCTCCTTTTCTCGCCCCCACTCTACTTCTTCCGCTACACTCGTGCTCGTTTATAGTTCAATACAAATAGACACTTGGGTCAACACATACATGCTGACGACACCATATTTTCTTTGAAATTTTTTAGAACGAGACCATTGGAAATATGCAACACGTGTCCTTTTATAGTATTTTTCTGGTGTCAAGTATCATACGACGAGAGAAATCGTCATGGGATAGCCCAAGTACTGTTTATGGTGTTTCACAATATGACAATAGATGATCTCCTCATTTATTTGGTTCATCCTTTCTTATTGAAATGAAGTCATTGTATGAAAATAGGTCGCGCAACAATTTTTGAACCAAATAAATATATTCAATATAGAATGTAGAATTCGTAACTAGCGCTTTATCAACAGGTAGTGACACCTGAAATTGCCCAGCAGGCATTACGTTTGCGTCATGGTGGTTTCCTCACACACAAGTAGGTTTTGGGGAACTAAATTTTCCGGTTCAACTCAACCTCAGTTTCGCCGATAATGAAGAATTTGCGCGAGATCAGGATTCGATGATGACGTGATAAATATGTAATAAGGCGACCACACTTATCGACAGCAAGTAGCAAATGTTATGAGCAGTGATCTCCACAAATTGCTTTTTCAAACGGCTCTTCAATGACTAATATTTGTTCATCATCCTATTTTCAAGATAGAATTTTGAAAATTTTTTGCAAAAATTTTCAGCCAATTAGAATCTTATCCTTGTGTAGTTAATTTGATTTTGAGTGAGTTTATATAATATATTTATCGTAGAAAATAATTATGAAGCTTGCTCAACATAAGGATGAGAATCCATCATTTAAATTAATATCAGGAAAGGTAAGGGTAATCGTAGTACAGCGTTCAACACATTTTGAGTTGTATTGTAACACGTAAGGGGGGGGGGGGGGGGGGGGTATTCACCAAAGAAATTGAACAGAGAATAATGGATATAGTATTGAAGTTGGATTTGCATCCGAACCTTTTCGATTAGCGTCAGACATTTATTTACATTGAATGAAAAATGATTCTAAATATTATAATACAAACTATCGGAACATGTAACTACATTTGTCTCATTGTGGTATATCAGAATCATATGTACATAGACTATTTGTAAAACATGTGAGTGTGTACTTTATGCTGTTCAAATAATTATCATTACAATCAGTCACAGCAGTAACTTAACGCTGCAAATTATTGCAGCAACACTTCTTCGAGTAGGGGTAAATAAGAATACATCAAAAAATTGATGCTTTCCCGCACTATGTTTATAACGGTATTTGTATGAAATTGTGATACCGACGATAATAGAGAATCTATTATGCGAGAGAAAAACTGTTCACACATTCTGTTTGTTGAAATATCCCACGATTATTCAATTAATTAATTGTGACACGACTTTTATATTCGGGAGAGAAAAGTTTCGCGCGTGCTTTTCCTCATAAATTCTTCTTAGGTTAGTGTGTAAAATGACTGACAACCAAAACTTTGTGAAGATAGATAAGTAACAACGATGTTCTTGTCGTGGATGCGCGAATAGTTATCCAAATAAACGACTTTTCAGATGCCCAGAATCGGAAGATCGTCCAAAACCGTAGATAGATGCATGCGGTGAGATTAATTTATTTGTTACTATAACACTGAAGATGAAATTGAGATGTGAAGATTTCGGGAAGCTTGAAAATGGGATACAATATATGCCAAAATAATGATCTTAGCGGATGCAAGTGATGGGTATATGGGCACTTCATAGCACAAAAAAATGGTTTTTCCTGTTTATTTTATTTGTCTATCGTTGATGTTTGTATTTTAGTTTTTTATCCATAAAAAAAAATTAATTTATCCACTGTATTATGATGGCAGTGTCGGTGAAACATTTTTATGTGTAATAATTTCATGCGGATATAGAATATATCCGCTATCTCCTTTCTCGTTATTTATTATTGCAACAAATCACATGGGAAAATGTTTTTATCTGAAGTCCTTTTCTTTTTTCTCGTTTATTGCTAACTATTTGTCACAGTTTCTTCCGTTTCTATTCCATTAGAGAAAAAAAAAAGAAGAATTCGATCATTTGATGTAAAGCGGAATGTTTATGAAATTTTTATCACAGTTCTGTTCATCATAGCAATGTAAACTGGAGTTTCTCACGACGCATTCCGTGCGTCCAAAACATGATCAACGTAAATTTGACTAAAATCATCAATAACCTGCCCTAATTCGTAAAGAGCGGTAACAATTAGTGCGTAGCAACAACTTTTTAGAAGGCGATATTCTACAAATGGACTAGAGTCATTGATGAGATGATCGGTTTTTTACAGACTGAAAGGGTCGTTCATTCGAATTTCCAGAATATTAGTACATTACGATACAAGGGGCTTAAGTAGCCGATTACTTCGCTTCGCTCGTGCGCTAACTTCACACGGTTCAATTATCAGATACTTAAATTCCGCGTATCGTACACTATTTTATAGTACGAGTGACTTCTCTTTCTTTTTTTTCTCTCTCTGTCTATTGTCAAACAAAATCCGTCGATCGTGTGGCTTTTCTTGACTGTCACGATGATGCGTTTTTATTTTGTTTTTTGAGCCACTATATTTGTTATTCACATCGTATCGAAATATTAATGAAAATTGTACGTTAAAAGTGTTGTGTATTTACAATGAGCAGCTCAGAAAGTGAATTTAGTGATGATAGTGGCGATATTGTTTTCAATGAGATTAGAGAGACTGCGAAGAATGTTACATTGGATTCGTTGACAGACAAATCTAAAAGATTGTATGTAGCACGGTATAATTTGTTTAAGAAGTGGTGTAAAGGTAAGACTAATTCGTTTTGTGAAGATGTTTTATTGGCTTATTCTGCCCATCTTGAGAAAAGTTATGCACCATCTAGCTTATAGGCTACTTATTCTATGTTAAAATGTACTATTAATAGATAAAATAAAATAGATATTGGCAAGTATAAAAGGTTAACGATGTTTCTAAAGAAAAAGTCTACAGGATACAAATCTAAAAAATCTCAAGTATTTTCTGAAGAATATGTTAATAAATTTTTAAATGAAGTGCCTGATGATGTTTACGTAGGCTATAAGATAAGTGAAATTGTGTGTTTTTTAAGTCATTGATTCATTGATTAATTTGAATTATTTATTGTAGACTGTCCTTATTTTTGGAATAGCTGTTGCGCTTAGACGAGCAGAGTTTATCAATTTAACAGTAGACGATGTCAGAAATTCGGATCAATCTGTGCTTTTTGTTAATATTAACGAAACTAAAAATAATGTGCCACGATCATTCACAATAACAGGTGAATTTTATAATGTATGTATGAAGTATATACAATGCAGGCCAGAAATTAGTGAGACAAACAGATTTTCCTTAAAATATCCCAACGGAAGATGTGTCAACCAACCAATTGGTGTTAATATGATTCCTAAAATTGCAAAAGATATTGCAGTTTATTTAAATTTGCCTAATTTTGACGGGTTTACTGGCCACGCCTTTCGCAAAACTTCCGCAACGTTATCAGTTGATGCTGCTGGTGATTTAACTATACGCTCCAAAGGTATGGTGGATCGAAATCTAGTGGGGTTGCTTTTGGTTGTGTTGCTCACTCTCTGAATAACAAAAAAAAAATTTGTGAACAAATTATCAGTGGAGTTGAACTAAATAATCGAGTTAAACATCCAATCTCTGCTCCTAAAACAATAACTAATCCAGCAAATGTAATAGTACCAGTTCAAACTTCATCTACATTATCTACCAGTTTAAGTTCATTTTCTCCAGTTCAAGAAAAACGGGTCTTACAATTAAAAACAAACAAAAATATTCTTTCTGTTGATTCGAGTTCTAACATCTTAACATCATGTCAGGTTGAAGAAGTTTTTTTAGTTAATGAAGAGAATCAAAAAAATTTTTCAGTTCCAAAATTAAAATTGCAATCTAAAAATCTAATTCACCCGGACCAAGTGTGCAACAAGACTCAATACACAGAAATTTTATACGATCTACATGTTGGTTTATATGTATACGATTCACTAAGTATAAATTCAAATATATCTTATGTTTTTAGCAATTGCAGTGTTACTGTAAATGGTAATGGCAATTGTGTTTTTAATAATTGTACTGTAAGAAATGCAGCTCAAGCTAAAAACATACAAAAAAACTAAATTATTTTAGTTTAAGTGTTTTCCTATATTTCTTGGTAAATAACCTTAATGTTTCGTTTATAATTTAAAATAATTTAATAATTATCATAATATAATATAATGTTTTATTGATGATTTAAAATATTCTAATATATATTACTAATTAAAACTCCTATGTTTTTGTATTTAATATTGATGTATTTTTATCATGTTTCAGTAAACATTGGTCGCCAAATATCAAAAAAATCTCGAAATTTCCCCAAATAATTTTACTTAACCTACGTGGGAGAAAAAATTTCTCTAAATTTATCAAAACAAAAAAGGACACTACATTGATTTATTGAATGCTAATTTCAGTCGGTATGTATGTTTATACATTTTTGATAGTTTAACTTAACCATAAATATGAAGACTTAATAACAGTATTATAATGTTTTCGGGCGCTCCTTTGAATAATTACATGACATTTCTCCTTTTTCTGCTTATTTGTATCTTTATAAAAAAAAGTTTTATAGTTTATTGTCTTTATATACGATTTCGTGAAGTAAGTAAGTACGTGAATTGAGCAAAGGATAGCGTGCAATAATCGGCTGGTTAAGTCCCGCGCAAGCGTGACTTAAATGTGATTTTAAGTCACCGAGTACTATAAATTATATTATCAGTTGATAACTCATAACGAAGAGTAGTTAGACGTATATATGGAATGACATTGTATTGTAGAGTATGCTGAACCTTTCTAGATATTAACTGTCGACATGGGAAAATGTTGAGATAAAAAAAAACATAAACATCTGAATGTCAAATGCAGTGAAGCATGGTCGCAGCTAACAAGACAAGCATACATGTGTACTAAATACATCTACGAGCCTACAAAGAAGCGTGCGGTGGTATCGCCATAAATTTTTTCTTTGTGTATTGGGGCCTGTGAGATGGGAAGAGCAAAAAAAAACACGATGCTGATGAGGGGAAATTTATTATAGTCCCCATTGTGTACGGTGCAATTTCGAATTTTTTAAAATGCGATAAAATGGTAAAATGAGTATTGGCACAGTATTTGATTGGGCCGACACTTACCCTCGAAAAAGGAATTTTGTTGAAAATGAACGTGTTATCAATGCCGGTCTTATAATAAAATTCGAAAAAAAATTCCGAAAGTGACCCTTCAGATGTTGTGTATTCTAGTGCCTATTGTTCACAAACAACAGATTAAAAAAATGATCCACATGGAATAAATGGTAAGGTACTTCTACGTAGCAATATTATATCAATGATGTACACATGCAAAGCCGGCTGCAAACATATCATCGCAACAGGTAGGTTTTTAACCTCAAAATAGTTATATTGTATTATTAGTATCGTGTTAACGAAATTATTGTTGAATTATATACAAAAATATAATCATCCACATAAATATGACATGAAAAAATTTTCATTCCGGAATTGATATCTGCTGCTTGCATCCAAGCTTCTAGTTCTTTTTTGTTTACTTTTCTCCTCTAATTTTCCGAATATATTTTTTACACATATAAAATCGTTAGTTTTGATCGGGAAGTATAGAGGCCACAATTCAAGATCTTTCTTAGAGGTGCTATTTCACCTTTTTACTGTACAGATCCATTTTTCATTTGATTTGGCCCGAGGAGAAAACTTCGCGGATGTCATAATCACAAAATTTTTAACTTATTCAACGTGTTTTATGATTCTAATAAACCATTTCATGATCCACATGCACTATTCCCATTTTTCCCTCATTCTAGTTACAGGTTTCGCCAGCATACCCGCCCATTTGACGGATCCCAATATCAGCACAAAACTATTCTGCTTTCTTATATTTACAACAGTGGCAGGAGGTTCAAACTCAAGCGGAGATGTGTGGGACAGGTTGTGTAACATCAGTAGATAAAGTGAGGGCGCCTCGAACAATTCCTAAAATCCTCACTGTAGAGCATGGTATAGTCTATGCATAGTGACACCTTCATGTATCTGAAAATGATTTTCAGGCTATGGAGGAAAAAACTGATAAATAAATAGAAAATATTGAAAATTAATATTGATCCCGCCAATGAGTCAATGCACTATAGGAAATGCACTCATAGGTAATTACACCAATATATAATCTTTGTATACTCATGAAAGCACAGTTTAAATATTATTTCCATATAATGTTAATTATTATGCACGACAGCCGTGCTGAGCAAGGTGTCAATCGCAATTTGGCGCCGTTTCGCGTTCAAATCTCGTACGAAGAACTTAGTTTTTTTTTTATGAAAATTCAATTAATTATATCTAAACAATTGGACTATTAATAATGAGGGAAAAAGAATAATGAATATAAACAAACAGTTAGCAATGAAATCTATATGTATGGTTTATTATTGTAACACGAATTGGCGAACAGACATGACGTGTAACGGAAAAATATTCATTATTTGGTGTAAGCTTGGAAATCTTTCACTCCTCCACGATCAGATTTCTTTAAACTTTTCTGATGTTTCGTCCATGCTTTTTGAGACATCCAATTCATGGAACGAAAATTACAATTCTTTCCATTCTAATGCGGATTGACACTTTTGCACCAATTATCAATAAATCGGTGAACAATTGACCGCAACGACAGCAGGTGAAATTCATTCTTATGTGTGCCACACAAACACCACGTCTTTGGACGTGTTCCAACTCTTCCCTCAATTTTGTGGCGATATCAGCATCAACTCATACATTTGTGTAGGGAAGACAACACCGACTCATACATCTCGTCAAACATCGAACCAGGTCGATTCTCCACGTGGGACGTTTTGGTGAAAGACATTTTGCAACTTTGACTATTGTTTTTGAGTTCCATCATTACCTTCACCGCGATTTTTTCCCATTGATAAAACGTTCATTTCCATACCATCGAATTGTCGTGTGGCAAATTTCCATCAGGTTCATTTTGATGAGTGCACAAGTCAATCTCCATTTCATTATTTGCTGTGAGGAGATCATCACCGTCATCTGTAGCAGAGAACCGCTTTTCCCGGAGAAACTGTCGGGCGTGCCAAGTATGTTCGTATTAGGAGTGAGAAGAATTCATAATTTTTTTCATCATTGGTGGAAAAATTAATTGTTTCCCATTTGCATATTATATTTTCTTGGATTTCCATGCAATTATACACATTATTATGAACATTCATTTCATTCAGAAATGAACGTGCGACCAAGTGTTTCAAATCATATATTACTTCGTATATATCATGTGCTGGGCAACATAATAAATAATAGTATGATTTCATATATTTTTGGAGCATAAGTCATGATTGAATATTATTGTATATGCTTCAGAGAATGTCCACGACGCGTACTTGGCGCTACTCTCTACAGCGAAGCTGTTTGTTGTTTCATATGTTAATATCATTGATATGTTGGGAAGCGGTTCATTCTCGTAATGTTAATGTTATTATAATTTCCAAGATTTTTGAATGTTGGATGTTGTGAATGAATTTATATATATGGTAGAAATGGTGCGCAAATTATTTGGCGGGTTGTAAAGCAGCAAATTAACAGGAGCAAATTTCAGGGTCTAATCGACCGATAACTCGAAATCGAAGGTTGGTGCAACCGATTTGATAATCGTGTCCAAGGCTGCCATGCAGCAGTTGGAAAATTCATTAGCGCCTCGCAATCAGATTAATCAGAAATGAAGTTTATCTATCAATAGTGTATTAATAGCAGTAATTTGTAGAAAAAAAAATGAAAATTCATGGTGACTACAATGCAAGTTCGAGACGTATTGTAGAAAGTTATTATCAAACTGTTGATATTTCAGAGTATCATGAAGGAATTGCAAATGTGATTGCGATCCAATGTCATTTGGTTATTATTCATGTTATTTTATTTATTAACATTACTTTATTACAATATTGTACTATATAATCGTTAACTTCATTACCATATTATCAATATTACTTCAACTAACGTTGTGATATTATGTGATATCAAAATTGAAATTATTTTGGTCTGTATTGATGAATGAGATAGCGGTCTTTAAAAAATATATATATATATCAGAAATAACTATGTGAAGGTATCGTGATTCTTGCTATGTGGAACATACTGATATTTTTCATTCCAAAAGTGGATATACATGAATATGTAACTCATGATTGATAGCACCCCCCCCCCCCCCCCCCCCCCCGCATATGCATTAAATAATGTACTCATAGTATGGGTATAAGCACAGATTCGTTTCCTTGATTCGTGCATTTTTCATATTAGTTTAACTGAATATCGCTGCCTATGGATTGTGAGAGAATCAAAATACAGCATCTCAAATTCTTCACAGTTTTGACGATCATCTTTCTAACAGCGTTAATTAGTGTTGAATATTCCCATGTCACTCACTGAATGAAGCACCAGCAAAATCTAAGCGAATTTTTCGAGTCAAATACGATTTTATTAGATTTTGCACAATGTATTTCCTGAAGCGAAAAGTATATTCGCACCTCTCTTCCATGAGCTATGCTGTTCCTGATAATGAACTTACTCTTACTCTTTGAATGCTGAAATCTACTTTTCCGGAAATATTCGACATCAGTGACGACGGAGTGACATGATTTCGAACATTGTGGAAACGCAAGCGCGAGAATCTTCATGATGGAGGGAGTGTCCCAACGGGACGGCAGTTTAGCGGCGCAGCGCATACGACGATGCGGGGAGGGTAGAAAATGTCGATCGATACAGGTAACGAGAACACTACGACTCGGTTCGACGTGTTTCTTGTGTCTAATATTACAGTGAAAATGGTATCAATTCTCAAAACGAAAACAGTCACAATAATACCACGAATACGATGAGGATCGTTTTCATTGAGAGCCTCACAATTTCCGGGTAATTTGGATAATTTGGTGCGCGTTCATTGCACAGTTGATTCTATCATTGCTATCACAATGGAAAAAGAATTGAGTGAAGTTTTCATAGTTGTCGTCGGCCATAAATGAACAGATCAAAGTTTTCGGCGATGAGTGAATGAATCCATCATATATATGAGCGGAAATCTCACTGACATATCCGAATCGTTGATTGTGATGATAATATATATTGTCGGGAAACGTGTGAACTTATAAACTAGTTACGATAAGAGTTAACCCTGATGTAGCTAGTATTTTTATTCGGATGGAGCACGTGTGAATCGAGAATTTTTAATGCAGTAAAACCCTCGTTCCACAAGCCATGCCAATACTATCAGCATTTATCTATAAATCGCTGATGAAGTCAGGTCAATATTTAGCCTGAATGGATATGTTAAGCACACCAAGAGGAAGGCGTGCATATCGCGGTGTTGGTAGACAACATGAACGTTGTCGAAGAATGAACTTATTTGTGATTGGTACTATATTCATTGTCGGGTGTCTGCCATGGAATGTAATTAGTGATCGTGGGAAACAATGTAAGTTTTCATTCAAAGTATTACTTTCAGGCATAAATGTTATGGAACCATACAAGATCAAATATTTTTGCATCAATGATATTGCTCCTACATGAAACTCTAACTTCATAAAAAATACCTTGGCATGATCATGAAACCCTGTTACTAAATGTGTCTAAATATGAATGATCGATCATGGTACAGTGACATACATTATTCATCGTCGAAATAACACATAAGAAATGTATCTCAAAGTCATTGATCATATGAGTTGATGACCTATCATTAAAATATCGGCTGTAAGGAAGTGTACCAAGTATATGCTAGTGTTATTTTCTTACATGCGTAATTCATGAAAATATGTGATATTGTTTAATGCTGTCAAATATATGTTTAGCAGTCGATTATATAAAATTTGTTGGTATATCACATAAATGATTGATATGGAAGAATAAGCTTAGCTACCCCGCATGATAATAACCGGAATTTACCGAATTAAAAATATATATTTTCATGTATTCTGCAATATGTGCGAAACATCCGCTTAATGCATCTTGTAGCGTCCTTGTATGCTGACTATCATTATGATAATACTTAGTAGTGAGTCATAAGTTTGAAATTCCGAAATATATTTTTAGTGCGCTGGAAAATAAACTAATAAAAATTAGTAAACGGTTTCAGTTATCTCTGAACGTTTAGGTTTTTGGACAATCGATTTTGTTGTCATTGATGAATAATCATAACGCGAATTAAAGGATGATATCATTCAATACTGAATTCTGGAAAATTCGAATCTCATGACCTAGAGTAATGGATAATTCTCCAAAACTTGTGCTCGTTCATATATTTAAAATTGAATGAAAAATAAAGCATATTCATTTCGAGATACATATCCATCATCGTATCACTCCGTCACTATATAGTAAATTACTGTAGAAACACGGTATTGGCGTCTTTATTTTCCGACGTAGGACCAACTCATTTATAGAGACTGTTCTTGAGATAAGATTTCTAAATTTACGTGAAAAGAAGCTGCCATATAGAGCTGAAGAATACTCTTTACTCTAAAATCGTATATTCTCACAGTAATGAAACGTCGTCTGAAACGAATTGACATAAAAAGGCCTGCTCGGAATCAAATCAGTACAAAGAGAAAATAAATACCGTTCGAACGTTTCTCATTGAGATGATGTAAATAAAATTTACAATAAGAGGCAGGGCTATGTTCATGCCTATTATGGATTGAATATTGTGTTAGGATTTGGCAGAAAAAAAGTGTAAATCATTGTAAAATATTTCCATAAAACATTTTATTATATATTATGTTTTACAGCATCATCGAAATCAGAATTATGGGAACACTCCACTAATTGTATAAAATCCCCGTCATTTTCGATAGTCAGTAAGAAGTCGAAAATGGTAATTTTAGTTTGAATGGACTCACCGTGTTCGCAATATTTTTTCATTTCCATTCACCTTCATCCCCTCACCCCGAAAGGAGAATGTGAGTCTGACACGTATTCCACGTGTGTCTGCAGCTCTGTAGTGCTGTGTCTCTCTAACGAATGGTCGGGTTCCAGGTTGTGTGGAATATCCGGATTGAATATATAATAGAAACGGTACATGGCATCTATGAGAAAAATGTTGTTTCTCGTTGTTTCTCATAATTTTTCAAGATTCACAGTCAATTGGATTATTTATGACCGCTTTTCATCAACATGGCCGTGAGATTTGTGATATAAAAAATGGTAAAGACTGGATTCATAGCATTACTTAGCGTTTTTAGCGCTACTGTATGTCTCAGTTCACGATGTACAATATTCTCGGCAATAAATTGAGCACCCCCAAGCCGACAACGATCAATTCGCGACTGTTAGATATATCAAACAAAAAACAGCTTCGCTCTGAGAGGTGGCTCCGGGGATGCGCTCGTGGTTATTGTCTGAAGCACATACAATAATATTCAATCATGACTTATACTACAAAAAGACATGAAATCGCAATATCATTCATTATGTTGCCAAGTACATGGTATGTACGAAGTGCTATATGAGATGAAACAATCCGTGTCTAGTTTTTTTTTCGGTAAAGCAAATGCTCATAATAATAAGGACAATTTCATTAAATTTTATAGAAATATAATATACAATATATCTTTATCAATTTATTCACCGATGATAAAAAAAGTGATGAATTCTTCACTTTCAATACAAACATACTTTGCGCGTCCAATATCGAGCCACCAGTCATCAATGCACGAATGGAATAGTGAGCAATAGGCCAGTTCCACGAGACTTAAACTTGTCTCGAGTCTAGAAACAACGCTTAGTGATTGGTCGCTGCCAGTCATCTCAGCAGAAACGATCAACCGTTGTCCAAATTTCAAAACTAAAGCAAAGTTGAAGTACGGTTGAACTGACCTAATCTCATCTGCGGTAATCCATTGATTCGAAATTTCATGGAATTGTCCGTAAAATTCACTTGATATTATATTCGTTTAGCAATGTAAACTAATATGCACTTAGTTATATATAGTAACAAAATCATACGGTAATAATGGCGCAAATAGCATCGGAGTCTAGTCGGACGCGCCGAATATGCTCGTATAAAAAGTGGAGAATGCATCGATTTTTTTTTATCATCGATGAATAAATTGATAGATACACATTTTATATTATGTTTCCATAAAATTTCATAAAATTATACGTATTATTATGAACGTTTGTTTTACCACAGAAAGAACTAGATACGGATTGTTTCATCTTATATAGCACTTCGTACATACCATGTGCTTAGCAACACAATGAATGATATTGCTTTTTCAAATCTTTTTGTAGCATAGCCGTAGCATAGAAAATTACGACGGGCGCGTACTTGATGCCACTTTCTACAGCGCAGCTGTGTTTGTATGATCTATAATATACGCGGCATCAACATTATCCAACAACTGAGTGCACAACAAAGTAATTGCTGTGTTTTCGCTTACCACATATTACATGCGGATTGGTGGAAACATATACACATTTGATAAGACAGCCTCTATTTCGGGTCAAGACTTTTAAGTCCTTTACCCAGGGACGATTACCTCGTCTATTCTGTGATAGACAATGTCTAATTAATTGGAAAATTGTACTTCGAAACGAATGCTATGCTGTAGCATTAGAGAATGTAGAGATGGGAATACATCGAGCGGAATCAGTTGTAAAGTGATATAAGAATATTGATCCATTTAGTTGTACGGTAGGAGTCCAAGCAATTATCTTCAATCCATACGTGATTGTCTCGATTTCGAAAGACAATTTGACTCTCAACCTTCCGCGATGGCCGCGACAGAATGATCTCGTGGTGTGATATCAATAGAAGAAATAGATCAATACGGGTGCAGAAGTTCGACGAAGGCTAACCTAATTTGTTAGCAGCGGATACGTGAGATTTATTAGTGAGAGGTTCATGTTTTAAATCCAACAGAAATTCGAAACTTCCGTATAGTCAAACTTGAAGCAGAATCGGATAGTTGAGTTCTTGTAGTTATTTCAACGTCAAATTTTCGTCGAGAGATGGTAATGTAGGCCTGATGTTTAGTGAATGTTTATTGTAAGTTGTCGTGGACCAATTCACGGGCTTGAGTGTCGAAAATTTTGATTAAATGAAACATTATTAGATAGGTAGGCTTGAAGTGTATCACTATTGATTCTTGATTGGACACTTTGATTTATTGTTAGAAATATTTGAGGAATGAGTTTAATGTTTTATATCATTTGGTTAATGATGATAATTATTTGTTATTGATTACCGATTGGAAATGTGTGGTAAGTTAGTTTGTAGTTGGAGTATTGAATTAGTTACTATCAATCGATAAATATTCTCATATCAAGATTTCAATTATAACAGTTTTAACATCGCGACTTAACAATTTCAAATGGATAGTCGGATAGTTTCATAATTATTCGATAGCGATTCACTATTCTGACAAATAAGCAATATAAGTTTGATATTCAATATTATGGACTCACAGTTCGTAATCATAGATTCTGTAACTTCGTGATCGCGAATTATTAATCGAGTGGTATGGATTAAGAAGATAATAGTTCCGATTCAGTTGCACAAATTCCAACTTCGCAGACTGTTGGTTGAATCTGGTCCGCAAGTTCAAATCGGCTTGTTGGTGGATGAAGTGGAAATCGTGGAGAGGTGAACCTTCGAGTGACGATAAATTTATGAAGTTAAGATTTCGCGTCCTCTTCTGATATCTTGTGAGACGTTATTCTGAATAATATATGAAAACTTGAGTTATATTCAAGATAACTAAATGTCGAAGATAATCGACAAATAGCCTGACTGAGTATTCATCAAGAGATAAAAAATAGGCGTGGCAGCTCGAGAAGCGACTGAAGTGAAGTAACCAGTAGAGTGACGGAACAAATGAGAGAGAGAGAGGGAGATCTCTCTTGAAATGCTGCGGTATTTATTTTCTCTGAGTTAACCGTTCATGGGGGTAAAAGAAAGGAATGAAGATGGTGGACCTCAGAGATGGGAATCATGAGTCACAGGTTCCACGGACGGGGACGAAGTATCTCTCCAGCGCCGCGGTTTAATTTTCGGGCATCCTGCAAATGTACCCCATGGAGACCAGTGCGATGTGGTGACAAAAGAGATAAAATTTTTCACAGATCTCACCAGGGTTTATGGTGATATTGATATTGACGTATTCCGATCTTTATTTCTGTATTTTTGTCCCTAGTTTATTCATTGACCAAGCTACTTATTATTGGTCGAATTAAAGAATATCCCGCCCATACTGGAAGGGAAGATTAACAAAGTAACTGATATAATGGTAATATATTCATGCATGTCTTTTTGTTATCTTGAGTAGAAATTCATGAATTGAATATTCCTCGGAAAATATGGTGCAGATGACGTGAAGTCTTTATTTCATCAGGTAGCAAATCTGAACATCAAGAACTATTGCGCGGACGCTGTGGATCGTTTGCTGTTTATTGGGGCGCTGGTTACGATAGAACTAGGAAAAATCCTGTGACGTCAAATGACCTATGACGTCAATGGACAAATCCATTTAGGTTTCTTTCATGACATTCGGTGTCGTACTGTCGCCGTGTCAGAAAATTCTAGATGGTAGAATTCTTGAGTTCCTCCATCTCTGCTGATACTGGACCGAATGATCTCATTTTTGTCGTGAGGGAAATAGAATACGCCATTTAAATCATGAAAGTTTTAATAGTCTCCTCGCAACAAAGCGGTGGCGTTCCGTACCAAGTACGCACGTGCAATCGCTACCGTTTATCATATACGGCTAAACCATCGATGTTTGGTCAGGCATTACAGATATCTCATATTCCGCTCCGGTTGCAAGGAAACTGTTGGTACTTTCATCGTATAATTCGCACATACGATTTCCATCGTGAACAAAATGAGATCATTCGGTCCAGTATCAGCAGAGATATACGCCTTTCAATATCCCAATTGCCGGTTTTTAATATTTTTGACTACGAATGAGACAACTAAAGGCTGATCCACGAATAAGAACCATTCGTGTATCATTGCGCGCGGTCTCAGACTACTTCAACGACGTGAGGTTATATATAAAACTTTGTTGTGTGCATCTGCATTTGACTTCGGAACTTTTCGATGTGCATGTATAAAAGCTGGTGGTATGCAAAATCCTTATGTCCGCCCAACAATTTTTCGTGTCTAGGTTCACTACCGCACCAAAGGTATCGAGGTGTTGGTTCATTACCTGATCAAATGTACTGTTCACGCCGTCCGACCATATCTCTGTTGACACTATCGTTTCTTAAGGACAGAGTCCAATTTTCAAAAGTAGAAGCCTTAACAAATCGGTATGTCGCTAGAGCACGTGTACACGTTGAACGTTGTAATCAGCGCATGAAGGATTTCGCTGTACTTGGAAACACGATGCCTGTTTGTTTGCTCCCAAAAGCTCAAGAAATTTTCACAATAATTTCGAGTGTTGTCGACTTGAGTGCACCTATTCTAAAAAATGATAAGTTTTAATAAAAAAAAAAAGATTTAACAGAAATTAGATTTATTTTAGACTGTATCATAAATCAAGTTGTATCACATATTTATCACTCTTCCATATTCATCTCAATTGTAATAAAGTAGCAAAATACAATTTTGTACTTAATTTTCAAGCAAGAATAAACGATGAGAAATTTTTTTATGATTCAGCAGAGTCATTTTTCTCTTTAGTACAAATGCAATGAATCATATGATTAATATAATTCCTTTTCAGGAAAAATAATAAATTTCTCACTTACTCTTCATCAAATCTTACCGTTATCACTACAAAACTATTGTCAAATGAAGCATAAATAATTAAATTAGCCTCAAATACGTTCAAAACAGCCATTCCAATTGGAACTTGTGCGTAATATGCATGGTTTTTCTTCAACACCGTAATACCGTCGTGAATCAACCATTTTAGAGATTTTAGAACTTCATGAATGGATTTTTCTCTGCCCTCAAAAGGGTATTCACTTCAATTAATTTATGGGGTTCTCCGTCTTTAAACACAATCCCAGCTGGTGAAAATCCGAGCCATGGGTTGTCACGTGACACGATAAGACCGCAATGAAATATGATCAATGGAAAAAAAATTCATAAGCCCTATAAGCCTTCGGCTCATTTTCTTAACCGTACTTCATAGACGCATTGTTGAAAGTTTTTAAATAAAAATAGTTCAACAATTTTTTTCCCCAGTCAGGATCTTTGTTGTTTCCATACGTAAACAAAGGATATGAATCGCTCCCAGTAATTCTAAATCGCCTCTGTCCACCGAACTGAATAAAATTCCATGCTCTCCATGCATATAACTATTACATTTCTCTGCAATCGCAATAATATATTTCTACAACACTCTTGAAGAGGATTCACTTGCAATTTTTTTCATTCATTGTATACTCGGAATAAATAATATCTTGTAAATTGAATATTTAAAATAATTTGATATAAAAAAATAATTCAATTTGATAATACATAACATCATGATCAATCAATCACGTAAAAAAGATGTTTGATAGTATACTTCAACGTAATATTGTCGCGTAAATTGTAAAAAAAAATGAAATAATTTCATTCAAAAAATCATCAAATTCAATAATACATCAATCAATGATGATCAATTGCGTGAAGGTCATTCAAAAAAATTATTAAAAAATCGTTTTATATACATGTATTGCGCCAAAGCAGTAGTTGGAAGATTATCAATCATTAATCTACAAAGCTCCTCTTCTTTTTCAGTGGATAAAATTATTTCTGTGTCTTCCCGACTTTTCCCTTTATTTAAGAAACACTCGTGATGATTGAAGAGTAACGCATCGTATTTTTCAAGTGAAGATTTGTGAGGTGCACTCCAAAAACTTTTTTTGTCAGTGCAAGAAATGACTATCAAATTTTCTAAGTCGTGTCTGCAATAGAACATACAAATGCAAATATTCAAATATATATAATAAACATTGACATATTAGGACATGTTAAATTATGTATTGTGAGCCGAACGTTTTCTTATGCAGCAAAGTATCAACTCACCTGTTACAAAATAGTAATACTGCTACCACGTGCTTACACGGGTCACTTAGTCCGGCTTTAGAAGAGCACTGTATTAACATGACTGGTCCATCTCTTTTAAGTATTCCAGTGATTTCATGCGGGGTACCTCTTAAATTAAAGGTTTGTAAACAAAAAGCCAAGATTTTATGATAATCTGGATTATTAATCTCACTAGCCAACACTTGTCGACAATGTATCAAATGCCCAGCATTCAATAGGGACTCACTTCCAGTAAAGTTTCGCGAACTCGGAGCCGTATCTGCACATTTACAGATTCCGTTCATAGGCAATCTAATTTTAAAATACGATGAAAGGTAACTAAATGTTTAATTGATAATTCGTTAGCACTCTGTTATGTGAGAATGAGTTACGCGACCTGCTTAGAGTAATTCTCACTGTACCCGTTAGAGGTCTAATGCTTAGGCTCCGTCTCCGATAGGAATCCCAATAACTCGGGGTTTATCCGATATTGATCATAGTTTTCGTTAGTTGGCAAGAGCGGGAAATTTGAAGTTTCCGGAATAATCGATTGATATAGATTGTAAGTGAACTCACAAACATAACTCGGGGTTCATCCGATATTGATCATAGTTTGCGTTAGTTGACCAGAGCGAGAAATTTAAATTGCCCTTATTATCGATTGATACCGATTGTAAGTGAACTCACAAACATAACTTCGGGTTTATCCGATATTTATTATAGTTTCCATCAGTTGACGAGTGCGAAAATTCGGAATTTAACCTAATAGTCGATTGATATCGGTTGTGAGCTATCAACGCATTTTAGGTTTATCCTATATTCATTTATTTGAGTTATCATTAGTGTATGACGGTGGAAAATTTGAATTTGCTCTTATCATCGATTGATATCGATTGTAAGTGAATTCACAAACATAACTGCGGGTTTATCAAATATCTATCATAGTTTTCATTAGTTGATAACGGCGGGAAATCTGTATCTGTCCTCATAATCGATTGATATCGACTGTAAGTGAACTCACAAATACAACTTTAGATATATCCGATATTGATCATAGTTTTTATTAGTTGACAAGGGCGGGAAATTTGAAACACTCTTCAAATAAACAGAAACGAACGAAATCAGACAACAAAATATTTTCATATCTTTTTGTATCATAAGTCATGTTTGAATATTATTGTACGTGCTTTGAACAATCACCATACTTGGCGCCATCTTCTATAGCGAAGCTGTTTTTTGTTTGATTATTCTACTGTGAACATGACTACAGCTACTGGTGGTACCTTCACCCTCAAAATATTATTGGTCGTTGCCCTAAAGCGAGGTTCCCAATTAAAGGATGATCCTCATGGTGAAGTATTCACCCACAAATCTTGCTAGGATCGAGGTGCTGTTTAAACTCTCCTACAAAATTTTTATTTTCGATTCTATAATCTCTACATATGTTCGAAAGGTATAGAATCCAGATTCATAATTTCTATGTTTTCGAATCGGAGAGAGAATTGTAATAAACTAAAAAATCTGATACCCCTGAGTAAAGAACACAATAGTCCATGAGGTCCGAAGGTATATGCATATCTCGATTCATCGACATAGCATAAGGGTAATTCAAAATTGGTCAGAAAGATTTTTGTTTCGTTCTGTTATTATGAGTCTTTTTAGGTCTTGAGCGTGGATGATGTTCCACATTTCACGAAGTGATACATGAAAATTCTGAGCCAGCCTTCCGAATTCGATATTCCCAGACGCATTTGGACACGCCTGGAATGGCGGGATTGTGCGTACACCCACAACGAATTCTGGAGACGGGGCAACGTGGTGGTACGCAATCCGGTGAGAAGTTCAATTTCCCTTTAATGCATTATCATTTCATGTGAATAGTATCTCAACCTTCCACCGACCTTAATACTCTATTTCATGAACATTTCCTCAAAAAATCATTCGTCTATTGTTTTGACTAATATCGTATGTTCCATGTAGTACTTACAAATTATCACACCAGTCAACAGCAATCTACAGGCTAATTTGAATATGGAAAACATCGAACGAAATTGTACGTCTTCTTATGAATTTCGACTCGAGATGGCAGAAATTACATGCACGAATATATTACCATTCTATCAATTACTTCGGGAATGAGTAAATGGTTACGAGACGACATAGATATGCTTGATTTCCGACTAATTATTGCCCGAAAGCATGATGAGTTTCCTGTGGTTAGCGGTAAAAGATCTATGAAGATTATAACACATTAATAGGCGAGGACATAGCAGTTAATGTGTTGTGTACTTGCTGATTGTTCAATGTTGATGCCAGGTAGATTATAAATTCCATGAACAACTATGTCGGAGAACTTCAAAATACATAGCTACAAAGCGATTACATAAGTAATTAGTATTGCACGGAGAAAAAAAGTATCGCTTTCACCACTTAACGTAGCTCGAGGCGTGGAATGCGATTATCACGAACTATTTCAGAATTACCAGGAAACGTTAGTTCACGTTCGCTATGTATTTCGGTATATTAAAAATACTGTAGGATCGTCGTGAAAAGTATTTAGAGTTCGGCGTACATGTGTATTATGCATCGTAATAGTAGCCACAACTTGAAACGCTCTTATAAGGATACTAAGTACACTGCATAGTAGTATATACTATCACTAAAAATGAAGCTGTTTTGTACCTATCACAATACCACGTTCACGATCCATTGAATAGTTACGAGAGCGATACTTTTTTTTCCGTGTGTACTATGTACAATTGTAGAAAGCAACGCCGGAATACCGCACAGTTTTCACATCGAACTCTAACATACTATGCGAACTTATAAGTCGCAGCAGAGCGTCTTTAGATATAGTGATGCGTGGATTGCAGTTGTTCTTCCCGCAGTGTGGCATAGATTTTGTATCGGCCAGGGGACCTTTTCAGGCCACGAGGTATTCTGCCCTCACGGAGTGATCTCAAATTCATGGATTTTTGTTACCTAAACTTTTTGCATCGCGGCTTTATTCAGATGGAGACATTATCATGTTGCATGTATTATAGATCGCTTTACAGAACTAACTAGAATCCACAAAAAAACCGCTGCATTGTGAGGTAGTGCGTCAAGTACGTACTGATAGTATCAGGGTATAATACGCATTCACAGAAATATCTGATTTCGTTCAATGATGTATGTATACTCAATGACTTCAAAATTTTTCTAGCCGTGTCACACGAGAACCTGACATAGTTGAAATATACTCAAAGGTCGACCAATGTATATAGTCATGTTGCGCCGAGAACTCATTGTTTACTAGCCATTGTTGGCACCGTACTACTTGATAGGCCCGAGAACAAGATAAAAAATTTTGGACCATCACAATATGAAAATTGTATTTTCGAAAATTGATTTTATTAAAAATGGACCATAATTATTTCCCAAAGTTGTACGATATGTTAGTCAACACAGAATGTTAAAAATTCAGAGATTCCTTGAATATGCCGAAAAATGAGTGGACAATAATGAAGAATACGCATCTCACAATACTTAAGTGCTATCTCCTCACTTTCCCAGACATCACAAGTTAGAACATTCATCTGAAAGATGACGATAGTGTTACATTTCCCTGCTGTCTTGGAATTGTTATAGAAAATTTATGGCAGATTCCAGTCTGATAATTGTGACAGTAGGCTCTACTAGAACATCCTCCATCAATATGAGGTACATGAAATCTAGCAGATGATTGTAATCCCAGCGAAAATTTCTCATCTTATTTCGGTACCCCGATATTTATGCGCAAACAAAATGCGCGCAAAACAGAATTCGCGCAGAGTAAAAATAGGTAGAGGATATCTATCACTATTTTGCGCGCAATGTGATTCAGCTCGCTCCACCATCGATGAATAATGGCAATCCCACGATTTCGTACTTGAATTTTGTCCACACAAACAATATTCGAGGAAATATGTATATATAAGTAAATATGAATATCTATTTGTGTTGATACTATTATATCCATAAGAAAGCGCCAACACACTTTTCATGAATATGAAGATGAACATAGGAATGAATGTAAGATAACTGGTATAAATGTACAAGCGACGTCAATATCGTACATTTGTACATTTCCATACGCAACTACATATGCAGAAAAAAATATAAACAATGGGACCATTCTATAATATATATGATGAAACGGGTTCATTTTTCGGGAATATATTGAGTCCGGGATCAAACTCCAAGTAAATAGTATCGTTATTATAAATAGACGTCACATTAGAAGAGACGGTCATTCATATCAGTGATACAGGAATGCGAACGAATTTTCAATTCAAATGAATTGCCTGAGTGCGTTGGCATATCTTTCTGTAGCTGTTCTTGCAAGATATGAAGAGCTTGTGCGTACCGACTTTTTTTATCGAAAACGCGTACGAAATAGCTGGCCTATTCGATTATATTGAGCATACATCGATTCACTGTCTTGTTCGAAATTGGCATTGGCCGGCTTTATGTTCTTCTGAATTATGGAATCAACGTCAGAATGTGATCGACAATATACACAAAACAACGAATTCTGTAGAAGGTATTCCACCAATCTATTATGATAGTTGATAATGAATACTATTTGTCTGTGAAGGAAATATATGTAGTATTTGTATTCTTGGTTGGCATAACGGTTTCAATAGATTATTGGGTATGCATCGTCCAACTATATGGAAATTGATAGATGCATTGAGACAACAACAAACATTGACTGGAGTTCGCGTTGTACAATTCATGCGAGTTGATCCGATAACGCCGAAAAAAAATATAAAACCGAAGCGGCTCGAACTGAGGCACTTGTCGAACAGTATGAGAGATAATAAGTTGGAATTTCTTCGAAGACTGAGTCATAGTGCGTGAGTTTGGAATGCAAAACAAAAAAAAATTCATCCACCCGGATTTACTTTGTATATTTTGTTCATTTTGTATGTTTTGTGCATTTTGTTCATTTTTTTTCATTTGATTTAATTTATTATTCACGAATATTTATTTTGTTCCGCGCGGATCTGTTGTGCTCTAGTGTTCACAATGTCACATTAGCAATGTTTTTCCGCATAAACCACGACTAGAGTGCTTTTCACACCAGGAAGTATTGCCCACTGCTGGAATACTCCCAAATTTAGGAAATCTCAATTAATAAATTCTGTGTATGGTAATGTTCCTCTACTGAGCGGGGAGCAATATAACGTTGCATGTTTCATATAACGCTTCACAAAACAGATGAGATGTACGAAAAACAGCTACGCAGAAAATGGGAGCACCAAGTCTGTGTTGAGGGATTTTACTGCATCACAAATTCGCGAAACGATTTGATATCCTGCGATACTGTCAAGTAGACTGTCAATGTTCCTGAAAAATTTTTTAGTCGTGTTACCCAAATACCACAGAAGGGATATTGAGTCAGGTCCACTAATTCTACTACGGAATAGAATAGAAATGTTATTATACTACAAATATTTGTCGCTTTCATGTTTCTCAATAGATATTATAGATTAATATTATGCAATGTGAAATGGTTTTGGCTATTTCATGATGAGAGCAGTTGAAAATTATTCATGAGTGTCATCTCTCGTGATGTACAGGGTTCATATCGCCACATTGACAATGATTTCTTGCCAAACCATGATCGTTGAGATTAACAATTCGTGTCGTATATATTGAGAGTTGAAACTTTTGAATCGTCTCCAACCTCTCTTCTCACCATGATAGTAAATGGCCAAAGCCATACTGTAAAGCATGAAACTAATCTATGATATCTATTGAGAAACACTGAGGCAACATATATCTGTGGTTTTATAACATTTCGATCTCATTTCGTACTAGGATTTATGGACTGGACTCAGTTTCTCATTCGAACAATCTGTTTGGTATTGCTGAGAAATTTTTGATGACCACTGACATAAGACTTGGCAGTAGTGCAAGATATGATACCGTTTCGTGAATTTGTATTACACTATCAGCATGGTCTTGGCGTTCCTTCTCCCCGTGTAGCCGTGTTTAGTGAATTGAATATGACCAGTAATGGCATTTGGAATGAAAATTGGAAATACGATGGTAATGTTCGAAATGATGATGTAAAAAGGTGTAAATGTCAAAAGTCAAACACCTAATTCGAACATGTCCATGATCCTTCAGACTATTTTGTTATGAGATCAATCGTAACATTCGGTGAATCATTCATGAATTTTTTTTTGTTACAGATAAATTAAATGTCATCTGTAAGAACCACTTCCTTCGCGACGTGTATAGGAAAATAGATGGGGCTGTATTGATGTCACAAAATGAACGAAATTTGAACTGTGCAATTACGTTCCAAACTCATAGCATCCTTCAGCGCTTCATGTTACGGTTCGATCGACTTCAGTTAGATTGCAACGACCACCTTTACATCTACGATGGTGCTCATGCTGTTAGTAATTTCAAGGTAATTGTATGGTTCTTTAATATCGAAAGAATTGGCAATTTTCGAGTGGTGATGGCAATACAGAAGTATTGGAATAGTGCATTAAAGAGGATGTGGATGCATATGTTATACAGAAGTGTAATCTACGTTTATACAATGCGACATGCTTCGTAAAATTCATCAGCCGTGTTGATATAGTCATTGTTGAGGAATCAATTTTCCGAACATATCGATCAACTGGAAGTTATATATGATTCAGATGAAATGAGTTTCTTGGGCTCCATATGATTCAGACATAATACCAAGCACGTGCGCGGAATTGCTACTGCTAATAACATATAGCTGAGGAAATTGATTCAGGCTAGGCATTAGGAATATTTCGGGAACTATTCCGATTTCGAAATGATTATGTACATTTTCATTACATAATTGGCATATTCCATTTCGGTCGCCGCTCTAATGAAATCATTTGATCTGGTATCAACAGAGATATAAGTGTGACACTATATGAAGCCGAAGTTGGTAGACTGATCCAGCAGTCGCAGCGCGCTATCAACATTAGGACTTGGTTGGGACTGTACTCTCTTGTTTCCCTTTTCCAGTCCCTCTATATGCTCTTGTTCCGTCACGTACAAATAGGATGCGCCCACTCGGCTGTTGCTATTCGCACGCCTCCGTATATAAACGGTACCGCATATAAGCTTGGCAAATTACCGTCTTGAAAGTGCGAAAATTGTTGTTTATTAAGGCAAGAATATTACCGTTTATTAACAGTACCACAGTCCACCCGTGTACCACAACGAGGCCCAGTTTTTTTAAGGATAAACCTAGTTAGTTAACTGGCGAAGTTTAAGTTAAGTTCCCCCACCTAGATCCCGAAACTAGCGCCGCATAGTAGCGTTAATCAGAAGTTCGAAGCCTGTTTCAAGTCCAGCGTATTCATCATAACCTCAAATATTCCAATTCAAAGTGTTAAATATTTTATGCAGTGATATCAAGTTATTAACAAGGAGTGATTTTTGTGTAATTGTCTCTAAACTTGTTAAGTTTGCAACGTTGTTGACACGTGTACAGTGCTTAGTACGTAATTTGATTAACTGAATAATAACAAAGATTACTATTTAAATAATAATTATCAACTAAGTATCTTAGATCACAATATTCTCAGTACAGAGTTCAAATCAGACAGCCGCCAATGGCGCCAATCGCAGAAACATCACGGGGTAGGGGAAAATAGATAGGGGAAGGGACTCAAAGTGGGGGAACTTAACTTAAATCGCGCCGGTTAACTAACTAGGTTTATCCTTAAAAAAACTGGGCCTCAATACGAAAACTGAAATCTGTTTCTTAGCACGCATTTGTGTTAACGAAGGTGGCACTGCAGTCAACGAATCGCGGTTTCACGCGGATTTAAATTGTAGTTATGTGTGCAATCGACTAAGCTTGTAGAAAAATAGAAATATGCAAATATAATCATGTCAATAAATATATGAACTATCACCCAACCAATATTTAAGCTATACTCAAATTATATCCAAGTCTACCACCATATTCGATCACTTTCCATTTCCAATATTCAAGTTCTGCGTCCATCATGAAAAAGTATAAAATAAAATGGTTCTGATCGCATGATTATTTTCTTCATAAACAATAAGTGACATCAGTCGAGTAAGAAACTAGGACAGGAAACTTCCTCATTGATGATTCCATATTACAGTGTAATAAGCAGTAGTCACGTTGAAGAGATCTATTGAGGTGTTAACAACATTTTCAATTGTTCCAATTTACTTCTAGATGTGATATACTTACAAATTACATCGAGATGTAATATTGAAGCTATATTCACTAGTATCGACATTCAATTATATAAGTGATACTGAACAGTATTTCTCGATGTGGCCAGTGAAGCAATTTTACTCTGTATGACTGCGAAAAATCTATGTAAAATAATTCATCATTTACAATACATGCATAACTTGTAGAACATCAATTACACAAATGCAGCAATTAGAGTGGCTCTATTCTTCATTGGTTATAGGTATTAGTAAATTGGAAATTTAGAACATTACACTTTGCAAATGCTACGTTAATACTTTTCACTAGGAAACATAACAAGATGAGACATATAAAAGATATTATAAACTATTATTGGCTCTGAAAGCAGATATATGCATGTGTTATATATACACGTGAAATTGAATAAAGTGGACGGGGTGTAACGAACATCGTAACCGCACTGCTTTAATCAGCAATGAATTAATGGTCAAATCAAACCCGGCCGGGAAACAATGTTAGTTCGTAGAAAAGTTGATTGAAGAAATTGGTAACTAGTTACTATATCATCATTCCTTAATAAACATTACATTGTGTAATGATTATTATGAGGTGACTATTGATAGTCACCAAAAGCGCAAAATCGGAATGAGCTGCGCATTAAAAATGATACCGTGTAGGAGTGGTACTGTTAGAACACAATTAGATCCAGTGTAAAGTGATAATGATGTGTCAGTTTCTTTCAATGGCTTATGGTGGTAGTTCACATCTCCGAGCTGTAGAATAACTGCTGTTGCACTTTGATATTCTGACAGATTTTATTGTCATCGTTCTTTCATATTGAAGTAAGTTGGATTATCAGGGTAATATGTACCTTTCATTCATACATGCTGTCGTTTTGTTTGGCAAATATTAATTAGCAAAACTTTACATTCATTAATTGCTATAAGATATCAACGATGATTCTGGGTGAATTACTAGGAGTGAAGCTCGATAGTTATACAGATTTTACACGTTATCTCGTGGATTATCAAAAACAACAACAGCAACTATTCGTGAACAGAGACACAGTAAAAAATTAGAATCTTCTGATCTTAAGCCCTCTTATAATAACGATTTGAAAAATTCCAAATTATCTTTTGTTTGTAAATTTGGGAAGAAATATCATAAATCACAGTCTACCGGAGAGCGGAAGTTCAGATGAAGTTCTGATTTAGTTGTCAATCATTTGAATTGGAATGCTTCCAGATTGCCACTAAATTTTTATGTCCTCAGTTCTTTCAAAATGGGTTGTTCTGCATATATAAGATTACATATAACAACTGATAAAAAGTATTTAAAAATTTCAGAGGTTCACCTAATACATTCTATTAAGGCATAAGGTTCAACGCATTTCTGTGCATCGAAGTGAGCCGAGTGGGAAAACTAGTCTTATAGAAAAGTAGTTGCGAGCACAGGTGTGAAGCACTCTTAAGTCTCATATTGTTGGTTAAAATAATAAATGAACCATTTATACGTTTACTTAAAAGGATTTATTCTATCGCACCGTTTTCCAAATCCGGCTTTAACACATTCAAACCATGATGATTCCGAGGTGCGTTAATTACAAACAAAATACATAGTGAATTATCTTATTGTGTTGGGATATGGTCATAAACATGAAGTTATATGAAATTATATACTTTCTTAGCACAGTATCGTTGAAATATAAGTAAAGTATATGGTGAGTGCTGTTCCGAAACTAATCATGCGACATTTATGAATTCCAAAAATTTCTATATAATGTCATAATCCAATACTCGTAGAAATATCGACACCAGGAATCTCTACCAGATGTCCCTTCTAATTAATAAATATGTGAAACGTATAGTTTTTTTCCGATGATCTACCCGAGAATCGCCGTTTGTCCCCACAATCTCACTCCGAAGTAGTCAAGGCTATCAAGTTGAGATCCAACAAGAAACTTCTGCAAGTGCAATTATTCACGGAAAGAAATAAACTTTCACTCGCAAGATTTGGCCAACATTCAAACAAAGTTTCGAGGAAAAGGAGACAATAATCTTCGCACAGCCGAAGAGCTTTTACGGAAAACAGGTATAAAATACAGTATTCTTCGAACTCTCACATACACCATTTTTCTTCATCCATTTTTCAACATTTGAAATTAGTTCATGTTGGACTTTCTTTCGTGGCAATAGACATGGTATCGTTATTCCGAGCATAGCCTGAATTTTTATCTCTCGATGGAACCTATCAATTATTAAATACACATCTGTCATTGATGTTATTACTCATTGTAGATTCTGATGGCTTAAGTGAACTTGTTGGTTCTGCGTTATTGGCCCATGAGGACTATGCATCGATGAGATGATTTCTTCAGACCTTCAAAGATGTGAATGGGGAAGCTTGTAATTGCATAAACTGTTTCATGACCGAAAAAGATATGGTGGAGAGAAATGTCTTGAAAGAGATTTCCATCGGTTCCTACCTATATTTATCGATTTCACGTTCTGAAAATTTTTCTTACCAAGATCACTACAAAGGAAATGGGTATGACAAATGACCAAAAGAAGGAATGTTTGCGATTGCTCCAGAAGTTGATTTACAGGTGGTCCCAGGAGGAATATGAAAAAATATATTTTGAATTTTTGAAAACAGCTCCTATCACAGTATTGGATTATGTCAAAGTCAACTGGGATAATATTCGTGAAGAATGGACAACTTATAGCATGAATGGCAATCTAGGAAACTACACTAACAATCTTTGGAGTCAATCAACGAAAAAATTAAGCAGCTCGTCAAGAAACACAGTCATTTGAGTTCGTTCATTACCGATTTCTTCGAATGACTATGTCATGTCAATCTCGAGAACAACGCAAAAGCATAAAAAACTTTCATTAAAATAAATTCCCGGAATGATCATTTTAATGATTGCGAGAAACGTTATGCTAATTACTTAACACTGACGGCATTTGATCATATCAAAGTACAACTCGATAGTCATGTTTATGTTACCATATTAATGCGAAATGAAGATCTTCAAGAGTTCACTATAAGATAAAAATCTATGTCAATGAAAGTGACCGCAGATTCCTATGAGTGTCCTGTGTGGTTATCATATCATATGCCTTGTTGTCATATATTTGCAGTGAGGAGATATTTAAACACACCATTATTTTTGGAGAAATTTCGTGCTGAAAGATGCTCCCAAAAATACTATGGAAGCAAGCGAACAGCTTTTCTGAAAACTGAGAATGATGATGATATCGTTACTGAGGCAAATATATACAAAGTTGTACTTGATGAAGCTTCTGACGTCATGGATAGGCGAAAACAGCTTCAATTATTATTGTCTGATTGTGTCAATATGACAAGTCTCAGTTGCGGATATTCATTTGCGAAGAAAATGCAAAACATATCTGAGATTGAAAGTTTGTGGAATGATAATTGCAGTGCCCAATCTACGAAATTAGACGCGACCTCCATGTCGCATAATGATTCTGACATTTTAGAAAAAAAAAGCAATGACAGTAACTCAGAAGAGGAAAATTTTCTCCAAAAAGACGAATGATATTAAAAAGTTGTCGAACCCATGATCACAAAACTGGAGTACTAATATGCACACCATCAAAATGATGAATAATTTTTGGAAATTAGGATTTGATTGTCTTATCCAATTACATAGCTCATCAAGAAATAACGATGTTGGGGACTTGGAAGCATCATTTAAGAGTATCCAGATATTTGATACGGACATTCCGAAAGGTGTAGTTGCGAAATCTAAAGCACTTATTGAAACTGATGACCAGAACCAATTAGTTCACATACATACGCTGGAAAAAGTGAAACTTCGCGGACGGCCGAGAGGGTCGCTTTTGACTACCATTGGTAAACAGCATCTTCCGAGAAGAGTGATGATGACGCGCAAATACGAGGGATGTTACACTGGCTTAATTTATCTCCCACAATCATAGGTAACGTGATGAGATTTGAGTGCGGGGTACAACAGACTGATATTAGCCTATAAAATGGCTACATCAAAGATTCTTTTTTTGATGAAAATGTTAATATTGAATTGTTGGTCGACTTCTTCGAAGATGATAGTTTTAATTGTCTGAAGGAAGTTATTGGAACGAGGAACATCATCACGAGATGCGGCGACAGTTCTTCAGATGATCCCAGCAAAACTATACGGTGTGACAGTTGCCTCACTGTATTCCATTACAGTTGCATAGGTTTAAAATGAAAGCCCCGAAAAATTAATTGGTTTTGCGAAAATTGTGACTGAAGAATTTCTGATAATTTGCACTCGATATTCGTGTTTGTACAGACTTGAAAATGATTAGTTGTAATTGTTATCTGTCATAACATTCTTTCATGGTGAAAGAAAACTTGTTAGAATAAAAAATTTTTTATATCTGTCCAATTGGAAAATGAATATCCACTCTATATTTTATTACACATGGGTATGAGTATATCGGAAGGTGTCAAAACAGTGTGACTAAAAAAAAAGTTTCATTCTCACGATAAATTGGAATTATCGATTCTGAAGTATGAAGCGGAAACGAATCAAATATATATAAGAAGCAACACTAAGGCTATTGAAAAAGCGCACATCCAGTCTCCTTGGAATAAGAAGTTGAAAATTTACGAGGCAAAATACGAATGCGGGCTTTCAGGCAAATCTAAGTCGACGAGTCGGCAAATGTCGTGAGTTTCTGCGGAACTTATTATTATTAATAAAAATGTATAGGGCTTTTGTCTATGTCCATTTCCAATCTCAATGTATATAGCTATGAGAAGATACAATGCCCAGCTTTCTTCACTTCGCGGGCCAAAGAGAAAAAATATTAAATGATCACGAAGTGCGACTTTACGCATAATCATCAATCGTTGGACGTTAGTGAACAATAATATAAAATCAGCATTAGTGTCATTCCCGTTAGTGTAGCAGATAGTCTATATACTGAAACCGATTTCTGCAGGACGGTTCATCTGCAGATGGAGATTCGGATGAAGAATCTGTCGACGAAAATTCTATGCTGCCAACAACATCTCCAGTATCTGTCGTTCTACGAAACTCTTTAATTAAAGAATTGGGAGTTGCAGTTGAGTCGTGTGCATCGAGGGCAATGTTGGATTCGTTATTATTGTCCATCAAATTAACTGTTATTAATGCATGGAAAAATAATCAAGAAGCGAAACTCTCAAATAATGCTAGGTATTATATAGATGTGAATTGAAATGGGACTATTAAGGTTTTGAATCTACTAGATGATCACAACTATTTTGTCGCTCTGGATGGAATCGATTCCTGTATCGATAGATGTTTGAATGATATCGGTGCGGAAGGAGAAAATATAAATGAATGCGACGTGAAACAACGAGGATATCCGTAAAACACTGGTGAGAATGATAATGACGCAAAGAGAAATGAAAGTCCTCGGAGAGACGACCCCGATGCACAGAACAATCAGAATGAAAGTTCCATCGGTTTACCCAAGTCGGTTGAAACTCTTAATAATGCATCGCATAAGAATTTTATACCATCAAAAATTGATACAACAACCATTGATGATAATGATGATGATAATGTCTGTAAAGAGTGAAATTTCATTAATGAAATTTCACTTTGCAGTGGCGAATAGTGAAGTTCATGTTGCATTAAAAGTAACTCATGATGATCCAAATGTGAACATTGTTGGTTCCTCATGCACGCTTGTTGAAAAGCCTAAAAATATATCATACTCGAATTCGGATAGAAATTTTGGAAGTAGTAAATCATCGCCCGAAATTGACCAATTGATGTTGTTTACACAAAAAAATGATGACGAGAAAATACGCCAGATGTTATATTGGCTTAACGTATCTCCGGAGCGTGTAAATTCAGTTATACTTTATGCATACAAACTAAAAATAACTGATCTCGATTTAAAATAAAAGAATATTAATCAGTCGTTCATGGATGGAAACGTCAATATTGGTATCTTGGGGGAATATTCAGATGTTGATAGTTTGAAAGCACTAAGCATAACGGAATTGCAACAGAAGTAAAAGAAATTATTCTGGACTGCAAATTGCATAATATGTACTATTTGTACCTAAATTTTCTATATTTGAACATTCCAGTGATATTCGTCTGTGATAATCAAATAAGATGGCCATGTCCACGATACTGTTAATGAACGGTAATCGTACACGTTTATGTACGATAATTTCCCACGTTGGTGCACGAAAATTTTCCACGCTTACATACGGTACCGTGCACACATGGAGGCGTGCGAATAGCCATTTCCTATATAATTCGCCATTATGGCCGGGCAACGTGGTTTTTAACGTTGCGCCCAGCTGTGTATAATCTGGGTCATCTACTTCAATATCTTAGTGATCATAACGCTGCCGATTGTCAGAAATTATCTAATAATCAAGCCATACTGGCGGATCCCGTATCTATACCTAGATTTCTGGATATTGAATTTCGTGAGATGCTTGATTTTCTATTATCGTCAGACACAACATTTTCACCTAGTTCTATGGCTCACATGCACCTTGCGACGAGGTTTGCGGGAGTAGCCTACATCGAATTGGGTGGTCACTGCAATTCTATGAATTTGCACAATAAATAATATGCAGTTTTATGCCGCGACAACCCGCGAATGTATGCGTTGAGCGCCGAGTGCCTTAGGGGCACTGATCGATCTCTTAATAAAATCAGATCCCTTTATTTTATTTCATTGAATAAATCCCGGACTATCATGGCACGGGGAAACCCTCGGCGATTATTCTCTGCTAGCTTTGTCGGCAAATAGGTGGGATTCAAGGGCAGTACTAAAAATATAATCCCTAGTAACACTTATTTGTGGAGTATATTGATAGCTTTTATTAAATAGAATCGGTCTCCCGCAAATGCGAGTTGAATACGCCACGTATTTAAAACGTAATGCGTTAACAATGAATCAATTCGAATTTCAATTCAAAATAATAATTCTCTAAACTCTCTAAAATGTCCTTGAGACAATTAACCATAATAATAAATTACAATAATGGACAATCATCAACTCTCGTCATACATTGTTCACACTAGCATTCACACTAACAAACTCGCGGCAACTTGCGAATATTTAATTAATACTCAACGTTCGACAACACACGTTATCGTGACCAATATTTTGCATTCACAATTCCCAACGCGTAGCCCTAGCGATCCCTTTGCGTTAGCGCATCTACCGACAATTAACGCGTATGAATACAATGTATTTCGCTTACTAGCCGATGAATAAAAGATCGTGGACTGTCGCTCGTTGTGTCGTAGCGGATCCTTGGCGATCCGCTCGCGTTGTTGAAGATCGCTGTTCTTCCTTCTCGGGGTTGCCCTCGTGCCAACCCAGATGATTGTCAGCACGTGCAGACGGCTTCTCGCACAAGATTCGTAGTCTTCTTCGCACAGTCGTGAATTCGAATTTACATGCACTACTTCGTTGGGCAGTTCCGATGATGTTAAATACTATACGCCGCATATAATATGCTGTCTGGACAATGGAATTGCTACTCTTCTTTCTCTCGAGCTGTCTCGATAATGAGTATTGGTTAATACGTTGTTTCCCACAAGCAGCCCCGGCAATGAGTGATTCACTTGGTGGAATCTGCCTAGTTACTGACCTTGGGTGTCTATGCACCCAGGAATAATGAAACACACGTTAGGTTTCCTCGCTCCGCACTGCGGTTTCGAATTGCCCCGCGCGCCTACATGCTGCACGGGAACAAGAGGCTCGCCAGCCGATTTCCGTTATCCTAATTTCGAGTGCAGTCATACCTCCGCGTACTCATTCGTACTTACTCACTCTCATTCGTACTCACTCACACTCATACGCAATACGATATTTGTAATGATGGCGTAGAGGCCCTCATTCGGCCCACGCGTATCCATCCAACGAAAAAAATCCCACGAGGTCTCTCGATGCCATTAATCCACATGCACGATTTGGCAATGGGATCTGTATGAACCACGGGCTCGGACACGGTAAAATATTCAGATCATTAGTGATGAGACTTTTCAGTCCATCACCCGTTTCATTTGCGTGAACCTCGACCCATGAGTATTGTATTATTATGATTATTTCTCCCGTGTAGCGACAGTAAAGGAGAAGGACAGTTTACCACGTCACAATCTGTGCTAGGTGAAAGTTCGAATGAAGAAGTTAAACAATTCATATCACAATATGCAACTTCCAAACTTCCGCACTAGAACATTTCACCACAGTTGTATAGACGGGCCAACACCCATTAACGGCATCATGATAATTGTTATTGTTCATGATCGAAAAGATTCAAGTCTGGAGGAGTTACAAGTCGGTGTAAGATTTGGTTTTCCACGTCCTATGACTGAAAGTTTTGTTCTCCATAATTCTGCGGTTACTATTGAGGGCCGCAGGAAATTAAAAATGCAGCGTCGTCTGTATGATCTTCCTCCTCATGTGGACGAAGTTTTTATCGATGATTATAACTCCGCAATTCTCTGTGCTTGGGAAGGTTATATGGATATACAATTTTGTTTAGAGAAAACAACGGAAACGAACAATAATATAAATTCTACCAGAAAATTACATCAGCAACTATGGCATTTTGCACTTCGTAGCTTAAATAATAGAGAAATTGGTGCATTTGAAGCTGCGGACAAATTTTTGAGTATACTTTTGTATGAATTAGACCTAGGCACTTCCATGATGTGGTTAGACATCAGACTTATGAGAAGTCGTGAATTGGAATCACATGAAGATATTCAACAGATGGATCCTGGTCCAACTGAAATTTTTTGTCCATCAGTCATCGACAATTATTACCATAATCGTCCAGAAGCATTAACGTTCGTGTCCCTGTACAACCCTGCTATGTGGTTTGGCATTGTACGGAGTGCGCCTAAGAATATTAATGTCGGAGTTCATAGAAGTGGCCCTTGACTTTACGAAAACCGCGAACGAGGTCACTTGATCAATTATCATAGATACCATATAGACACGCAACTGGGAAATTATATTTATTCATTATTATTGCTGCATGAACCACGGGTGGATATGGATGAAATGAAAAATGGTTTCAAAACAAACAGAATGATTAAATTACAAAAAAAAAGAGTCCAGCGGAAGCAATGAGATACCAGCAAGGACTTGTTGACTTTCAAAAAGGAATATAATATATAAGCAGTGAATCCGAAAAAATCATGATGAAATTCCTGTACCTAGGTCAATATATTGTCGTCCCTTTGAAGCTGAGGTAGCGATGACGGAGTTCAACAATTTAAGCGAGAAAGCGGTTGGGAACATTGACGTGACGAAAATGATTACACAAATGAATTCTGATCAAGTGAGAGTATTTGAACGTGTAACTACTGTCTTGAAATCGAACAATGAACTGTCGAGACTTCATGTGAGTGGAAAAGGTGTCACAGACAAAAGTTTTCTTATTGATGTATTGCGAGCCTGGATTGAGAAACAGCTCAACAAGGAGACAGCAGTAACTGCTCCTACAGTAGTCACGGCATGGAAAATAACTGGTGAAACTATTCATCGCATACTTTCTTCGCCAGTTGAACACGGTGAGACTCCTGTATACGGCAATTTGCCAGACGGCGTCCTGAAAGTCCTACGCATTCAGTTGAGAGATGTGACCAAGTATGTTCGTATTGGAAATGAAGAATTCATCATTTCTTCTATCATCGAATAAATTGATAAATACACAATCTATATTATATTTACATGAAATTCCATAAAACTATACGTATTATTATGAATGCTTGTTTTACCACAAAAAGAGCTAAATACAGATTGTATCATCTCATATAGCACTTCGTTTGATTATTGATTTCCAAAAACGTTCATCCCTTTGGTTGCATGACATCGTTCTAGTTAGAAACCAACTATATTCGGGATACTAAATTCACAGTATTCTTGGTGGCAATCCAAAATACGTGAGATGTTGATTAACTTAGAGTCTATGTCAAGGCATCGAAAAAATTGTGGAGGATAATCCCCACTTTGAGAAAATAACGTCTGGATTTTTCTCATATTCCATGTAGAAAAATCTGGAAATCATAAGATTAAAAAAAGAAGATAGAACTTTGGGCTGACTTGAACTCGCAAGTTATCAGATCGCTCGCAAGCTCGCTATCAATGTGCCAATAGAGCGAATAGCGTGATATGTCCACCAGCAATTATATGAACTCGGACCACACTTGCCTACACGTAGCATCATCGTATAGGCCTTCTGCATTATTTAAATATTTTCTCAATGCAATTTTCTATTTTATATACATATGGATATATGAATCTTTGATAACAGCGAATAAATGAAAATTCGGTGGAAACTATTTCCATTTCAATACACACATTCAATTTGAACCTGAAATCATGAACCGACACACACACGCGCGTAAGCACGCATGCGCACACACACTCGTGTTCTTCGGGCTAACGAAAAATCGACGCATGCGCGAAACGACAATAATAACCTTCTATGAGTGGGAGACGAATAGCCATATAGTCCGTCTTTTTCTGACAGGGATTCTCATACAGTAATTTTGTCATTATTGAGACGTAATTTTTCTATACTTTCACAATAAATTAAAAAAAAGAAATTTTTCTGCAAAGTTAGATTAACTCGCACTGAAGCGATATATAACGAAAAACCCGAGATATACATGAATCTAATAGTTTTTTAATTTTTTGAAACTTCGGGGTTCTCGCCCCCAATTAAATTTCCATTCGTCTTCGTCTTTGTTTTCCTGATTCCGGAAGATACGAAGATGGATATTCAATACTTTTTTACGTTTTTTTTTGTCCTGAACAACTTTTCTCCGACATATTTTTCGATAAAGTTACTAGATTCCGAGTTAAACAGTTTAACGCTTTTTTTATGACGCCGGGGATTGATCGAAGAATGGTTAACGCGGTTCGATTCAGTGTCATCCCATTACCCTAAGATCAATTTTGCAGATTCGTGGGTAAAAAGTGCTACCTTTCGGGCGTTTTGACTGGACTACATCTTTAATTGAGTTCCACATAACTGTAATAATATACGAGAAAAGATGAAGACAACAATATATCATGATGGAATGCGTGATTGAATGCTACGCAGTATATGGTGTGGTCCGCGTGGGAACCCACTAGAGTCGTTAACTACACTAAATTGAATAAATTCACATAAATGATCACAACTAATACTTGAATTATATTCACAGAAAAAACCGCGAGTCAAAATGCGAGTTATTGCATTGAACAATACTGCGATAATGGCAGCAGATCGCGCGGTCGATTCCGGGATCAAAGTGACCACGGCTGTGCGATCATTGCATTCTACCTAGTCACAGGCGCGATGCGTGATTGGATGAATGCTTCTAGTCTTTGTTTGAATGTTTTTGGTGTCATTGGCTAGCGCGGAACTGAGCGGAAAGTGTACGCGCGTATGATATTGCAAAGTAGCTTCTGAATGCATCAATCAACATAACCAAGATTGAACATCTGGGCAAACCCAGGTATATGGCCAGCATTGCTATACTCCAAATACCAATGCTATCCGATCAGTAAGCCGTACCCACAAATCTGCTCACATGTAAAATATAATTCCAATGCATTGAAATCTATCTTGTAGGGCCGCCTCCTGTAGGGGCCGATTCTGAAGAATATGGCACAGGTCCGACGATCTTTCAGTACCCGACTTAAGGGCTGCAACCCTGATAAGGTCAATAGTGCCTTAGAGCTTGTTGGTCACCTAGAACGCATCGAGAGAGTGACAGTGGGCAGAACTTCGTCCTCTACACTTCACCGGTCACCCCTACGTTAGGTTGCTACTAGGCCAATCTGGGGACCTCCTGGCTTCTAACCGTAGCAGGGCATTCGCATCAGTGTTACTTATGACACGAAAAGAGGCCAGAGATGTTACGGTATCCGTCTCTCGGTTGCATGTACTGTGGCGACCGAACCATAGAAAGGGGTGCCCCGGGTCTGGACGTTCTAGCCGCCATGAACGTTAAAAAATGTTTTTGGTAAAAAGTCCAGAAAGGGTTTGGATTCGTGATGGCAGCGGTTCCTTCATCTGGATTACGTTGGTGTACGACGGGCACCCACGTAGTTCGAGTCCGGTATAGAGCAATGCAAATGTATCTCTTTTGAAACAGGAGAGTTGCATTGCTTGATTATATATTTTTTGTGCGTACTCTTCGTCTGGAAAGTGTATAAATAGGAATTTAATGCTTTGAGTATGCTCTTTTCGGCGAAGTATCTATTCCCAGGGAAGAAAGCCGCAATGTTGTTACATCGAAATCTATCGGGCTACACAGCTGCGGTGCCAAAACTCTTGCTCATCAATAAGGGGATCAGCGTTCGATTACCATAAGCATTATTTTTTTCTTTATTCTATCAATTGCGTAATATAAAATTCTATAGTATGAAACTTGACGATTTGGCTTGAAGTTGAAAAAAAGTTATATATCGTGGTTTTGATTTCAGCTCTATTCAGTAATGTACAAACGTTAAAGTACAATTTAAGATTACATATGAGTGAAATATGGCATATCGAATCCAAGGTGGATCAATTCTTACCCACTATTATATCAATTGATTTTATCTCGTGATAAACATATACATTAACTTATAACATTCATCCGAAATCAAGTATGAAACATATAGAGATGATTTTTTGACATTCACTAGAATATTATGTGTCGATCTGTACTTAAATTTTTGTGTATTCTATGACTGAATTCATTTTATGAAACGAGAACACACTTTTTGTCAGAATTGAATGAAAGAACATGCGCGAGATATCCTTTTGCTTAAAAATATATATTCATTCATGAGATGTGTTAATATCTGATTCGTTTTATGCAGAAGAAGGAAAAATTTATTGTCCGGGGATTCGAACAAGGGACGTCAAATTGAGAAGCCACAGTTGTATCGTTGCGGCTGCATAGTCATTTTGATATAATGGCACAAAAGTTATATTTAACTTCTGAGCACATTGGTGTATTAAAGCTATTCATCTGTTACATATACCTATTTCCGGGTTACGTCTGTACCTAACCTTATAATCCCCGATCGTCATAAAACCCGAAATCCAAGGTACGCTGGCTTTTCTGATTGCCACTCTCATCGTAGATCGGGACACCCTTGATTTAGAGCCGGCGCCGCGATTCTGTCATGCTATAACTTTTGCATAAACGATGCTTGTTTCAGCAATATTTCATGTGCGAGACTCATATGAGAAT
The DNA here is from genome assembly GCA_958496275.1 of Zele albiditarsus. Lineage (NCBI taxonomy): Eukaryota > Metazoa > Arthropoda > Insecta > Hymenoptera > Braconidae > Zele > Zele albiditarsus. The sequence goes on from OY292410.1 coordinate 3,995,178, forward strand.
TCACCTTACCTTAACACTGACTTATACTCGGCTTCATGTCAACCGTAACAGCTCTATCGTTATAGATTTTCATAAATGGAATGAAGGTAACATGATCATTATTTCATCTTCTGGATATCGATTATAACTTATCATCATAATCGCTTAACGCGTTCTAGCAGATTTTGACCGATCTTAACTCGCTGTGTGACGGCGTCCATGACGATTGTGATATAAAGAATATTACAAAATATTGTGTACCATAATATATACGGCTTGTACACGTGACCTTCATCATTATAATTATTAGCTGAGAAATCTAAAATACTCAAAATCGTCGGATTATTTATACTAAATTTATATCTGAGTGAATAACACATGAAATTATTCGTTTTCGGTATAAATCGTATGGAATCATCAGTTTGATACATGCATCCATGAATATTCTGGGTGAAATCGCTGTATTCATAGAATTATTGGCGATTTGATTATTGGTTGTGGTAAGGACACAGATTTGTCCTGTAGAGATCGCTTCAAAGTCTGTGTGCGACATCATATAATGCATAGACTTGGCTCGAGACGCTACCGCGTCTCTCGATAATACAAGCTCTCGCCCTAAGCGCGTATACCATTTCCGTCACGTTGTAAGTGGGACTTCGGAACAATGCAATAAGTTGAATTTTCTTATTTCCATTATTACCCATCCATTGATATTGATTTTCGAGGCACTATTTTTCACAATTGCTGATATTTTACAGGCGGATTTGTCTTGTAAAAACACCCACCTCAGCGTTGGCGCCATATATACGCGGACGAATTTCGTTACGTTAAAGTATATTACTGATGGTTGGGGCACGGAGGTCAACGGATTCCGACTTGTGATCACTGCAGTGAAAGATCCTAGTAAGTACGATAGTCCCTCTTAATTAATTTCATTTAACAGATGATAAAAAAATTTGGCAATCGTAAACAAAAGTCAGGTGCTGATAGGGATATTGGAAGAGTTGAAATTACCTCCAAAAAATTAGATTTATCGGTATATCGAGAACTGAGATTGATAAGCAAAAAATCCGAATATCGGAAGTTCCTCGTTTTTTCCGCTCTACGGAGATACACATAGATTTATATAAACTTTTTAGTACAATACGGAAATCATGAATAATTCATAATACGGACTAATTGTCTCATGAACAAGTTTCAGCTGTAAGTTAAAAACTTGCGATTCGCTTGTTAGTAAATCATAAGTATGTTGTGAATGATCTATCACCGAGACCGCTTTCCACGTATTTTCATCGGACGTTTCATAACTGGAAATATGGGACCGAATCAAAACCGGATCGCTATAAACATGTGTATACGTATACGCCGACGATGATTTAATGAGTAAAAATTAAAATTATTTGATACATGATTTTCATGAAAAAGTGTTGAAATCACCAACTAACGCCGAGTGCAATTGAGATATAAGAAAGGAAATTCACATGACAGCATGGCTAAATTTTTGAGTACGTAGAATTCTATGTTAAATTAATGCTGCCGTTGTTCGATTTCATTAATTTTTTTATTTTTCTACAAATTTTCATGTATCTATCAATAGATTTGACAAGACCAACGTCGATGCATGTCACTATCTCACAAATATATCGATATCTGAACTATGATTGAATAGAAAATGCCCCAGGGCTATATAGTCTCGAGACGACGATGGTTTTGTACTGCGTCAATATGTCCGTTATTATTTTTTTATAGAGTGAAATCGCAGTCAATTGACAAACTTTGATCAAAGATTGCATCATCACCAAGTGAAATGGGATGAACTGGTCAACTTCTGCTTTTTCATCGCTGTTAGTGTCTCCACTTTCGTGTTTTCTGAAACTTTTGTTTCATTGGACGAAAATTATGCGTGACTGATTTGTTGAGCATAATATTTCATGTATAGCAACACGAATGCTGGCATATGCATTTCATGTATCAACAGTCAAAATTGGGATCTCTCTTTTTGGCGCCGGCAGGTTTTCACTTCGGTAAAGATTTCAAGCCAATAAAGAAGGTTTGGTCATCGGAAGTGACAGTAACACACCTCGCGAGTACTGTCACATATTGATATATTCACAGGGTTACTGACTGAGCATACAAATGAAGTTTACAAGGAGTACTAGCAAGACCGAAGAATATATAGCATGGTGTCATACAGAGTGAAATACTTAGCAACTTAACATATTAGCGATCTACAACTGCGTTTGAAATCATAGAATGAAAACCTCAACAGTTCTAAATGAATCAGGTTCACGTTAGGAGTCAATGGCATTTCTATATATACTAATGGAATGAAAGATTTTACCTTGTTTCGACTTCTGTTTAAAATATATTTTCGAACTGATACAAATTACCGTGATCGTTGAAAGAAATATAAAAATCGGCGCCAAAATTCAAATTGTTAGGTTCGGCTGTTCTTGGGATCTCTCGGCAGATTTGTGATTCAGACAGACGAACCGACAACACGCTTAAAACCTGATTTTCGGTTTTAGGGAGCATGAAAACATGAAGATATATGTAAACCAGGCATAGCGAATTCCGAATCTAGTACAATACTTTTCTCATCACTACGTGATGAAAAGTTGACGATTGGCCGAGGGTAGACTTGCGTGGTACTATTCATCATGTCAGTAAATCGTATTAATCATCAAAATGAAGGATGAATTGTCGATTCAGAATATTCGTATTTTCTCAATGCACTTATTCTGTTCCCATCGCGACCAAAATGAGATCATTTGGTCCAGTATCAGTGGGGATATACGCCTTTCAATATCCTATTCGCCGGTTATATTATTGTTGGTTACGAATCAAACGACTAGAGGCTGATCCACAAATTAGAATTACGCGTGCATCACTGCGTACGTTCTCGCACTGCTTTAACGACATGAGATTATATTATGAACAATTCGTTGTGTGCTTCTGCATTTATCGTCGGGTCTTTTTGATGTACACGTATAAAAGCTGGTGGTATGAACAATCCTTAGCGTCCGCACACTAGTTTCTGATATCCAGGTTCACTAGCTGATCGAATAAAGGAAGATATAATGTATGAATTTCGACTCAAGATAACAAGAATAACATGCACGAATATATTGCCATTCTATCAATTACTTTGTGAACGAGTAAATGCTCAGTCAATGACAGACACGTGTATTTTTCGATTAATTAGTATCCTGAAGTATGATGAATTTTCTGTAGATAGCGGTGGAATGATATATAGAGATTTTCACGCATCGGTAGGCGAAAACACAGCAGTAACTTTGTTGTACACTCAGTTATTGCCTGATGTTGATACTGCGTAGATTATAGATTCCATGAATGACTATGTTGGACTACTTTAAAATGAATCGGGTGAATACGCCAGTGAATGGACGGTTAAGCAACTCGAACACTTCAATAAACCGTAACTCTTTGATTACTCTATATATTCTTATGTATTACGGGGATATTAGATTCGTTAGGATTTATGCTTTCTAATAATATTATTACAAATCAAATTCAATTCTCGAATAATGTTTTATTATGGATCAGAAATCGAAATAGACAAAATCCCAATGAATGAATGCTTGTGCTAATGACTAGACAGTACAAGGCCAATAAATGGACGGCAAAAACGGAGTAGAATCAACGTGCTAATGAATGTGCGCTTTGGAAATTGGCGTGAATGAATCAGGTATTTAAATTCATTGTCGGTTAATAAGTGAAAAACGATTCGTTTATTTATAAATATGTAACGGTTATCTCGGATAGCGTAATAATACATTACTAAGATTATTCAGTTTTGTTCCTCGAGCGTGTTATGACTCGTGTATCCGACTGTAGTTGTTGCGATTTTTTCTCAGATAAGTTCTTTTCTTGTAACTTTTTTCTTTCTTTCTGCATTGCAGCCTTCTCTGTTACTTTTTTAATTTTTTCTGCAGCTCCACGCGTTTTTAGTTTGGCTTGTTCTCCTTTCTTCTTCTTTATAGACTCCTTTTTCACTATCGCTTGATGCTCTTCTTAAATTTTAGCTGCAACTTTTCTTTCCTCACGAAGTCGCCAAGCTTCTGATGAGATAACGTATATAGGTTCTTCCTTTACAGTTTGCCTCTTTGGTACGTCATTTTTCGAGGACCAGAGCAAGTGAAGTTCATATAACTCATTCTTTGGCAGCAAACGGTTTTCACGAACATGAGGTTTGATGCCCTGCACAATCGGAATCGCAGAATTGCCTACAAGTCTGTTGATACTTTCATCCTCAACCAAGGCTTCTGATGCATCGAAAGCAATGTTTGAATAGTTTGATGGTTCAGAATGATTTATCTCATCTTCAACGTCCAGATTCTCCATGTTTTTCGTCACATTTTCAGGCGTTATACAGTTCTTTATCAATGACAAACAAGAAACTTTTCCGGATAGCTGTTCCTCAACGACGTCTGATACACATTTAGAACACTCGAATGCTTGATCAGTGATGTGGTTCATTTCGCTGGCTTCATTTGAAAATTCGTTCATCAGAAAATTGCCATTCTCCAAAACGATTTCCATAATATCAACGTCCCAGTTATCATCAATAAACTGCGAGTTCGCCACGTTCAAATTTATTTCTGCATTGCAGGTTCCGGATGCATTGATATGCTCATTATTTGCATCAAGCGGAGGATCATTCGTCTGATTCGATAGGACGCTGGGCTGCGTACTATTCATTCCACAATTTTCAACTATGGATTTCCGTACATCCACAGGGCGATCCCCCTCGGAATCAGGCTTTTGGGCGTTTAGGTCTTGTTTTCTTGCTCGTTTTAGTCTTTTGTCTTCTAGCCCTATTTATGCTTGATCACTCGCTTAGCAATTCTAAAATCCTCCATAGATACGCTTTCATTATCTGTTCGATTCATCTCGTTTCTTTGAGTATTGATACACTTCGTATAGTCAACAGCGTCAACGTTGAATGGAAACAAACCGCAAGTACGAAAACCATTCCGTATACAATCTGGATTAATACCTCGATCAAAACCTTCTTTGAACGCAGGCGCGAAGTTTGCTTTCGTGATCGGTTTTGAGTTTTCCTGCTTCAAACTTCGAGTGATTTTTTGCCATTCAGTTTTTAATTCGGTTACAAGCTATAAAGAATGATCTTCCTTTCAGAACAGAATTCGCATAATTCCAAACTGGCGTGAGATTTGTGTCCATTTATGAATAGTATTACAAGAAATGTAACGTCTCTCTTCAGAAGCCAAGGATACATTACATCTCGCACGTACAGAAAAAACGTCTTAGACACCATCCAATCGGAATCTGAGATACCTTCAAATGATAGAAATATTCTTCGTATTCTATTACATAACGATACTCCATCCCTCTGGAACAGATTGGCAGATGTGGTTTGGTAGCCGTTTGTACGGATATACAATCATTAGTGGCAGCACGTCACTATTTGCCGAGAATGTGCACAAAACTGTTATGCCTTCTTTTTCTTTTCCCCCAGAAATTTCGTATAAATTTTTAAAGCTTTTTGGTCCAAGAATGACGCCTGACTTAGGACACAACTGCACTCCAGTCTCGTCGAGGTTCAGGATTCTTCTTCCGTCTTCAAGAATGTCCATATTTCTTTCTTCTTTCAAATAGGTTATCACATCGGCAAACCATTCTCGCAGATGCTCTTCAGTTACAGATGCTCGAGCCTTTGAAATGGACTCTGAATGGCGTTTTCGCACAATTGGATGCCTTCGCAGTAATAACGACAACCATTTGTTACCGGAACGATTGTCAAGAAACGGAGTTTCTGTTTTAGTTTTATTCAAAATTCTCTGGACTGTATCTTTCACATTAGCCCAGTCGAATTAGCTCAAAAAGGGGAAAACCTGGAAAAAATTTCAAGTAGCAATTTTCCTTCGGAATTCGGGAGGGGGGGGGGGGGGGGTTACTGGCAGTCTAAATTTTGTTTTGCGTGGTACTCGATCCGTCGGTCATCCGCCATCTTGAGTTTAAGGGTCAATTTTTGTTTATTGAATAACTCGTTCATTTTTAATCTCACACGAAAAGTTGTTATGAACAAAGTTGTTCAAAATTGAATTTTCTACAATTTTGGTTCTTATCAATTTTTTCGTCGGATCGATATTTTTCGATTTATACCCGAGAAGAGGTGGGGGTAAAATGTTATCATTGCATTATCACGTTTATTTCCAATTTCTGGTGTCGTTGTTCAGCAGACATCAGCGAACAAGGACAAAAGAATCCTTTCTCATTAAAAGTCCGATATCTCAGCAAAAAATTGTCGCATCGAAGTCTTAAACAAAGCGAATTGCAGCTGAATATACACGCTATACATGCAATGGTTTAGCTGAAGAGACATTTTCAAGCCCGTGTAACCAAAAAAAAAAAAAAATTGCGCTATTTTTTATTGACATTATTTCTGAGGATTGCGTGGAACCTGTAGTTTCGAAAATTTCCGCTCAGAATGTTGAAACTAGGAAATTTTTTTGATCCCTTAATTTTTCCCATTAGTGTAGTACTTTGCGCAAGTGGGATGAACAAACTATTATACGTCAAAAGAAAAGTTTTCAGAACGAGTAGTAGGCGCATTTCACACGCGCTATAGGTGATTGTTAGAATTCGTCGAAGACGAGTACGAAAAATATTGCGTTAAATGCATAATGATTTAACTAACATGGTGTGCACTATTCTTTATTCAACACATGTGTAGTCCTCATGCTTCATGGTACCTGTGTAGCGAGAGTGGAACGATCATTAAGCGATACGGTGCATGCACGCTCCTGTTAGATTCGGAGTTTGGCAGAGTAAACAGGACGAAGGTATAGTAAAGCTCATGCCAGGAATATTAGAGTTAACGAAGCGCCACAACTGACGTCTAAATGGGTCCGCTTCAATGATAATAGTGAAAAACTTTTGACTGAGACATTTCATTGAAGCACTGTGATGACCACGACATGGTATTATCCTGGAGCCATTATCACACGCTGGTAGGTAATATAGGAAGCTCTACTTATAATGTGTTGATAAACTTTCACCGATTTGTTAACGACCCTTCAGAGTTTGCATTTCAGGCACGATGAAACACGAGAACGTCGCATATGTTGAATAAAAATATAATATGTAATGTGTACCCATCAATTTATTCACCGATGATGAAAAAAATGACACGTTTCTCTCTTTTAATATTAATACAATAAAATATTAACAGGGATTCATAATTTTAATTCATAATAATATAATAAGCTTAAAAATTAATGATCGATTTTTTGTATTGAGAAAAAGTAATGAACAGACTTCATGATTTTTGACGCATGGTTAGAATAAAAAGATGTGGCTGCAGCGTTGTCTTCCATTTTAACTATAGTTCCATTATCTTATTTTCTCTTAGCTGCTCGTACGACGTTGCCGAATCCTCCGTGGTATGTCTCGTTACTATCAATTGAAGATAAAAAAAAAAGTTTAACTTCAAGTATTTGAACAATTTTAACGGTAGCGATGTATTGTAAAAGTCTAAAAATATTCTGCAAGTGTCCTACTACTACTATGTTCCATAATGTGAAGTTGGGGGAAAAATAGTGGAAAAAATTGAGAAAGTCACCGCAAAAATTTTCTATCATAAGAATCAATATACAAGAACTCTCGAAAAACGTCTTTTTCAGGGGCATTTCTCTAAAAAACTAGACAGTGGTGCATTTTCAAATTTTGAGGATAGTTCAATAGAATGTCCTTTGTGACATTTATTAAATTTGAAATCTTAAAGTTGGAAACTATTTCCATAAGATTGGCTCAAACCTTCTGAATATAAATGATGATGTGTTTATGCATCATTTTTGGAATATATATTTTCCAATATAAAAAAAGAAAGACAGTTTGCAAAGCACTTCAAACATCATGATCCACCAGCGTGTCAATGCCGCATGGGCTTAGGGGCCATTATTATGAGTTGAAAAGTTGTAGAGTTATAGCATCGTCACCAGCCGGTGTGGCCTATTTTTGCTATGGCAAAAATGACAAAAGTATGACGCAACAAAGTAAGTTAGATTTGGTAGAGTGAAACGCTGGAAAGGGCAGACTCGCTAATATTTGGGGCTTTTAAACGTCGAAATCGACTTTGAAATCCGATACGTTCTCAGATCCGTCACCAAGGACGATAATTGTTATCATTCATTACCATCGAACGGGCAGTTTCACCCGGTCTATCGCTCTTGTACGATTTTGGACGTTTTAGTGGAGTATTCCAATCAGCTGATACGAAAAGTTTTTAGAACGTATAGGAAATAATCCAATCGACTAAATGTTCCTCCCAAATAACACAATAGTTACGATTGTCCAACCACCAAACGTGGTAACTGGTTTTGAGATGAATTAATAAGGGGTGAAAATTTTCATATAGTACTAGAGTTCATCGCACTGATTTCATGAAAAACATGGACATAGTGCTTAAGACGAAGTATTATCAATTGATTTTTCATCCCAATTGCAGAATTGTTGAAATACTTACAAAGTGTTTGAATTTGATATTTGATATGAATTATATGAGTTCGAAAGTATATCGTACGCTCTGAACAGTGTATAAATTGAACAAATGAATATGACCATTGTGAACCGACAATTTATCATACATTACATGATAAACTAACGTGATGAGATATAGAGAGCGACCATACTGCATGCCAGTCCTTTTCGATGGTATGTATGCATTTTATGTAAGATATATGTCAGGATAACAACTGAAGGCACACTGGGTAGAGAAAAGTGAACGTTTATTATAAAAATATTACAAAGGGAAACGACAATAGTAATAATGAAAAGTTTTGGCACAAAGATGTTGCCTCACATAAGGCCGGCAGCAGACTCTCTCACGACGCCCTCTTCGCATACATTCGATCGATGCGCTCAGTCCCCGCATGGTCGTTACATGAAAATTCTCTCGACAATGTTTTACATTTAGCAGTATAGATGAAATCATATTGACCTGCATATTCCTGATATTGATAATACTAAATCATTTTACGCTTCGCCGTAAAACGTGGCACGTACTATTTGTCGATAACACTGGTCAACAGTGGTGTTATTGCCCTTGATATTTTTATAGTTTGAGGAAGGTTTAATGTCAGTAACTCTAAGAGTAAGCGTAGTTTCACGGAATTGGCTCCAGTTATTGATATCGACATTTTCATATATAACCCACAACGGCAATTTTTACATAAAAAAAAATGTTTTCTTTGTAATATCTAAAGTTTATAAATAAAATACAATGAGTGGCTATAGCTATACGTAATTTATTCATATAAAATTAAAAAAAAAAACATTAAAAATAGAATACTTTTCAGAAACTACTTTTATAAGATTTTTGGAAACTATGTCTTTGTAGAGTCCAGCAGTAATCTGCCACCATGACTATCTCACCGACTTTGATATCGTTCCTCCATCACTCTCAAATCTTGGTTAAAATGTTCTCCCTGTTCTACGCTGTAATCTCCTAAGTTGTCAGGGAATTTGTCAAGATGACTATGAAGAAAGTGTAATTTTACGCTCATATTTGCTCCAACATTTTTAAAGTTTTTCAGCATGTTTTGAACGATTTCTTCATAGTTTGGTGCTTTACGATTACCACGAAAACGGTTTACTACCGATACTAAGCCACTCCAAGCTTCAGCTTCTACAGTAGTCATCACTTTTATGAAATTTTATCTTTCATCAATGTTCGAATTTGAGGCTCGTCAAAAATTCCAGCTTTTAATTTTTCCATACTTCGTTTTGGAAATTTTCGGCAAATATATGCAAAACATTCTCCGTTCTTATCTAATGCCTTGATAAATTGTTTCATCATGCCTAGTTTGATATGGAGTGGTGGAAGTATGATTCTATCTCTACTTATCAGTGGCTCATATACTACTATAGCATATAAACTAGAGTCAATATAATATAATAATATTCTTTTCCGTGAATTTTACGTTCTCAAACATCAAAATTCACAGAAAAATCAGAGCAACAGAATTTTTTTTTTGTTGTTGAGCTGTGTAATAATACACACACAGACACACTTAAGATTGGGATCATATCGCAGACAAACCAAAAACGATCGTGGTGTGTTTCATTATGCTTGCTAGCACACTGTGATGCTCATATCTTTTCTATAATTTCCACCTCTAATATGTTTACAGAACACACGTGCAAGGACTTTCGATGTACCATGAACGAATTTTGTATTGACGAAGATCTTGTTTGTGACACCGTTAACCATTGTGGAGATGGCTCGGATGAAGTGACATCGTTACTCTGTGCAAGTAAGTTTAATTCTGCTCAATGGTTTTTTACGAACAAATACTTTGTAATAATATCATATAGCATCATGACAAGTCGCACCTCGCTTTCCGATCTCTCTCTCATGAAAACTTGAATTGAAGGATACCAATGATAATGGTGGCATTCATGTACATGCTGGTACAGTTTGCCTCTGGTTCATGAGACGATTGATGAAAAAAATTGGATTGGAATCATCTTTCAGGTTTAGAAAACATTAGAAATGAAACTAAACTATATAAACATAACGTATGAATTGTTGAATTTTCATCGATTGGTACTGTAATGAGAACTTTTTATAAGCACGTCAAAATCATGCATATTTCATGTCACAGCACTGCGGATCAAAATGTTTCATGAAACGTTTTAGAATAGAACACTTCAGTGTTTCATTGTACGAAATTTCAAAAGTGTAACAGTATATCTCTCTGATACATCAGTTCAAAAAACACAGATTGTGACACTGCATTCTTTCTATTCGCCTTTCTAAGGGCGAAATCGGGCCGTCAAGCTTCGAGATGCCACTCTGACTATTACTACTAAAAAGTGGAAAGTAACTGAGGGTCAAAGACCTCTATTATTCCTATTAATTGCTATAAAGAAAATAAACGATATCAATAATTTGTATTTTTAATTAATTATTATAACAAATAATGAATTATTTATTTATAAAATGAATCATGTGAATATAATTATCCGGAATATAATTTAATTCCGTTCCACAAAAAAAAAAAATGATAATTTGAACAACAGACAAAATTGAAATAATTATTCGGAACCTATTTGATTCCGTATTCGCTAAAGAAAAAATAATAATTCAAATAATAATGCGATTAACGATGAAAGAACACGCTTGGTCAATTTTGACCCTTACGGCGGCGTCAATTTCTATCTCTCTCGCACTTGCTTTATATCCTTCGTAACAATGGAGATGATTCTCCCGATTAATTCTTTAATATCCTACAAAATACCAATGTCCCTTTTTTCCGTAATACATTTATTTGCAAACGTTTTATTCTCCGAAGAAAACGTGCGCGGGATGAACAGGTATACAACGAACAATACTTTCTTTGATTTTAATTACGGCCGAACAAATACTCGTTATCATTAAATTGAATAAAAATGGCTACTTTCCAATATCTCATTGGTAATGAAAAACTTGTGGTTCAACACTTACAGAAAAATGTAGATCTCTCACACACAAACTGAATTTAATTTCCGTAATTACTACAATATAACTCGAACTCGCTAACTGAAACAAACAATTTCTTTAAATAAACTTCTTGACAAACCACTCATTCACCCACAACGCAGATATAATTAATATAATTGATACACACTCAGTCAACCTCTACGCTCCGCGATCCTAGTGGAAGTGAGGCCTCAGTGCCTTTGCTTCCGTATGTAATGTCCTTTATGAATAATTAGGCCAATCCTAGACGTCTTCCTGGCCTCGGATCCAATCACAACTCTATGCAAATTCTCGATGATTGACAGCCCCAATCATCGCTATCTTCATCGATTAATCGACTTTCCATTAGTAGTCAGGCTACCGGAGTCGAGAGGCGCTGCACGCTGCCTGTTGCAGTGCCGCCAATTTATCCGCATGTTAAGACGTATCTCCCACGTCTGCGCATATCCTCGCGCACATGCCGGAAAATAATACCAATGAATTCGGACAGATGGCGACTTTGGTATCATTATTCGTATACTGGTAGTACCATACCATCAAAACAGTCCATTTGAATTCCCAGTCGACATTGGCGGTCCACAATTGAAATAACCATCCACGACATCCAGACCTCAATTAACTATACCAACAACTCCATAGCGACAATTGCAATCCGGAACTGTCAAGGTGAATCTGCATAGGATCCTAATTATTCACCATCGATTCTCTGTCATCTTCCAAACTGACAGATACAGGTCATGGTTATTATTTCAATTACATTCACTAATTCTCTCATTTACTCATACTGTATAATGTTGTTCGTAGGTCCGGAAAGTATAAATCCAATAAATAAAAGAATTAATCGGGGAAACGATTAAATATTATTCTCATTGAATTGCAATGAGTGGCAACGGCCACCTCATCACAAGATATGTTTCACTATGATGGAGAGATCGTTTGCCACCGTTCTCTCATACTATACACAAGATGTAATACACTAGAGACGAATCGAACCGAAATGTTTGTCAATTGTGAAAGTGTTCGGAGCGAAAAAATCACACAATGGCTTAATGCAGTCAAACGTAACTCTCACACTTGATGCGTTTTAGTGTGGTTATATTGAACTACAATTTGGAAATGGTAGAATTTATTTCAATTTCAATGCAAATTTGATCTTATCTAAATAAAATTCACCCCGCTTATGATTATATATCGGTATGAAACTTATATTTGTAATATTGAAATAGGAGGCAGGTGTTAATTAGTGGTTGATTGAATGACCGCACAATTTCATAAACATTCAACTTGGACTCGTAACATAATTTGGCGGCAAATTAAAAGCAGTGAAATTCAATTGCTAAGAATACATATGTCGTTCAATTCACCGAAAAGAGTCATTGATCCCTTCTCACATTGAAGTAGAACGGTACCCCCATTTTGATACGTTGTGCCATGTTCGATTACTTCAGTTGATTGCATAACAATGTATGTATTCAATTCTCACGCACTGACATAACTATCAAGTAATCTTGTATAAAAATTTCAACAGAACATTCATACTTGTAGCTATTTTTTCCCCTTATATAAAAACTTGATTGAGGTTGACTTGCATATTATATTTTTTTGAAATCTATATTCTTATATACATTATTATAAACGTTTTTTTTTTGCCACGCGGTCATTTTGGGTCACCGTAGGTGAATGATCACGTTTATGACCATTATAATTGGCAAAGTTTCAAGCAACATAATTTATTGTAAAAGGGATTTGGCCGCGTTATCCACTTTCATTATATTACTTAATCATTATTAATTATTTCTGAACTGAGATTTGGGCTTCACCCATTATATTTTTATTACTTTGCAATTCATTCATCGACGTTCAAATAAACGGTAATTCAGTAGTTATTTTGTTACGGAAGAAAAGTGGTTGTGTCATTTATTCAACACAGGCCTACCAGAGGTCCCGGGAACTCTGTTCCTTTCCCCTTTCTCGGTTTCAGATTATACACTGCGACGAGGTTTGCGGTAGTAACCTACGTCGAATTGGGTAGTCACTCCAATTCTATTATTTTAATCAATCTTTACCGTGCAGTTTGATACTGCGAGAACTCGCGAGAGTTGTTGTTGAGCGCCAAGTGCCTTACGGGCACTAATCGATCGTATAAAAATTCCCACCCTCGTACTTTATTTATTTAAATAATCTCCGGACTCCTGGCGCGGTGAAACCATCAACGATTATTTTCCTGCTAGCTTTTCGGCAAGTAGGCGGGATTCAAGGATAGTGCTACAAAATATACATTTCAGAACTATTTATGTGTAGAGTATGTGAATTAAGTTTATTAAATAGAATTTATATCTCGCCAATGCGAGCTAAATACTCCACGTATTGAAAGCGCCGTGCGCGTTAATAATGACTCGGCAACTCGAATCCCGATACAAATAATAATTGATCCCGCGATCTTAACAACGATACGCGAATCCTTTAACTCTCTTAACTTCCTTGCGACAATTATAATAAATTGCAACAATGGACATCGTCGTCATACGTCATACCATATTCATTTCAACATTCACACTACATACTCGCGGCAACCCTCGAATATCTACTAGCCGTTCGTCGCTCGATAACACACGTTATCGAGACCAATCGTTCCATTCATCGTTCCTATCGCGTAGCCCTAGCGATCGCTTCGCGTTAGCGAATCTACCCACAATTAACACGTACGAATACAATGTATTACGCTTACCAGACGATGAATAAAGAATCGTGGTGGATTGCTCGCAGCTGTGTCGTGGATTCTTGGTGGTTCGCTCGCGTTGTCTCAGCTCTCGTTTTTGTCTCAAGTCGTCCTCTCATGTATCGCCTCCTGGCAACCCGGATGATTGGCACACGACGGTAACTCTTCACAAAACACGCGTAGTTGATTAGTCGCACTTTTGCGACTACCATATTATTCACTACTTCACGATGGGCACTCCCAGGAATGTAGAAAACTCTACGCGGCGTATACTATACCGTCTCGACAATAGAAAAGGTGAATGCTTTGTTTTGTGTTTACGTATATTTACGATCAGTCGTTCTCTTTTGCAGTCTCGGCGACGAATGATTGACTAGGCAAAATATGTCTCGATACTGACCTCGGGTGTCTATGCACCCAGGAATAGTGAAGCGCGCGTTAGGGCTTCCTCGCTCCGCACTTCGGTTTCTAACTGCCCCGCGCGCCTACAAGCTGCACGGGACCAAGAGACTTGCTAGCCGAGTTACGTTATCCTAATTTCAAGTGCGTTCATACATTTACGCACTCGTTCTTCCTTACTCACACACATTCTTATTCTCTCATAGTCATTTCTATTTCCTCACACTCATCCGTCCTCTCTCGCACTCATACGCAATAGGTTATATGTAATGATGGCGTAGAGGCTCTCATTCGGCCCACGCGTATCCATCCAACGACGAAATCCCACGGAATCTGTATGAACCGCGGGCTCGAACACAAAAAAATATTCAAATAATTAGTGATGAGACTTTTCAGTTCATCACTCGTTTCATTGGCATGAACCTCGACCCATGTTTGTTGAATTCTTATATTTATTTGTGCCGCGTGGCGACAGTCGAGGAAAAGGACGGTTTTCCACGTCACAACACTCAGTCCGGGTGGGCCACCCAGGAGTGCAGAGAAAGTGGGGTTTTGGCCCTAGAAAGCTGAGAGACGAAACCTGCACCTTCACAATATATATATCCATATGTATATAGGATCATTGCAGCCGATCGTCGCTTGGCCAAGGACGAATGAGCAGTGGGGTGCTCAGGCGCTTCCCATGATATTGTTGTATGTATTGTTATTCCTAATGCGATAAAAAACGAGTTAGTCAGAAAGTGATATTAGTCATCAAAAACGATTGATTGGTATTGGAGAGAATACCCAGGAGTGAACTTAATATTTTCGGTCTTTTCTATAATTTTCCAGTTTAGGAAAAATGGTTTCAGCTAGTTTTTTCGGTGTTTGTATATATGTATGTATGTATGTATGTTCCTCTTATGGCGTGGACGACGTGAACACGATATTTTACCAGCTTGGATATCTGAATACCAAAAATGTTGTTCAACCGACTCAAACACATGCAATTATGACTGGATCTTTAGTTTTATAATTTTGATCATAATGATTTTCACACATTCAAACTGGTGTTCAGTTTGATGTTAAAATTGGTGTGATACGAATGATTTCGGGCTTGTGCTCCCTCATGATTTCGTTTGATTCTCAAGTGTATCCAAGTACAGAAGGGATTGCATCGGAATAATTTCTTTCATCGATAAAAGTGGTATACAGACCTCTGAATCCCTGAGAACGAATTATAACTTTTGTGAATGCCATGAAAATTATTTTGAGCTCATGCTCCCGCAAAATTTCATTTTCGTCTCGAAGATAATTCAGTATTGATAGGTATGCCCATTGCCACCCCGAGACTGCACCCACAAACCACCTATACACCCCATGGTATACCCTAGGCATATATACGCCTCCGTCCATCATACGGCAAATTTTATAAATTGATTTAAGAATATACCAGGACTTTCGCCATTATGGATTTATGTATGGTCCTGTATACCTCTTTTGCGAACGAGAAAAATTATTTCCATCAATGCAATCCCTTCTGTACTAGGATACACTGGAGAATCAAATGAATTCATGAGGGAGCACGAGCTCGAAGTCATCTGTATCGCACCAAATTTCAACCTCAAATTTAACAGCAAATTGAACATTAAATTGAACACCAGTTTGAACTGTGTGTTTGAGTCGGTCGACAAAATTTTTGGGGTTCACATATTCAAGCTGGTAAAATATCGTGTTCACGTCGTCCACGTCATAAGAGAAACATACATACATACTGTGACGAGGTGGCTGTTGGCCACTCGTTATGATTCGAACTAGAGATAATTTAACACTGCCTCAAATAATTCTCTTTCATACTCCGTAGATCTGTAAACAATAATTGTTAATGGGTGAATGATTATGGATGAATGAATGAATTGAATAGGATTTATCAAGAGGAGAGAATTCATCCTGACCTGTAGCTGACAACCTGTTACCATCGATAGAATCAAGCCAACTTTGTTACAATCAATCATTTGGTCCATTCGGAATTGCTAATTTTCATTATGTTGCTATTTATCAGTGGGATAATACTGATATGCCATAGCAACGAATAATATTATCTGTTCACTATATCAACAAATACTGAAGAGGATATATTGCGATGGGACAGTACCACCACTACATGAAGCTGAAGCTAGCAGACGGATCTAGCAGACGCAGCGCGTCGTCCGCATTACGTTTCGGTTGGGACTGTATGACCCTACTTTTCCGCTGTATGCTCGTACTCTGTCAGATACACTCGGTCCCCGCCTGCACTCACTCCTACACACACAGTCATATAGCAACAAACTTCTTACCATCACAACAACGCTATGCATACACAAAAAAAATTAATATTTTACAAAAAAATAGATAGGAGTACACAGAATCGACTTTCATATGGTAACTTTCGCAGTTATCATTATATTAATTTACAAAAATTCTTAAACAATCGCCCAACTGAATTCGCTTCCTTAAGAACAATCTGTTACCGATACTCATTGACTGGGAACATTCAAATTCGCCATAAAATTACTTGAGAATGTCCTGAATCGATTGCCGTAGGTAGAAGTGTGGAGTCGGCCTTTTGCTTATTCAAAGAAACAAACGAGAGGTGTCGTGGGACACCCGATAGGAACGAAGTTCCTTACGCTATATGAAAAATAAAAATAAAATAAATGCACAGCACTGCTACAGTCCTATGACTATATTTTTCCACTAACTGAATCTTTCAATGTCTCTCCCTCTCTGTCTCTCCTTCGCTCCTTCCACTTCTTTCCCTCGCGCCGCTCGCTCTCTCTCTCTCTCTCTCTCTCCCTCGTTTTCTCCCTCCCACCTCACTGACGCGCGCCGCTACAGTACTAGAGTCATGTATGTCGTATACACAGCCATAGATGTAACGTACTATAGCAGAAGTGTAGGGAAAAGAAAAACTATAGCAAAAGTGTCGGTAAATTCTTACACTTTTCTCGGTCTAGCTCTCATCCGCGAAGCGTGTAACGCTACATAAAGAACTTCGTTTCAAAAATTCTCAATTGTGCGCGCGACATGGTGCAGTTACTTGACAACTGTCTGCTACCCATACGCATTGACTGAAAACATTCAAATTTTGGTATAAAATTACTTGAGTGTGTGCCCAGTTTATTGCCGTAGATAGAAGTGTGCACTCGGCCTTTTGTTTATTCGAAAAAATTCATAAATGATCGTGCGACATGAAATAGTTAATCAACAACAGTCTGCTGCCCATACGCATTTACTCAAACCATCAATATACGGCACAATATTACTTCAGAATACACCCAGTCAATTGGTGTAAATTTTTATATTTTTTTTTTTTAGAAAAAGATAATCGGGGGAATTTTAAACGTTCTGTTTTCTTTATGACTATTATATCTAGCACGGGTAATCTTCTCAGTATATAAAAAAACTATATGCAGCAGAGGTGTTCAAACTGTTCTCTTTGTCCTCCTGGTGGTCTCCGAGAGGACATTGGATGGCTATCAGCTGGGAACGTAGGTTTTATACCTGGTCAAACCCAGGTATTAGGCCAGCAGGACCATACCCCAAATTCATATGCAATGCAATGAGTAAACCTCATCCACAGGTCTGCTCACAATTCAAATATAATTTCAATACATCAACAGAATCTGACACAGGTCGGACGATCCCGCAGTACCCGAGTTAACACTAGATATACCACGTTTTTCGAAAAGGCTGGTTTTACCGTAGGAAAACCAGTCAAAATGACTGTTGTGGTAAATCTAGTGTTAAGGGCTGCAACTCTGATAGGATCAGTAGTGCTTTAGAGCTTGCTGGCCACTTAGAACGCATTGAGGGAGTGACCATGGGAAGGATTTCGTCCTGTACACTTAAATTGAAGTCACCCCTAAGTTACGGTCTTACTGGACCAATCTGGGGACCTCCTGGCTTCAAACCGCAGCAAGGCATTCAAATCAGTGTTATTCATGACACTAAAAGAGGTTAGAGATGTAATGGTATTCGTCTCTCGGTTGCATGTACTGTGGAGACCGAACCATAGAAAGGGGTGCCACGGGCCTGGACGTTCTAAGCCGTCATGAACATTGAAAAATGTTCTTGGTGAAAAGTCCAGAAAGGGTTTGGATTCGTGGTGGCAGGAGTTTCCTCATCTGGATTACGGCGGTGTACGACCGGCACCTACGTAAATCGAGTCTGGTATAGAGCAATGTAGATGTATCTCTTTTGAAACGGGAGAGTTGCACTGCTTGATTACAATTTGTTGGGCGCACTCTTCATCTGGAAAGTGCTAAGATAGGACAAAACTGCTTTGAGTATGCTCTGATGGGCGAGGTATCAATTCTCCAGGGGAGAAAGCCACATGGTTGCATTAAAATCTATTGGGCTACACAGCCGCGGTGCTAAAACTCTTGCTCGTCAATGAAACGATCAGCGTTCGATCCCCATGAGCATTTTTTCGTTCCTATTAATTGTACAATATAAAATATCCTGTATTTAAACTGTATGGCACATACTCGTCTACTGCGATGATTCTGCTGGAAGTTAAAAAAAAATTATATACAGTGATCGTACATGTTTTTTTTTTGTCATCCATCGATCCAAGTTAAAGATATTTCGGCAAAATCACTTGAACGAATCAAACCACATAGTCATAATAAAAAATTGTGTTTGAAAATCGCCTCACAGTTTTTTCAGGTCTATTCAGTGATGTACGAACATTGAAGTACAACTAATGATAAAATTCTAATAAAATGTGCCATATCGAATACGAGATGAATCAATTTTTACCCACTATTATATTGTTTGAACTTATCTTGCGACAAACGTATACATCAACTTATAATCAACATTCATTTGAAATCAAGTATAAATTATGAAGTGATGATTTTTCGATATTCATTAGATTATTATGTGTTTGTCTAACAGTTTATTTGTCTACAATGTTTATCATTTTCGTGTCGATTTTGCAACGAACTAGTACGAATTTCCTTGTGTCTTAAAATATATATGGGGCATTCCATGCGAAACCAACCATCCCGTGACCCGGACTATTTTTTATTTTGTTGGAAATTTTTTACTTTTTGTACCTACTGAGAGCTATCTTTCGAAATTTTTTTAGATTTTTGTCTCAATCCGTCCCAGCACAAAAGATTTTTCAACATTCTACACATTTTTTTCTCAAATGCTTGTAGCTTTTTCAAATACGAAGATATGGAAATAAAGTACTAGACCTTTTTTTTTCTTCGTTTCGAGTTGAAGTTACATAAAAAAAAATACGAAAAAGTATCGAAATTTACTATAAACCCGAAAAAAATATTTTGGGTTTGAAACTGAAAAAAAAACATGAAAATAATTTTTTTTTGATACACCTTAATTATGTTTTTATGTTTAAACAAAAGCCCAAATAAGGGCCACCCTAATATATATATATATATATATATATAAAATATAAAAGCAGAGCGTTTATATTTCCATAATATTTAGTGATAAAATATTCAGTTTCAAAACTTCAAAAAAAAAATGATTAATTACAATTTCATTACGATTCCTTCATTTATTTCATTTTCCATATAGCGTACGGAACTTCGTTCCCACCGGGTGTCCTACGACACCTCTCGTCAATTTTTTTGTCTAATTTTCGAATTTTTCTCTCGAGTAAGTTTTTTTTCTGGTTTTCTTAATGTTATAGATGGCAATCTTTTCTGTTATTCCGCGCTTTCACTTCTTCTTCCTCATTAATTTTGCAATAAACGATGGAATTATTTATAATGTGTTGTCTGAAGGAATGTTTAAATTTATTGAGATCATATAATCGAACGCAATTTGGTGGAAACACAAGATTCAACGGTGGCAAATTAACTGTGCTACGAAAATGATTCGTATCATCCAAAATTGACGTCGTCCTTTGAATTTCGTCCTTTTTACGGCAAATTTCTTGATGTCCATTCTCTGAAGGTTTCAAATCGCTATGTATTACAATTTTTTTCAATTCCATATAGTGCCTTTTTTTGTATACTACTTCGAATTTCGCGTACCGTTCAAGGGGTTAATATATAAGTTGATAAGTATATGTATAAGATATTCTGGAAAATATATTTATCAATCATGTACAAGTCACAAATCTAACCAATGATGAATTTGAGAATTAAATATACTGAATACTTTGGAACAATAATTGGAGTGCCATAGTACAGCACTATTTCCGTTGAAATATTCACAAAATTCTTCCCGTCTGGCTATCGCTTGATGAGAACTGTCGTTGGGACCACATTGTTTCACATTTTGGAACGCACTGCAATCAATATGTCAAAGTCAGCGATTGTTGGAGACAGATATTCATTGATCCAGATATCGTGTTTGTGCAGGCAATTTCAAAAGCATCCGATTGCTTGAACAATTGTCATTATCTTGTCGGCATTGCGATTGATAGGTCGTCCCAAAAGTCATCGATGGCTGACTGAAGTCCCGAAGTATTGTCAATTGTTCGCCTAACTCAGCCCAGACGGTAAATATAAATGATCCGATCCCGATTCAGACCGCCTTTCCCTGGAAAAGCCAGAGTACGTAATCTATCAATTGGAATGCTTCATAGTCATTACATATTAAGACGTATGGTGAAGCTCGTCCATCTATCATGAGAGGTTTACGATCAGGTGGGTGGATTCATTGCTTTTGCGTTGAATTTTCCAATAATTGGGGACTATCGAAAAATTTCACTGTCACTACGTCGTCCGAAACCCCGGTATCAACACATGTAAATATATGGTTTCCATGACAAATACCAAGCACTTCCATTAAAATATGTGAAACCCGCATTATCTGGAGATTGCATCTAAAAACATTTCGATAATTCATGGAATTCCACAACTTATAACGAACAATTTTGAAAAATTTCAGATTTTTTCGAGTGCTCTCATCGTTTCGTCTTTAATTTTTTCGGAACTTCGTCAGCATATTAGATACGTTGGAACAAAAATTCCCTATAAATTAAAAATTTTTCAGATCCAATAGTTTGGCTCCGATGCCATTTCGAAATTCATAGATTTTTATCAATTTGTCTACAAGAACTGGGGAAAATCAATTAAATAAGGCAGAAAATTATGTAAACTACTACTTCACGGCATGTGTAGTGACACTAATACCATTATTCGAATCACACGCCGTCAGAAAATTCATATATAACGTGAGTCAAGTATCGACTATTCAAAATGATAAGAAATCATTTTTTTTCAAAATCATGATTTTCTTATGAAAACGTCCAGAAATCGCTAGAAAAATGATTGAAAAGATCCGAAAATAATTTTGTTATAATCCCTATGCAATTTGGAACAAATTTGATCCTATTCATATTTTTCATACACTCACTTGATTTGAAGATACAACTGCTGAATATCCACATTATCCTTATTACATTATTTAATGCATATGTCAACAGGAAAGGACTCATAAAATGCCCAAGGAAAAAAAACGTATCTCTTATTTTTCCATTTAGAACATCAGAAAAAATCAAGGATAAAGTTGGACGGCCTGAGCGACGTCTAGTGTAAATTTTGCGAGGAATATCTCATATATACATACTCGAATAGCAACGTGTTTCCCATCAATCGCCTCATGCAATGACTCTATCTCCATTTATTTTCGAAGTGCTCAGCGCTGCTCAATCATTTTTGTTTTGTTAGACGTGATGATTTCACTTCTTTATGCAAAGTTGTCTATATGGCACTGCATGTTTGTCCGATAATGCCGCATACCGTTGTTATTCCCATCAGATCTTAACATACATTGAAGTAATGGGATGACCTAAAGCTAGAAATCCACAAAATGTGTAAAAACATTGACGAATATTTGGACTCACGAACTGTCTTCTCACCAAAACTATGAATAAATTTGATGTAGCTACTTTAATTTTATATGTGAATGGAGCAATTACATACAATAGGTCTTCGAATCGAGTTGTTTTCATTCTGGAATCACTCCAGGGTTGACTTCCTTCGAATGACACGATCGCAAATATTGCATGGTCGAATTCATATCGGTCACGTTCTTGAAATATAAGATTTTCGCAATCCCGTTTTTTGTTATACTGCCTTCTGGTTCCGGTGTGCAGTTTATGACCATGCGAAATGAAGGTTTTGATGAGACATATTGGAGCAGAATTCAAGAGATTTTCACTGAAATATCGACACAAACCTTTTTTCATGGGCGAAAATGGACGGTCTGATCCATCGGGTCGTTGTCTGCTCCAAGCCAAAAGTTAGGGTTTGAGCGTTGTGTGAAATGGTACCTTCAAACAGACAGATACAGAAGAAGCCATTTTTCGAAGAGATATATCATTAGATGACTCGAAGCAAAGACTATTGTAATTTTTCGCACTTTTTCTTCATTCTTTTTTTTTCAAGTTTCATAATCGGGAACTTCGAAAAGCCCTAGCTTCTATCGACAGGCAATGCTAGATTACAAACTCACTCTTCACTTTTATTTATTCCCATTCAGAATCGTGTCTTAGATACGTCTTTGTATATTTCTTTATTTAACTGTCTTCGATTGCAGAAGTTGACACTCTGAGAATCGAGTTTGAACTTAGTGCATTTTTCTTCTCTGTTCCAGATGCAGAAGTTTCGACAATACTTGGTATGCAGAAGACGTGGTTTGCAGCTGCTCTAATAATGTTGGTGCTGATCGCGGCTGGACTGATGGTCAGTGCTATTTCATGTTATTGTCGCAAACATGTGACCAATCCGCGACATTCTCATAATGTCCTCAACTCAAGAACATATCCTCCTGTCAGCTTTCCATGTGAGTGAATTCGTACATATTTCTTCAAAACTATCTAAACTTCATAACGTCACTGGTATGGTGGCGCGACTCACCTGCTCGGCGACACCTGAACTCCAACTCCCAACTTCGCATTTTCGTCTGGTAATACTTAAGTTGACTACAAGTTGGTTCATATTTCCAGCTCCAACCAGTTCAACTAGAGTTTCATTCATCGATATTCCAAAGGACTTCTATATCTATATTCGAAAAACTGTTGTGCTGTATAGAAATGTGCATCAAGTGCGTGCTGATAGTATTGTAATGTACTACAAATTCATGATGATTTTTGATATCGTTCCATGCTGCCAAATATGATGTCAATGATACTCAAAAACTGCGAAAGAATATTACAGGAACATTTCACATGGAATATATAACTATAACTATCGACCATAATTATAAAAGAGGTTCTCAATTATTCATGACGATATTGATGAATCTTACTGGATATTTTGAGAATTTGAAATCATGAATCTTCGAAAACCTGTTCTATTATCATAATCGCTTGCCAAAGCTACAACGTAATACGTCATAGAAATTGATGATATCTATCGAAAACTACCAAAAACAAAAAGATCTGTGATTGCATAAGATTCCCATGTTATTTTGCAGTGGAAGTAATAGACTAAGCTCAATATTTGGCCTGAGGTGTTTTTGTTATGCTCAGAAATTTTCAATTATCATTGATATTTTATTTGGTAGTATTGAACAATATCAGATATTTTCATCAGTTCGCAGTACACTGAAATATTATCAGCATGTACTTGGCGCACCCTCACTACATAGGGCAGTTGTTTTTTTTTCTAGATATCAGTGGTTTTCGTTGAGTGATATATTGTATCCAAAATTATTGTGCCCATCTGAGCTGGAAAACACCTCAATGCAAAAGCACCTTTTTTGAGAATTAGCCGCCTTTGTACACTCTATAGACGACAAGTACAGAAAAATACAATTCTCATGTTCCATTGTCACATTCTCCGCATTAAGATTCGCTGAATGGTGTGATCATATTCCACGAAATGATGAAAAAATTGGGAATCTCGTAGCAATACGTCTATACTGCCGGAGCATGTGTATCAGAACAAAAGTTTCATCACCTGCGAAGATACATCGATAAGTTGTCATCAGCTCTGAATTTGGGAATAAGCCTCCTTATTATACTTTGAAGAAATCACAGAGATACAAACTCATGACATAAGATTTATTATACAACTTATATCACAGTTATTTCTATGGAATTTATATTATATTCGATTTATTGTTATGCTATTTGTTAGACAAAGGACGGTATTTACAGCAGCTGGGTGCTCAAGGTAGTTCCCGCATGACCGTGGGGTCAAAAAGTGAATATTACAGTAGATACTGAAAATACGGGACCAGTGGATACACATATTTGGTTGCTTCTTTTGGAGACCGTACCTAATCTGCAGGAAGGTTCTGAGTACATACCCGTGCCCACACTATTCGCACTAGATGGTTTGATAGTCGTGACAACAGTACATTTAGACTATTTATTGATGGTGGTCGCCACTTCTGCAAAGGTTGAAAAATAACATTTCGTGAAAAGGCGTTACTGATACAAGAACCAAAGCAGAAATACTTTTGAACTGCAAAGGACACAAATATGACCAGATTTTAACGAATATCACTGTTCCGGCTAAACCAGAATCGGAAACATACGAAGAACTAATACAAATTTCAGTAGATCACATCGCACCAGATCCCGGTGAAGAGTTCCAACACCGCAGAATCTGTGCTGAGAGCGTAACATGAGCATGAATTCATTGTAAATCATGCAGCTTGACTAAATACGATTGGAGGTAATGGCACTCAAAACATCCAAGTACGAAAGTCAGGAAATGGGACAAGAGAACGCGAAAATAAATAAAATCTCAGTAAAGAAAAATACATGCAATGAAAAGAAATATCATAATAGCAATCCACAAGAAGAAGACAAAATTGGCTGCTACAAATGGGGAACGAAGGACCACGAAGCATACCAATGAAGATCAAAGATATATTATTATGTAAAAAGTGTCAGAAGAAAGGTCACCCACAGATCATCTGCCTCAGAGATCAAAGACAACTGTGTGTCGATCGTGCTTCCTCTTCCCCTGAAAAAATTGAAAATGAAGAGATATATGAAATATTCACAACATTTTTGGAAAACACAAGTATACAAAATGATGAATTCGACATTACATTACAACTAAATGGAAGTATGCATACCTGGGAGCTGGAGGCAGGGACAGTGGTGACGACATGCACTGCTGAATATTACAAAGCATATTTCTAAAACCTGTAACTACAAGATAAAAAAGTAGAATTGAGAACTCATACTGGCAAGATCATAAAACCCCTTGGAACCTGCAATATGAAGTAAAATATAGAAACAATTAAATACATGAAAGATTATTTATTATTGACAGAAAGGTGGATCCGGTTGTGAGAAGAGAGTGGGTACGAAAACTAAACTTACATTCTGAAATACATGAAACATATACAATAGGAAAGGAAATTACATAGAAAGAATTTGAAGAAAAATTATAATGCTTATTGAGACAATACGAAGAATTATTTTCAGATGAAATTGGATAAATAGAAAATTACCAAGCTTCCTTCAAAGACAATGTTACACTCGTTTTCTTGCAACCAAGACCAGTTCCATTCCCATTGACAGAATGGGTCGAAAGATTGATCGATTGGAACAAGTAGGATTAACTGGAAAAGTTACTCACGCTCACGGGGGTACACCGGTGGTCTCAGTTGCCAAACGGAATGGGAAAGTGCGCTTATGTGCTGATTACAGAGCTACATTCAATCAAAATTAACATAATGATAACTAGCCGATTCCAAGAATTGAAAAAGTATTTTCTTAACTAAGTGGACGATGATATTTTTTTCCTTAGATATAGATCAAGCATACTTACGCTTGAAAGCTGATAAAGCTACTACAGATTGCAAGTCATGAGCACATGACAGGTACATTTAAAGTTCACCGCTTGATGTTTGGAGTACAAATCGCACCTAACCCACAGCAAACATACATGGATCAAACATTACACGGACTGTCAGAAACTACGTGTTTCTTCTACGACATTACTCTACAAGGACGTACATACACAGTATTACTGGGTAGAATCGGAACAGTATTTCAAAAACTGAAAGTAAGTGAATTTCGCTTAAATAAGAAAAACTGCCAATGTTTCCAAAGCTCAGTCACATACCTTGGTTATAAAATGTATGAAAATCAACCACGCCATATACGAGAAAAGACCGATGACATCATAAATTGTCAACGACCAACTTATGTATCTCCAATAACATTTCTACGAACGGCCAACTATTATTACCAGTTCATTCCAAACATAGTATCGAAGTTGCACCCTCTACATAAGCTTCCACAGAAACAAAAGTTCGTGCTATTTGCAAGAATGTAAAATGAACAAATGTTTCAAAATTTGAAAGAGGAAGTATGTGGAGATAAGGTACTGGTTCCATTCCACGATGACTTACCTGTGGCTCTGGTTACAGACGCATGTCCTACCGGCTATGACGCAGTGCTGTCTCGCATTATGCCACATGGAACACAGCGAGTCATTACTTTTCCATCAAGTTCATAAACAGAGGCTGAATTGCAGCATCGATATGGGGCCTGAGGAATCCTTTCAATTCTGCTTTGGGCGGAAAATAATACTAATAATTGACTACTAACCTATGGCTAGAGTACTACACTCAGATGGAGCGATACCGGCGATTACAGCAATAAAACTAGTACACCATGGAAATTTACTGACTGGATTTAACTATGGAATAAAACTTAGGGAAACCACAAAAGACGCATGCTGACCACTTGCCAAGACTAGCACATACTAGAACTGAAACGAAAAATGACGGATATATTCTACAAAGCAACTGTATATTTCATAGAGTAAGGATCCTTATACCAAAACAACTATAACCTTAAACATTTGAAGAACTACATACTATACATACGGGCATGGTAGAATAAACGCATTAGCACGGAATTATGTTTGGTGAAAAAATATTGATACCAACATGGAAAGAATCGTAAGACAATGCAAAGTATGTTGCATGATACAGAAAAATCCTATCAAGTGGCCAGAATATAGGTGGGAATGTTCCAGGGAACCGTGGAGCAGAATTCTCATCGATTATGGTGGGCCATGAATAACTACTTTCTCATAGTCGTGGACGCATATACAGAATGGCTAGAAGTATTGTCGACATTAACAATCAGAGCCGCAGCAACATTTAATATACTAAGGAGGTTATTAACTGCATTTGGACTACCCATCGCAGTTCCGGATGCTTTAATGAAGATATATATGGAGCGGCTTCACTGAAGATTTTTCGACTTCCTAAAAGTGATTTTTTACAGATCTCGTTTTTCTAAGTTCCTTATCAGGACACCTGAAAGGGTTTGGTCTCCTGATGTATTTAGAAAGAGGTTTTCGAGACATGTTTTTTGAGAAGTCATTGAAGAGCTCTTCAAGAGCACGCCTTTTTGGAATTATGCCAAACCCTACCGATTGAAACTATTCTAAAGTAAATTAATGAAACCAGCTGAAATGTGAATGAATTCTTTTGTTTTTCGCCAAACAAGAAGAACATGAATAATTATAATGATCACGAAACGCAGTAGCTTTCCGCGCCGAAAACGAGATCATTCGGTCCAGTATCAGCAAAGATATACGTCCTCCAACATCCGACTCCCCGGTTATTATTATTTCGAGCTATGAATGAAACAACTAAAGGCTTATCCTCAAATCAGAATCACTTGTGTATCAATGTGCGCGGTCCCGCACTACATTAACGACGTGAGTTGATAATATGAAAAATTGGTTGTACGATTCTGCATTTAACGTCGGAATTTTTGTATGTGCACGTATAAAAGCTGATAGTGCGGACAATCCTTATCGCCCGCACACTAGTTTTTGGTGTCCATACTTAGTACCCGATGATATAGATGATTCACAGTGTCTGTAACATAGATTCTGGTATCCAGGTTTACTACCCGAATAAATGAAAGAATGCACGTCAATTCATCAATTTCGATTCAAGATAACAAAAATGATATGCACCAATATATCACCATTCTATCAATTACTTTGTGAATGAGTGAATGATCACTCAACTACAGGCACGTGTGATTTTCAACTAATTATTGGGCGGATATGTGTTGCGACGAGGTTTGTGGGGGTAGCTTACGTCAAATTGGGTGGTCACTGCAACTCTATGAATTTGACCAATTTATACCGTACAGTTTTATACCGCGACAACTCGCGAAAGTTTTGTTGAGCGCCAAGTGCCTCACGGGCACTAATCGATCTCGTAATAAAATCAGATCCCTTTACTTTATTTGGTAGAATAATGCTTGGACTCTTGGCGCGGAGAAACCCTCGGCGATTATTCTCCTGCTAGATTTTTCGGAAAGAAGGCGGGATTCAAAGATAGTGCTGAAAATATAACTTCGAGAAAAACTTATCTGTGGAGTATGTGCATGAGGTTTATTAAATAGAATTCATCTCTCGCCGATGCGAGTTGAATATTCCACATATTGAAAGCACAATGCGCGTTAAGAATGACTCGACAACTCGAATCTTCATACAAAATGATAATTGATCACGCGATCTTAAACAACGATACGCGAAACCGCTAAACCCTCTAAGATTTCTCTGAGACAATTCACACTCATAATAATTAACAATAACGGACATCATCCACACTCGTCATATAGTATTCATTCTAAAATTCATACTACCATACTCGCGGCAACCCTCGAGTATTCAATTTATGCTCGTCGTTCGCTAACACACGTTATCGTGACCAATTCATCGTTTTCATTCACCGTTCCCACCGCGTAGCCCTAGATCACTAAATGATCCCTTTGCGTCAGCGCATTTACCTACAATTAACACGCACGAGTACAACGTATCATGGTTACTGAACGATAAATCAAAGGTAGCAGCCTGTCGCTCGCAGCGTTGTCGTGGATCCTTCGTGGCTTGCTCGCGCTGCCCCAGATTGTGGTTGCTTCTCGATGTCGTTCTCTTAGTGTATCGCCCTCCTGGCAACCCAGATTATTGGCAACACGAAGGAAGCTTCTCAGAAAACACGCGTTCCTTCTTTTTCGCACAGCTGCGAATTCGAATTGATACGCACTACTTTCTCATGGACAATCCCAGTAATATAAACGACTCTTCGCGGCGTACACTATGTAGTTTCGACAATAGAAGAATGGTGAAAATGCTCTCTTCCGTTTTGAGCTGTTTCGATATAATGAAATGTTGCTCCCACATTCTTGGCGACGAATGATTGACTAGGCCAAATCTGCCTAAATACTGACCTCGGGTGTCTATGCACCTGGGAATAATGAAACGCGCGTTAGGTTTCCTCGCCCAGCACTTCGGTCTCTAACTGCCCTGCACGCCCACAAGTTGCACGGGACCAAGAGACTCCCTAGCCGATGTCCGTTATCCTAATTTCGAGTGCGTTGATACATTTACGCACTCGTTCTTACTTACACTCATTTGTACTCTCTCGCACTCATACGCAATACATTACGTGTAATTAATGATGGCGTAGAGGCTCTCATTCGGCCTACGCGTATCCATCCAACTGTTCCGACGAGTTTTTATTTGTAGACTGGATTTTTATTTGTAGATTGATTGTACTTGAAGAAGAAGGTCCTCGCGTTCCGGTGGATATAACAGTCAATTATAAAAATCAGATTTTGAATTGTTGTCCGAATAGGTAGAGGGATCGTAGCTCGTCACTGAAGCGTTCAGTAAAGGATTCGTGATCAGGGTGAATCGGATAGTGGAATTACTAGGTAATATTTATTGAATAAGACACTTCACAGATATTGGTTTATGAATAAGTTGAGATCTATGATGATTTCCTTCATTGATTTCTTTAACTTGTTATTATTTTAATTGAGTTTATTTTTATGCGATTGTTCAATTATTTCACTTGGATATTCGATGCGTTGAGAACCTTAACTGGTTCTGATCTTAAACCGAACTGATATGAAGAAATGTAAGAGTGTAGGCGTGTAAGCTAAGAATGTAGTACGAATGAAAGTTAGGAATTAAGAATTAAGAATGTAAATGTGAACTTGGTGACTCGGAGAGAGTTTATAGAATCGTGGTTCCTAGTCCGTGCTTACTGGTTTTGATTCTTCATTAATACTCTGATTTGTTGATTGAAAATTTGATGGCCCGCCATTGGACAGAAGGTCCGATGGCGGGTGACTTCTTAGTTGACAAAATTATTGCTGAGAGCTGAGTTGGCGAGTACAGGTTATTAACGCCGAAAAAATGGTTCTCGAACGCCCGATGTTGCGAATGTCGTTGAAATATTATATTATAACAATATGGTCTTACATGCTGAGTGGTTATCCTAAAATTTTATATAAATGGTTCTTAACATTAACTTAATTTGAACAATTATGGTTATATTCCGCAACGCAGCATAACGATGGGGGATTTGAGTTGAATGTTCGCGGTATGGCGATTGGGCGTGCGCGTGCGGCCATTATGAAAGCGCGAGGTTGATGAAAGTATTTAATGCGTCAGCATGTGTGATCATCATTGATGAGAATGAGTGACGTCGGTAAAGCGAAAAAATATAGCGGAGAGGTCACTGAAGACCTAACAATATGAATGAAAATATATAACCAAGGAAGAATAATTAAATGAAAACTCTTCTCGCTTCGGACACAAAAAAATGAAAATAAACTATAAAAATAAATTACTTTTCCTCCAGGTTTTTCTCGCCCCATCCTTGAACTAATTCATCGAGTACATATGTACTCGTCGATATATAGAGAACATCTTGCGAATGTTCATCCGTTATCCGAGTCCTGAGACTGGACTTTGCATGTTTCATACTCGAAAATGTTGATTCACACAAATATGACATTCGAAAAAAGCAGAGAGTTCTTTTGTACACCATATTGAGATTTGGGTACGTAGTTTCTTCCATAATGATTTTGACCGTTTGACATATTTTATTCGATTGTTTATTCAATATGCTGGTCGAAAATAGATATCAATAGCCAATTTGAACAGATTTTCCTGATCTAATATTACATTTGTGAACAAATATTTCATAAAACACATGCTTTCAACCGTGAAGAAACGAAAAATCCCAAAATCCATCATGGAGTATTTATGGAGCCCAATTATTAATTCAGTTACGAGCATGCATGGTTTTATCAGCGGATTACAAAATCAAATCTAAAATAGAAGAGGTTTGTAGGCAAATAAACGAACACATAATAGTCTAATGCATATCTAAAAATCATATCTTTATGATTTATACTTGATGTCAGATGTATATAAGTTGATGAATATGTTTGTCGCGACATAAATTGAACAATACACTAGTGGGCAAGATTTGATCTACCTTGTATTCGATATGGCCTATTTTATTAATATTTCATCGTTAGTTGTACTTTTACTGAAAAGTCTAATACTGAATCCCATTTATCTACGCACCCATGAAACTGTGGGTAATCTCATCTGTTCTAATCCTTTGATTCAAAGTTCCATGTATTTGGCGACGGGAACGGAAATTCATTTAATGATACAAATTGGAAAAATGATATGGCAATAACAATACAAATAGCATCGGAAACCATCGTCGGACGCGCCAAGTATGTTCATATAAAAAGTGAAAAAAATTCATGAATTTCTTCATCATCGGTGGGTAAATTGAATGATTCACATTGCATATCATACTTTATTGGAATTCCATATTATTACACTCATTATTATCAACGTTTATTGTACCAAAAATGAACGGGGGATCGAAAGTTCAAACTCATATAGCACTTCGTACATATCGCGTGTTTGACAATAAAAAAGAATGTGTGCCACAACAGCATGATATTGTGATTTCATATCTTTTTGTAGCATAAGTCATGTTTGAATTTTATTGTATATGCTTTCGACAACCACCATGGGCGTCACCTTTTACAGCAAAGCTGTTTTTTGTTTGATGTAACATATCAGGAAGAAGTTATAATCCAAATGCCGAAATTGAATTCAAATAATACAATCCATGATTGAGTACAAATAATATAATAATCTTTCATGCTTGGAATGTATATAACATCCAATGAAGTTCAATATTGATTCTTAAAATGAAAATCTATTATATAAAAAGTAAAAGTCAAAACTTATGAATATCATTTCAAAACAAAGAAAATTTTCTGTTTCATACTGTGTTTGAATAAATTTCGAAGATTGTTTGTTGGAAACATAATATTCATATATGTTTCAATAATCGATAATTAGCCTGGAAAATTTCAATAAATGTCATTAATTTTGAATGAATAATAACTTCTTATTCGAATTCATTTTTATTATTGAGTCAAATTCTTATATCACCGACCAATTTTCTTCATTAATATATTTGAAATTGTAACACCTTCCAAACCCTCCTCTCCGCGCTTCAATGATTTATGATATTACTCCTTTATGTATACATATATATTTTATAATCTCATCGCAATCCACATCAGTTGATATTCATTTTTATTTCAACGGTAATATTGACATTGCGTTAACCTAACTTCATAAAATTTCGAATTCAGTGGAGTCAATATTTCGAGAATAAGGAATTGGAGGTATGAATACGCAAAATTGATCTAAGGGTAATTAGACGACGCTGAATCGAATGGCGTTGATCATTTTGCAATTGAACCCCGAGAACATTAGGAAAAGGGTTGAACCGTTTCATTCGGAACCTAATAATTTTATCGAAAAATATATCGAACAAAAGTTGTACGGGACAAAAAAAATACGTAAATAACAAACGAGAGGTGTCGTGGGATACCCGGTAGGAACGAAGTTCCTTACGCGATATGAAAAATAAAATAAATGAAGGAATGGTAATAAAATTGTAATTAATCATTTTTTTTTGAAGTTTTGGAAATAAATATTTTATTATCAAATATTATGAAAGTATAAACGCTCTGCTTTTATATTTTATATATATATATTAGGGTGGCTGTTATTTGGGCTTTGGCGAAAAAAATTCGATGCCACCCCAAAAACATAATCAAGGTGTCTCAAAAAAAATCTATGTTAAGTTTGGAGGCGCTCAAATAATTGGAACACGGGCCACCGAGCGATTGGAATTTTAAATGTAAAATACATGTATTCATCCCGCGCATCTATGAATTTTTTTTTCCGAGTGTAATATTAATGAGAAAAATTTGAAACTTGGTACACTTATTGTGCATAGTATAGTGTACAAAACCAAATTTTTTCAATTTTTTTCATTCATAATTTTGTTAATGACAAGCTCTGTAGAGATGCCCATATTTAGTTTTTTTAAATATTTGTTTTCAAATAAATTTCAAATAAATTTTAACTTGACTGTGGATTTAATACGCAACGAAAAATTTGATTTGTATCAAACTGTGAATATATATATATATATATATAGAATATTTTTTATTTAAAATTAAATCTAAAAAATTACCAATGACTATATTCACATTTTCATTTTTGTTTCAGCGGTCGAAGTAGGGTTTCCTTGTTTGCATTTAGGATAATTCCGCTGGTAATCTGCAACAACTTGCAAAATAAATTGCTTTTCATTCTCGTCGTGAGTCAGTCTGTCGTTATAATCGATTATCAGCTTAATTCCCCTTTCCGCGACGTCATTAACAACGGTTAGATTTTTTAAAACTTCTTAACCGCGTTGATCACTTTTTTCCGATTTCTACTCAGACACATCGTTACCGAGGAAGCTGTGGTCAATTTGAAGTCTTTCGAAAAAAGCTATCGATCCAGGGTTTATGAAGAAATCGATGTTTTCATCTAGCAAAAAAGCAATATTCATATGCGGTACAATATACCGTTTGTCATTTTTTGTTTCTTCCTCACTCTGAGGGTGCTCGCTCCTAATTTTTCAACCATTTTTCTTTTGACCTCTGCAGAAACGGTTTCATCGAAAAAGGCCATGGCGGCATTTTCGGCAGACTGGCTCACGACGAGGATCAAAAGCAATTTATTTTGCAAGTTTTTTCAGATTATCAGCGGAATTATCCCAATGCGAATAAAGAAACCCTACTTCGACCGCTGAAACAAAAACGAAAATATGAATATAGTCATTGGTAATTTTTTGGATTTAATTTAAAATTAAAAATATTCTATATATATATATTCACAGTCTGATACAAATCAAATTTTTCGTTACATATTCAGTCCACAGTTAAGTTAAAATTTATTTTAAATTTATTAGAAAAAAAATATTTAAAAAAACGAAATATGGGCATCTCTACAGAGCTTGTCATTAATAAAATTATGAATGAACAAAATTGAAAAAATTTGGTTTTGTACACTATACTATGCACAATAAGTGTACCAAGTTTCAAATTTTTCTCATTAATATTATACTCGGAAAAAAAAAATCATTGATGCGTGGTATAAATATATGTAGTTTACATTCAAAATTTCAATCGCTCGGTGGCGCGTGTTCCAATTTTCCGAGCGCCTCCAAACTTTACACAGATTTTTTTTGATACACCTTGATTTTGTTCTTGGGGTGGCATCGAATTTTTTTCGCCAAAGCCCAAATAACGGCCACCCTAATATATATATATAAAAAAATACACTGCCTTTGTTTACTGACAATAGTGAAGAGAACCCAAATAAGTATTATGAGTGCGCGGCGCACTGCTACAGTCCTATGCATGTATTCTCCCACTAACTGAATCTTTCAATGTCTCTCCCTCTCTGTCTCTCCTTCGCTCCTTCCACTTCTCTCCCTCGTGCCTGTCTCTCTCTCTCTCTCTCACCCTCGTTTTCTCCCTCCCACCTCACTGACGCGCGCTGCAACAGTACTAGAGCCATGTATGTCGTATACACAGGCATAGATGTAACGTACTATAGCAAAAGTGTCGGTAAATTCTTACTCTTTTCTTGGTCAAGCTCTCATCCGCTAAGCGTTTAACGCCACGTAAGGCACTTCGGTCCAAAAGTATTGAACGTTCATCTTCGTATCTTAAAGAAATGAAGGAAAGACGAATGAAAATTTATTTCGCAAGACAGAATCACTTTTCAGCGAAGCACCACTATTTATGTAAGAGACACAAGATATGTCTCTGTTTCTCTTGCACTTGTCGGAGTGTGTTCTGCGGATGCGTTGTGTGTGACACGTAAGGGTGACGGAGTCAGACGGCGGGCGCGTGAGAGAAATGGATATAGGGTCGTTTGGGACCGTCAGTAAGCAGAGGTGTCCAGGCCTACGATAAAGGAACACCACTTTTGTTGGGTTTCGGTTTCATGGTCGGGGATTATGTGGGTCAGTACATAGGTACACCGCCAATGGGTACATGTAATGGAAAATAACTCCAATACATCTATTGACTCAGAACTTAAATATAACTTCTGGGCATCTATATTAAAAGAACAATGCATATTAACACATCTCATGAGTGAATATTTATTTTCAAACACAAAAATATCACTCGCATATTTTGTTATTAACTTCTACCAAAAGGTGTGTGTTTCGTTACATAGAATTAATGCAGTCACAGAGTACAAAAATATTTGTTCACAAATAACACATTCTACATCTCAATTTTAAGCGCCGATCGATTTGAATGATTATATTTGTCTAGTCTTGGCGAGTATCAAGAGACGCGAAAGCGTCTCGAGCCAAGTATAAGCCCTATATGACGTCACTAGCAGCACTCGAGGCCTACCCCTATCTGTACAGGTCAAATCAGTGTCCTCCCCTAGCAAATTTGAAAAATGCAGTTTTGAGATAAACGCGTTCAATGTGCCGAACACGAGCTCAGAGTCACGCAGCTGGTCGAATCCCTTTTTCCAAGCGAGGTTTAGCGGCAAAAATAATTCGAATTCTGCGGCCAAATTTCAACAACATGTTATGAGAGCTCATATTTTTGGATAATACAAAAAAATCCAATTTTTTTTATAAATGTACATAGTGAGAATTAATTAACGGATCGCAGTGGATGCTATGTCTTAAGGTTCTTCCCCGAGAACATGTCTGAATTATTTATTATTATTATAATGCCTGCTGCAACCAAATTCTTATAGAATGTGTTTTTCTTGCAGTTGAACGACGATGCTGAGAGTGCCACGACCATTTTATGATGCAAGACTACGCTACTTGAACTGGCCACAGGTCTTGCGGTTTCGGATTTATGGATGAATCGGTGAATCTTTGTAAATCCACGCAAACACCATCCAGAACCTTGACGAATGAAACCAGAGCAACCATATGCAATGATCAAGAAACAATTCAAAAACACTAGTGATCCATCTAGCCAGTCTGGCTACATATTTGATGTTCGCATAATTTTCCGAATTGCACCAAAAATTATGATGAATACTAAAAGACAATAAAAAAGAGTACATATAAGAATGCCTGCATAATTAAAAACTAGGCATGTTGAAGTGGTGGTATTGGTTACCACGTCCATATCAATAATTCATTGACATTTTGTTAGTTTGTTGAATTCATGTGAAAAATATAAGTGTAGACTATTCCCATTGAAATTTTTAAGTATGCGATCTTTGAGAAAAAGAATCTATATATGAATGCAGAAATATTCACTTAAGTAAGTCGGATTAATTGATTAATCCAATCTCTTGAACAACATGCTGCATAACACATGACTATTCAGGATTTCTAATAAATCATGAAATCACAATCATCAAGCTTGTAAAAAATGCATGAATTAGTTCTCCGTGTATTATGGTCTCCAATTAACACTTTCATCGCAATCATAAACGTTTATACGTGTTTCTACCCGCTCGTATCTTTGGGTATATCTTTCATCTTTTCATAACTCGATTGGTTGGTCATACATAACTTTTAACTACTAATTTACAGGTGATTTTTGGCGATACCTACATCATTCGAACTGATAATGTTGTGACTGTTAACAGTTACATATTCACATCGGAAATCAATATGTTTTCGTAATTAGATCGTTTAGCACAATTTCCTATTACTTCCCCTGCGTGTATGCGTATGTTTAGATACACGAATGGTTGATGCACATGCCATCTTTTCAAGAATGATTCATTGTGTTATCAATGCACTACATGGGTTGATATCGCTCTGTGCTGATGAGCAAACACCTGAATCACAGTTCCTAATGAGTAGACTTGAGTCATAATCAACTAATTTAATGATCAGGATTCTTCAAGTGACGCAACTTGATCGGATATGTCCATCAAAATCCGAATCAGTGTGAATGCCCTTGTGTATTGTACTCGTCTCTGGGTCATCGTCTAGTCGATATGCGCCTTGCCATTTGCTGTCTTTCATTCGACAGTGCCCGATATGAAGCACCTTCTGTAGCTACATTCCTGAGGTATTCCCTCTTATGATTGGCGATCCCACTAGGAAAATTACATCACCTGATATATTTGAATAAGTCTTCGTTGACAACATTATCAATGACCAAGTTTTGATTAATACAATTCATATACTAATTACCTATTGATCATGACGATATATATCACATATATACAAATTCTAACTTCCCAAAGGCGACACGACAGCTAGGCTTAGAAATCTTCGCCGTTCTCAACCCAAAATACACTGGAAAAAGAGTTTTTGCAGTCGGAATCGGAAATATTACCGAATCAGTTTTCTTATGGTAATAATACGTATCTTTATTACAAGAATGGTGGTATTGCTCCGACAAGAATATTGAGTTTAATCATACGGTTAAGACTGCAACTTGTGACTATGGCATACGTTCTGATATCGTCATAGCTAACATTCTCATAATATTGCAAATCGTTACTCTTCCCGGGTGTTTGATCGTGCGAATTACCAAGACATCTACCTATACATTCACATAAATAGAGCAAGGTTACGCAGTGTTTCCATTTCAATGTGCGTATCTCTCTATCGAGGAAACCTGGGTATTTATACTAGAGGAACCCAAGTGTGGCTACAAAAGCAAGAAATATTCTTGCTGGAAGAACACTGTTTTTTCAATGGACCGTGCTACGTTCCGAGCGGAACCCTGTTGTTCGATCGTTGGAATTCATCCTCAATCATAACTTATGGGCATAAACAAGTATGGAACAAGTGTTGATTGTACAAAAATCCCATTGTATCAAGTTATATTTCTGCATGTTTATTCTTATATATTTCCATGTAAATTCTATCTATGAATAATGGTCATCGGCTACGAAAAAATTATATTATTCCAAAAACGAATCAAAGTCGACTCAGTGCTTATTTGTCGATTTTCAGTCATCAGTTAGCAAGAGACTATTACAACCCACAAGGGGGCTGTCAGTCGGGAATTGGTGACAATAGACTTAAAATTGCACAAGTCGTGATGGCAACTGTTGGACAGATAACTTATGATGACAACGCCTTTTGAATGAAGATATGATGACAATAACGTATGAATACCATCAAAAAATTTTATGTGCGGAACATTACGTTAAAACAGTTCTTGGCATATATTTTCATTTGCTTGATTGAAATACTATCATTATAGATCAAAGTATAAGACATCTCGAACGGGCTCAACTACATAAAGAAAGTTATCTCGACAACAGATCAAAGGAAAGTTCAATAACACTTCGCGTGCAGTGAACTTAATTAGAAGGGATCAATTGAAGTTTCCAGACTTAGAAATAATAACTCCTGGATGATTGCGAGTTTTTTGTTTTAAGTGCCACTGCTTAGTTTTTTTTTTGGTGATGGTGGCATAAGAAATTCAAAGTTGTTCAATAAATCGCGTCAGATATTTTTCGCAAGTGGTAAAGTCTTCAAATGATATATAATACAATATTTTCCATATCAAATGAAGACTAATATGATAAAATATTTTATATCATCTTTTTAATGAATTCAAGAGTATATATTCGTTCATTCCTAATATTCAATAATAGTACATATCATATTGTAGCATGCTGAATAATGCAAGGAACCGAATGAAATATTATGGTTTGGATAATTCATCCGGAGAAGTAATAGCGATACTGAAGTATCAAATTCACATATTTATAAAACTTCGAGTTTTGATGTCCTCCCCTTCCCTGGGATCTCCATATGATTTCAAGGCACGCCTAACATATCAGACCATCCGAATGCTACGTCCTCATTCCTCGGAAAAGTATGAAATGGAATCTTCCAGTTGCTATTACTCTCGCAGCCATCTATAAGATATTCATATTCTCAACCATAATATTGTAATAGTATTGCTCAATGATATGTGACCAAAAGCGGGCTTAATGTATGTTACTCTCTAAAATTCTGTGTTGGATCATTTTTGCAATATGAACTGCGAAAATTGAATACCAACTACATAGAACCATTCATGAATAATCAAAACCATATCTATGTACCAAAATTGTATAAACTTTTCATACTTAAGAAGTAGAGAATGAAATGTGCAAACTCTCTTGATACCCGCGGTACCGAGATAATGAAACTATAACGATTCTGTAACTAAATTTCACATTTTTCATTATATTGCTGGATCACAGGATACTCGCAATAACTTTCCATCAGTGTTCACCTGCCAAGGTCTTATAACCGGGTAAAATGGCCACATGCCACAAGTCATAACCCTTTTTTATTCTTTGAACAATCACACTCCAATCATTACGGATATCTGCCTTGTAATGATAGATAATGCTTAATTTCTCTCGATCGAATTGTCGCATCCCAAAATTTTACGAACTGATTATTTGGACAAGCAGAGTGTGTGAAATTATTCAAACATTTACTTTTAATGAATACTTGTCTTATAGGTTATCGGAAACCTATTACTTCCATTGTAACCGCAATGCAGGTTCCGCCACGATATTGATTTTTATTTGGACCTTAGAAATATTTACGCTTTGGATACGCATGTAAAGTATCACTGTTCTCGATATAGTCACCCAATTGTTATATCGGAATTTTATGTGAGATCGTTCTCATTTGCACCTACTTTAGTGTTCTCATTTCGTAGATTTGGGGACAGGACCCGAATCTAATATGTTAATAATCAAACCCTAAATTTTTACTGAAAAACAAAGCATTTTCTAACTACTCATTTTGTACTGTACCGGAGATATTTCCGTTAGAGTATGGTCAATCGCATACAGAGTCGATTCCCAGCTAAACCAAATATCGGATCTTACTGTTATTTGGTGATATTCAAACTTTGAGTTCCCATCACGATACACACACCAAGTAACAACTACTTCTGTCCAGCCATTTCGTGTGTATCTCGATTAGAACACACGTAAACGTATATGAACGTTATTTTCAATCAGACCAGAAATCAGATAAAAATATCATTAGATGATATCTGTACCTTGAGTGCCCATGGGACAATGGATCAATTTTCCACTATTCGGATCGAACCGTTCTGTTGATTGATATCACTTTCGGCTAAACTAGGGGTCAAATCGAATTCACATGTCGCCATTTTTCATTTCCCCTATCTATATAAAAATACAAATTATGGGTTAATCAGGCGGGGCGATTTTTAAATTCAATTCAATATTGTCCTTATCACTACGTCATGACGAGTGAAAATGAATGAATTGCCGATATGACGTTGAGACGTGCAATTATGATGTGATATTTGAAACTGGATGTACATTCGACTGAGAATAGCATGAGTATATATTTCGATTTTTCTCGATAACATTTATTCACGCAATGACAAGTACAGGGTGAGTCTAATACAACATATTTTAGTAGTAGGGAAAACATAACTTTAGGACTTGCTAAGATCGCAAGGTAGACAGTCTGTCAATAAAATGGCATTTTTTACGATTGGGGAACATGAGGTGGTAAAATGGGACCAGTTGCGATCGGATTAATTTTCTTACAAGACCACTCATTTTCTTGGCTGACTATAGGTTTTTCGTTTTGAAATCCAATAATGTGTTACATTCTTGATGGAAAAACTGATTGATATTCCAAGCTATCAGTTGAATTGTGAGCGTCTGTAGGTGCAAGTTGGAAAAATATGAGAAAAACGTTGAGAAGCAATGGAGATTGAAATTCAAAATGAACAACTAGTGCTGGAGACATACTTGCACTTGACGATTGGACGCATTTAGATTAATTTCATTTGAATTCTCTCTACGGAAATGGTTGAGGATCGTGTGCCTGCCGCAATTATGCGCAGGTGAAGGATTTGAATACTGGATGATAACTGAGTTGATTCGTTGATTCACTTTTCATTTATAAACTTTGAATTTTTACTGGAAGATTACCTCAAAGCATATGTATTCCATCAACTATTTATTTGCGCTGTGATTAATGATTATTATGTTAAACCGAGAGCTTTTGGTTCGGAACAATCAATACACAAGTTGGTGTCGAACCCCGAAGTAACTCGACGAGTGGTGAGCCC
The DNA here is from genome assembly GCA_958496275.1 of Zele albiditarsus. Classification (NCBI taxonomy): domain Eukaryota; kingdom Metazoa; phylum Arthropoda; class Insecta; order Hymenoptera; family Braconidae; genus Zele; species Zele albiditarsus. Next base: position 4,037,004 of record OY292410.1, read on the forward strand.
GCTCTTTCTACATTTCATTGTCATTTTATCATCAGGATGAACTGTTGTTTCGGTTCGATATGATTCGAAGTAAGGGTTATGGCTCGCACGTGGCGTATAGGCCCGAATGTTTCACATTCTGTACATTGCCCTCTAGCCGATATTGCAATGGAATGTTCCAAAACAAGATGTAATTGTAGCTCTGGGCTTCACCTGTCATCGAAATACTTGATAGTGAAGTTAGTCCCATATAAACTATTGGCTACTGTTAAACGTTAGCCCATTCCCAATAAAAAGGACGGAATGTGGGGGCGGGGTCAATTTTGGACGATGAGGATCATTTTCGCGGCGCAGTTATCTTGCCACTGTTGCAGCTTGTGTTTTCTCAAAATTCCGTTCGACACTACCATTCCATCAATTTCGGCTTGCAAAATATGTCAGATATCTTCCCCGAATAGTCCTTCGGACAATACATTATGAATGATTGAATTGCTTTACGCAAATTTTTTTGGAACAAAAGTGTAAAATTGTACCGTTTGGTCTTCTCGTGGTACACTTTGAGATCGTGAGAAATCACCAGCGAATGTCGGGGGTCGCGCATTAAGCAATATGGCCTGATTCATCCACCGTCCCAGTTTTATCATTAGGTGATTCAAAGCAATGACTATTATTATTTTCAGCGCTTTTTCTTCATTCTCTCCCATTTTTCCACACGATTCACATTATCAGCAACGTTCAAAATCTCGGGATATCATTGATAGGTGGCACTGAATCACTATCAACCTATTTTTCAAGTTGGACGCCACTTGGCGTACGCGCCGTCCAAACGGGTAATAAATCAAAGATTATTTGCAGCATCCACTGACAATTGATTTTTAAATCAACGGTAAGTGACTCATAGAATAATATATATTCATTTCACTGCTTCCCCAATCCAATATATGTTTGATGACATCAAATATTATAAGCATAAGGAATCGATTCCCAAGTCCTGAGACAAGTACCCGGATAGCTAAGTAGCTAAAGCGCCTCAACGGATTTTAATGGAAGCTATTGCCCGTTCAAATCCAGCCTGAGGCCAATTACTTCCTTTGAACTTGTGTGATTGATCGTAAATATGCGCGATCAATTCGCAAATCGATTAATAGACACCATGATAAAAGTGGTTTTCATGATAAAAATTTGACCATATTATTTATATCAATAACCTTATTTTTTTTCAATAAAAATTTACATGACTTTGAATCGAATGCAAGTTATGAATTTTTGAGAAATTTACCCAGAATTAGTTGCAAAAAAAGTAAAACCACCCATTTTCCAGATTGGGAAGCGGGCCACATAAGAAGTTCCTCTCTTATGTAACTCACCCTATATAATAAATAGGGCGCGTCATTTCAGATTAACATTTTTCAATTTTCTTCGCTGGTTGGAGAAACGTCAACGTGCGATGATAGGAATATTTTCCCAAAGGAGAAAATCCTATATCAATTACAAGCCCGGATCATTGAAAAATTCTGTTTTCCATTTAAGGGGGAAGTCCTATCAATCTGACGAAAAGTGGATAGTTTTCGAGATTTATCTTTTCAAGAGAGTTCTAGGACGATTTTATCCAAACCCACGGGATTCATTGATTATACAGTTTTATACATTGATGAATTTTTCCATTAAAAAAAAAACAATCTTCATTCCATCAGCTGAACTATATGCCACGGCTGATGTGTTCAACCGATATGGCGGACAGAATAACTTTTCGGAATTTTGTCGGACACAAAAAATATTCATATATATGTTATGAATGATACCTTTCTCCAAGGAAAAGACCTGTATGATAAATTAAATCCAGAAAATTGTGGTAATTATAGCTTAGTTTTCATGAAGTACTTTTTTTAATGTAATTTTTTTGTCTTTGGAGGTACATATAAAAAGTTGATGTTAAACAATTTGTATAAAAATAGATCTATCCCCGACAGAATGTTATTTTGCAATATCCATCTGAATTTGAACCTGGTCGGATGATATGTTTTCGCGATATACAGCGCGCCAACTTCAAAAACATAGCCTTGAAATAAACGTGTTTGATGTTTGAGAGTGACCAGATGGTACCTGCACAGAGACAGCTTCGAAATTCCGTAACTCCGTCAATTTTTACAGTGTCAATATAATATTCCAACAGCGTATTCTTGAAACATATATCTTTTAGAAGAAAATATTTTCAAAAATGAAAAAAAAAAAAATTTTTTCCGTAGGACAGCCTTTTTAAATAACAGGGCAACATAATTTTCTTCCTTCAACATCACTAATCTCAACCCAAGAATCGTCTTCGGACAAAGTGCATCGAATACTTCAGCAGGGCATGACATTCTCATCAGGAAAGTTGATGGTGTCAAATCCATACGTCTAATAATTCACGATGTATAGATGTTGGTAGTCAGTTTCTGCATTCAATCCACGGCGATTGTCTTTTCCACTCAACCTCTTGACTGTGTAGAACACATATATGGGTGGGAGAAAGTCCTGCCACTTTTGTGTTATAATACATATGTGGCCATCTAAAGACAGTGAAAATTTTTGGCATGTAGTAGACATGTTCAGGATTTTTTATCACGTGAACATGTGTTACGTTCTGGTGGAATGTTTTGTTTGATTATTCAAGTTACAACTTGAATCTGATTGTTGATGAGACTGAAGTATGTTGGTTGAAGAGACGAGATAATATTGGAGTTCGACTTGAATGGTTGTTCTTGATATTGTTTGATGATTCCAATGTAGACGTATTCAGAAATAATTTAATTTAGATTTATGCTCCAAAAATGCTAAGAGATCGTGTGCTTGTCACTGCTATGCACAGGTGAATGATTTGGACACTGGATGATGTGTTGGTTTGGTTTAGTAGCATAGATGGTTTATTTCGTAATTGACACTTGCACGCTTCATTATATCATAGACTTTACAGTTATAGAAATATACACTGGTTATCTGATTGATTGCTCTTTGAGTTAGAGTTTTCTTCCTGCACTTGTTCTCGTTGCAGTGTCTGAGAGTGTCCGAGGGTTATCTGAGTGTCTAATAAGAGTCTGAGTGTGCCTGAGTGTCTGTATTGAGATTGTATTGAGTGTGTCCTGGGCAAACGTTGAAGTCGCTTATATATTGCGTTGTACGCTCTTGTCATCACGGGTGGGCTGTTCCTCATTGGTTAATTTGATGTGGTTCGATTGATTTCGCAGTAGGTCGATGCCTTTGCATTCGGACAGAGAGCAGAGAGCCCAACGTTGAATTTTCCGTGCATTGCCCTCAGCTCGGGTCTGCAGTGGCAGCTTCTGTCTCGAGGAATGTGCTGAAACTCTAGACTTCAGCAGGTGTCGAGGTGCTGAGCGTTCAAGTTCAGTGTCTTATAAACTATTTGTTAATGTTGAAGGTTGAAGAAATGTATGATGTTGCAGAATTGGTTGGCGAAATATTGCTCAATCCAAGGTTAATGACTTATGAACGAATGGATCTTTATTTGGCATGATCTTGAATCAAATGATTAATTAACATTATTTTGACAGTTTGATTGGTGTGTGTGTGTATGTGTATATGTGTGTGGATTTTGGGATTGAAGGTTCGCTATGATGTAACACATGTTTCATTCAAAACATCCGAAACATATATTCATAATGTCTTCTGCTAAACCCACTTTCCAATTCAAATGTCGCATTAGCATTATCACATCTCAACTTATTGTGGAAAACCAATCGAATTTTGATGAATTCTGTAGTGCCATTATTAGAAAGAATGCCACTTTCATCAAAACGGCAATCAGGTTTGAACGTAATAAGAGGATACATTTGAATTACAGATTTCTTGGAGACCTGCCCATTTCCAACGATTCCATAAATATTGCAATTATCGATAGCAAGACCCCAATATGAATATTATGCGCGGCGGGAAAATTCACACAAACGTTATTTCCGGTGTGACCTAAAATACTATCGGAATGTCATAAAACGATAATCAATTCTTGAGTTCTCACCAGGCAACACATCGGCTTTCAATCATCTCCGTCCAGCCGTTCCGTATATATTTCTATTAGAACGTGCGAAAGTACATGTAAACGTCATTTCCGGTCAGACAGGAAACGCAATTGAAATGTCAGACAACAATATCAAACTTTGAGTTTTCGTGAGGAACCGTTTCAATTTTCAACCACTCCCGTGAATTCGTTCAACTGATATGTCGATTAGAGCACGCGCAAACGTACATTGATATTATTTCTGACTAAACTAAATATCAAATCCAAATCGTATGCAGCGATTTTATATTCCACCCACCCACCCGAAATGGAAAGTAAAAAGCATATTTTTACTATACGGATTTTACTGTTATTTGGTGAATCATTGTTTTTGAAGTCGCTAAATTCTAATCCGGAATCCGATTTCCAAAATTCCAAATGGCGAATCCAATATGGCAGATGCAAATTTGAAAAATCATTTGATTCCGACGATAAATTTTATTTTCAGATGTTTGTGGTCGCAAATTTTGAAATTCGGCAAACCATCTCTGTCAAACTATTATCCATAATAAGTAACGGAAAAGAATATTCTCAAAGGTTTCACATCCCGCTCTCTGCTGAACCCAGAGGCACGAATGGAGGACGTGGTGGTTGTTGGTTACGATTTTATATTTTTTTACAGTTTTTGAATTTCAATGACTTTCAATTTTGAAACTCTGATTTCACATCAGATTCGAATTCAGCGACATTGAGAAACATGGGGTAATTATTTTCGTCGGAATTGAACGATTGTTAACTTTCACCTACCATATTGGATCCACCATTTTGTGCTTTGAGAATCTGATATCAGATTCAGCTTTAGTAACCTCAAAATTGTAATAGTATGATTATAAGGTGAAATTTTTTAGCCTCACAGAAACGTGGCATGCAAACCGTATTTTGGTCACATTGCTAACGGGTTAAGGAATTATGACAAGTCATGAAGCCGGAAAACAAGCGTTTTTCCGACAGTTTTATTCATCGCAATTGTCCATTACATAAGTTTCATTTCTATTGAATAGAATTGAACGTATTTTTTCATATTATAATTGGGAAGTTGTTTATAAAAAAAATAAACAATGGTGGCATTACACGTTTTTCTACGCCTGTTTTTCTTCAAGGAGCTTTGCAGTGAACAATGTATCACGCGAAATGCTGAAACGATTTTGGAAAAATGTGGTACATATTTTCTCCATACATATTAGCCCAATAGAATTAGCTCACAAAGGGGCAAACCCGGAAAAAATTAAAAGTAGCAATTTGCCTTCGGAATTCGCGGGGGGGGGGGGGGGGGGGGGTCACTGGTAGTCTAAATTTCGTTTTGCGGGAAAATCGTACTGTTGCATTTCCCGCCATCTTGATTTGAAGGGTTAATTTTTGTTTATTAAATAACTCGTTTATTTTCAATAGCACACGAAAAATGGTAATTACAAAAGATGTTTAGAATTAAATTTTCTACAATTTTGGTTCTTATCAATTTTTTTCTAGGATATATATTTTGCGATTTGAACCCCAAAAGAGGGGGTGAATTTTTGTTTGATTGACAACGAGCATGTGAAAACACTCAACGACCTGAGGTTCAAAAACTTTTGTTTATTAGTCACGAGGAACCAATTTAATTTCGCGACGCTTCCCCCTACTTCGGCAGCAGCAGAACAACACACGTACAGAACGTACCTGCAGGTGCAAATGTGGATGGAATGTCAAATCAACGCTACGGAGTGGGGGTGGAGGGGAACAAATCGTGGACTTGAACCTGTCCCTACAAATATCGATCCAGCACCAGAATTGTTGTTGAAAACTATCTCGTGCCGATGTAAAACGATGTGCGGGAAAATGTGTGGTTGTCGGAAAGCCGGACTCAAATGCTCCATCTTATGCCTCAACTGCAGCGGCGAAACTCGTGAAAACGTCGTCGCGATTCGAGAGCTACTAGATGAAGATGACATTGGTGGTGACGAAAACCGCCCAGAACAATTTACCCCCGACCCTCCTGAGCTTCCGGACGAATTTATTGATTATTACGAGGAAGAATCAGACGAAGGAAACTTGGCCGGACCATCGGCTAAACGTTCGAAACATACATAATTCGCATTTTGAAAGACATTCATAGTGTAAACAAAATAAAAGTTCATTATTTTCATTCTAAAAATTATACTGTTTGAAAAACTTATTATTTACACCCCCTCTTCTCCTTTACCGAAAGCGTGCCTCCCAAAAATATGAACACCACAAAAAAACAGAATCGGCATCATAATTTTAGCAAATTGAATTTTCAACCAACCAAATTGTCATCAAATTTTCACCACAATCAACGAATAAACTAAAAATAATACGGAAAAATTAATATTCAACGCGATAATAGAACATTCAGGTTCACCCCCACCGCTTCTCACGTACAAATCGAAAAATACCGATCCTACCAAAAAATTAATAGAAAGCAAAATTGTAGGGAATTCAATTTTAAACAACTTTGTTTATAACAATCTTTCATGTAAAATTGAAAATAAACGGGTTGTCAATCAAACAAAAATTCACCACCTCTTTTGGGGTTTAAATCGGAAATCATCTATCCTAGAAAAAAATTGATGCGAACCAAAATTGTAGGAAATTTAATTCTAAACATCTTTTGTAATTATCATTTTTCGTGTGCTATTGAAAATAAACGAGTTATTTAATAAACAAAAATAAACCCTTTGAATCAAGGTGGCGGAAAATGCAACAGTACGATTTTCCCGCAAAACGAAATTTAGACTACCAGGACCCCCCCCCCCCCACGAATTCCGAAGGGAAATTGCTACTTTAAATTTTTTCCAGGTCAAATTCTAATTCTATTGGGCTATATAGCTTTTTTGTGCACGGAGACATTTTTATTTTATCGAGTACTTTCCTTTTAATATACAAAAAATGTGACAAATGGTATCGTCATATTTCCACTTTTGTGTTGCAACCAATACCATTCGATGGACAATTTTGAGGTTGAATCCTTCATTCAAAGATGAGATCGATCCTCGAGTGAACCAATTTCATTTAGGAAATTCTGATTTCAGATGATGTGGTTCGAGCAATCATGCTCATCGCGGACATCCTTAAAAAAAGCGTCGTAAGAAAATGTGTGCGGGGCCGCCTTTCTACTTTTCCTCACTTTAGTGATAAGAAGAGAATTGTAATACCTGGCAAAGTGACTTTCTGACTGAACATAATCGATTTTTTACTATGCCACCTTATATAGGACAGTTGCATGAATAAAAGAATGTCTGCCTGTCTGCAGATTTGGGCGTGTTAACTAGGCAACGACTGAAGCGAAAAAATTGAAATTTCTCATATGTTTTTTTCATATGATATGAACGATTTATATGTCTGATTGATTCCCAACTTCCGGTTTGACCAGGAATACAGTTTTCACCAGAAGTATGAAACTCGATGGTTCTCTAGATCTGAAACCAAGGATGGAAAATTCCTATCATTCACCATTAACGTCACTCAAAATACCATTTCTGTGCATTTTTCAACGTTTTCAATTTGAAACTTGACATTTTCCTACATCCAGTACAGAAGATGGGAAATAAACGATCACTTATTAGTGTTCAGCTGCCGATTTGACCGAAAATACAGTTTTAATGCGCTTTTCAACGTTTAAACCAAGTTGTACTAGAAAGGGCTCAAGCTAAGAATTTGGGACTCGATACTTCTTCAAATCTAGCACAAAAGATGAGAAATGTTCCAAATTCATCTTTGTCTAACTTCCGTTTTCACCGGTAATACCGTTGTTATGTGTTCTTCAACATTTAGATCGAGTTGTGCTGTGAACGGCTCGAGCGAGGAATTTGAAACTCAATAGTTTTCTAGATTTGGTACGAAAGAAGAAAAATTTCCATCATTCATCAGAAAGTATAGATGTTGAAGACACTGTATGTCTTCATGAGTGTGCGAATTTGATTTCTTATCGCCCTTCCGTTTTCAATATGAATCATATGACTTCGGAAGGAGTTCGAATGTCCGCCAAAATGTATAGATTGAAATACCGGAGTAATGCGCGCGTAGTGAATCAACAATTTAACCCTCATTCTGATGATTAATACAATTTACTGAGACGATAAAAAGTATCGGGCAAGATCACCGTTGGCAAATGTTTTTTTTTTTATGAATTATTTGCCAATGATATTGACAACATCTGGGACTATATGAAACCAAAACAAAATTTATATATTGAAAAGCTAGGTTGGAAAATATTCCCAAAAAAACAATTTTTTCCGGTTTCATGAGTAGGTGTAACCTCACGAATATGCATGTTACTAAAAAAATGTGAACAAAGAATGGTCGGAAATTGAAAGATCTATGAAATACTACATGAAATTCAACCTGTAATTACAATATTTTCAAGCTCTGAGTGTTTCAAGACAAAATAACGTTCGAATTATTCATCGAAACGAAGTTTATTATTTGTGGTGCCTACCTCTTCCTCACTTACCTTCCTAGGGGCAAGCAGGGCTAGTCATGCAAGAGATGCTTCACAAGCTTCCGTGCGCTACAGTCCTCCTGAGAATAACGATATAAAGAACTACAACTGAGTGCCTCAATACTCAGTTGTCCACGATATTCCGTGAAATAAATGATATTCAGTTCACATTTGACTTTAAATAATAATTGAAACAATTATATGCTTATTTGGACTAATTTCCATTCAATAGCTACGGAATACAATAAACGAATGAGTAATTAGATCTGGATCGTGAATAAATAATGCAATTATATAATTCCAGATTTCCAAATCAAAATTGCTCCGATGCACCGATGCCAGTTCGGCAGCTGTAATATGATTGGATAGCCGCCGGTTCAGGGCCATCACGTATTCGCCCGACGCCATGATAATTCTCCTTGTTTCTTCTATTATAAAGATGTATGAGAAATACTCAAATTTATTTGCAAAATAGTATCTTATGGTAAACTAATTTATTTGTTTTTCCCGATTCGTTTGGTTCTGCGTGAGATGGATAGTTCCCGAATGTAACCACAATGGCCGCTTCTGTTCCTGTATTGCGTATGATAATTGTGTCCAGCATTTACAATTCATGAAGACCTCTCACACACACCCACCTACGGAGTTTAGAATTTCCCGAAAAATAATTATTCAGCTGGTACGTTATCTAGAACAAACAACTCAATTAGCACGCTCACTGTTCCCATCACAATAATACGTGGAAGCATACAGCAGTTTGCATAAGAATTTGATCATACATCAAAAATCAATCTTAACCAACACATAGCACACCTCTCACATCGGCTATCGCCAGTGATCCAAGTGGAAGTAGCGAAATTAGCTGTCTACCTTATCTGCCCGTCTCTATTAATTCCTCTATTCTTTCCTAGCTCAATCACCTTCTTCTTTAACATGTCTCACGTCCTTAATGTAAACTCGGCTGCATTTGACGCACCGAATACGAAAGAGGTCTATGGAACGAGTGGAGTGAATGTAGTAGTAGACTGTTCGAATGAACGGAGAACCGATTGATTGGTCTGTGGTTGATGTAAGATTTGATTCACTCCTGAGTGAGGATCTCCTTAATATGGACAATATAGTTTTCGACAAGTGCAAGATAGCGTAGGATTGTAATTTCTCTTGATGTGTCCAGTTCGATACCTTCCATACTTCTCTAATCGACACGTTACTGCATGATTAATTCTTGTTCCGCAACCATTTTTATAACTGCAAGAACAACAAAAAGGGAAATCATCGGGAAACTGCTAGTATTTTCATTCGCCGTAACTAGTGGTATACGCTACCTCGTCATATGTGATGAATATCAATTCTCAATAACTGATGACCGAATCATATTAACTCCATATTATATTATCCAATCCATGGAAATAATTTTAAGACCGATATCACGTTCCACTTCTTCTAATGTTCATTAACGCAGTGTCGGTGGTCCTGAAACTTATTTGAACTTCCCGTGTATTAGGTTGCGTTCAAAGTATCTAGTTGCACTTAGCACTAAAACACGAATTGTACATACATTCCTGCAATGTTATTCGCATTGGTTGAGCACAATTTTGTGAATTTTGAATTAGAATAATTCTTCCGGCCTTTTTATCTTCTGCAGGAATGAAAAATGAACAGCGTTCCACTAAAATAATGATAATAACGATACTACCCATATCCATCCAAGGATTATACTTAATGATAGGTAGGAAGGGTGGTGAAAGAATTCATTTTAATGGTCATCCACTTTTATTTGAATTGCTGGTGATGCTGAAAATAATTGTCAAATTGAATTCATTGAGTCGTCAATACTTCTTCGTAATTTTCTACCTTACCATCCCACAGGGGGTGCCAGTTAGCTGACCACGTTATTTGCGCTCTAATAGATGTATATCCAGAGCAACAATGGATATTAAATTCAAGTATTCGACCAACACTTGATGAAATTTCCTGAAACATTAGATTATTCGAATTGCTGTACAATGGACGATGGCGGGGTTGAAAATCAACGGTGCAGAAGGTTTTGTGACGTAAGAACATGTCAGTGTTCACGACATATTCGTAGATTCACGAGTCCAAGACATTACCTGGAGAGCTCAGTGGGTGAAACGGATTTTGAGGTGGTTACCACTGGTTCAAATCCAGCCTGGGGTGAATATTTCTCTTTGAGCTCGTGGAATCACTACGGAAATACGTTGTATTTTATGAATTTAGGTAAAACGTGCTGGTGGAGACGCGAATTTGTAACATTCAAATCAAATTGATCATTATAATCACCAAATTGCACTCCCAGTGTAAACTATCATCGAATCGACGAGTATTCAGTTCATCGTTCAGTGAGTACAAAGATCAGTATAGTTCTCTACGTCAAGTCCCAAAGGGGTGATCGAGGAGGCTACTAGTGTTGAGGATGAAACTGGAATATTTATGATGAAATCTAGAAGTTCCAAATATAGATTGGAGAATATATGCAATAGACGGATAAATATAAAAAAAATAGTGTAAGTATAAATTCAATGTCCCAAAAATCTGAAGAACAAGATTTTACATCGTTATTGAATAAAACATCCGATATCGTTACTCTAAATTCCAATCTTCATTCAACAAATCAGCAAAAATTACTCTCAGATGACGAGTGCAAGATGAATGTCGAAATCCGACATTGCCAAATTCACGATGTTCAAATATCGGATCGAATCATTTCATAGAAGATAAGTTCAAACTCATCGAATTTCCTGTTTTCTCTGCACAATTTTCAAATTTTTTATTTCGTTATCAAATATGAGCCGCGAGTTCCCAGCTTGTTGTTCAAATTTTGAATATTTCATGACGACTTCCTTTGCTTTTTGTAAAAATAATTATGATTCATAGTTCAGTTTATTTATTAGTTATGATTTTTTTCCATATTAGTAGGTCGATTCAGTAGTGCAGGCCTTCTTAAGAACCAAATTTGGAAGAAAATTATCATACGTGCCTCGTCGTCATCATATCTACGAATTGGTTTTTACGTGTGTAACTGAGATTAATTGGCCATCGATTTCGGTTCCAAGCATCCCAGTATTTGGAAAATGTCAGCACAGTTAGCAGACCATTGATAACAAAATCTGAGACTGGATTAGATGATGAATTCATCACTGCAATTATCGATGGTGAAAAAGATAGCATGCCTCACTGACACTATACTTGGCGGTAATAATCGGGATCAAATCTTTTTGCGAATCCGTATTGCGCTAATATACTATCAGCTCATACTTGGCGTGTTTTTTTTTATAGCGTAGCTGTTCTATGTTGATTTCAGTATCTGTTTGTAGACCAATATACAACACTTGCAACATTACAATGCCTTCAATCGCGCAGCTTCTCAGTGCAAAGAGGATATGAAATGAACATGCATGAATTTGAGATCAGTCCATCACAACGCAGTACTTGCTGCACCGAAAAGGCCCTCCGGCCTGAGGAAATCTATGCCAATAGAGGGGCAGGAATTTCAATCTACATATCACAGTCAAAGACGTTTTTATAAAGATTATGAATTCACATAGCATACTATAGTTTGGAATGAAAATAGTGAAACATTTCAACATTGTTTCCGTACTGGTACATAGTATCATCGAAATTTTTGCGTAACACTTCGCGTACCCGTCCTCAACTACATTCCACTCTACCTGAAAAATGTTTCCGATAAATATGCGATAACTGTTGTAGTTCTACGTAATTGGGTTTAAAAATACATAACTCCACGTAATATTAATTTTTTATGCAATACCTCTGTAGAGATGTATTTTTTAGTACTCTGACATAGTTCGTGGAGTTTATGATCTACGCGGCATCAACATATGGCAATAACCGAGTACACAACACAATAACTGCTATGTTTAAAACTATGATATATTGGTGTAAGAATCTCCATATATCTTCTCACAGCGAACCGCAAAGAATCGCCATACTTCCGCCGAATTTTTGGTCGAAAATTACATTTGTTTATGTAGTTGGAAAAACATTTACGCATTCGTAAAATAATTGATAGAATGGTAATATATTCGTGCATGTAATTTTTGTCATCTTGCGTCGAAATTCATGAATTGACGAACTGGTCATTTTATATTTTCGATATTGTAATAAGTCTGTAGTTTGCTGTTGACTGGTGTGATGACTTGTAGTTACTACGTGTAACATAGGACGTTAATCACAGCAATGAACAAATACTTGCTTAATGAAAAATTTATTGAATGAATAATCGACGCTGATGGAAGGTTGAGTTAATATTCAGATAAAATAATGATGCATTGAAGGGGGACTGAACTTCCTACCGAATTTCGCATCATTACATTGCTGTCGAGCTCACCATTTCACGCGTGTCGGGATGCGTCTGAACCTGGAATGCATTCCAAATTTTTTTTGACGTATCATTTCTCATATTGCAAAACATCCTTCACACTTGAGATTCGAAAAAACTCACAATAACAAACCAAAACAAAAATCTTTTTGACAATTCGTTCCAATTAAAATCAGGCATGGAGATTCTTCGGATAATCTACAAAAAAGTTTGATGCTGGTGTCATTTTTGTTGTGACATATAGGATATTAATACTGAATTTATATTCAGTAATACAAAAAAAAAATACATGAAAATCACTCATTGTCAATTAACAGAGTCCACGATTATTCACAAATCGTAACTTGACGAATTCATCAACAGCCATAATTTTCAATAAATTTAATCGAAAGTCCCCTAATAATTTTTTTATGTAAATAGGAAAAAAACCATCATATTGCATACATACGCATCACACATAGTGACTGTAGAGGAAGAGAACGCACAAAAATAATTTGAATTCATGTTCCACCACGTGTGAATACCGATCAGTGGTGTTCGATAATGTGTGAATGATTGCAGTCGAATAACGTGAATGAAAAAGTCCATCTATGTGATAGTATGATATGAATGTACTTGTAAAAGTTTATTTATATCTATATAACTTATGTAAAATTATCGCAAATAACCAATCGATTGTCAATTAATTTTTTCCATTCTCAAAATTGCATGTTCAGTCCCTCGTCTGCACTAACCGTTAAATTGAAGTCACAAAACTTTCAAGAATAGTCAAGAATTATCGTCAACATTCTAGCCGAATATGTAGATGCTCTCTTTTGTTTAATAATATATCACCGAAGGTGAATAGACTGTGATCATCAAATGGATTGAATAAAATTAGAAATCATAATTCATATTTGTTTTCCAACCACTCAATACATATGCAAATACTTTCTACAAGAGTGTTGGTGAAGGAAAAATTATCCAAAATAGTTTTTAAGCATCCGGATTTATTCCCTAGGCAACAAATAAAAATGTTGCAACCTTCAATTCTTGAATTATATGCGAATATATATGAGAGGTTGAAAGTTTCAAGTTGTGATTTGCAGAAATTTCTATCAATTGCATCTTGTTCGATTGAGATACTTTTCAGAAGATTGCATACCCTGTTCACTTCACTGATTTGTACATACATATATTTAATAGAATAACCGAATCATATGATGAAAGTACCAATAGTTCCCTCGCGATCGGAATAGTTTATGAGGTATTCGCAATGCTTAACCAAACATAGATTGATCGGCTGTATATTATAAGCGGGTGCGATTTTGCACGCGTGTACTTGGCACGAAACGCTACTGTGTTGTTCTTGTTGAATAAGCCAGTGCCGTTACCAAATAGTAGAATATTAATTAAAAAGGTGAGTGAAAAATATGAAAATTGGGAATCCTTAAAGAGGGAGTTATCGTGAGTATTTGTGCCAAGAAGAAAGGGCTGGCAAATTGTTTAAACAATTTATATTAATTGTTTGAATTTCGTTATTTTTTGTTTTCATCACGCCGCCTGCGTGTTGATGAAAAATGAAAATACGTTGTAATTGTAAGAGCCCTTTATTGTAGAGCATAAGATTTCACCTATTATACTCTGCGACCACCCTAGGCCAAACCTCATAGGTGAGGCGTGTGGGGCGATTGAAAATGCGCACCGGAATGATGCAACTTTCCGGGTCGCGGCATACGCCTGACGGCACATTTCGATTAATAAAAGGACAAACATATCTCAGTTTTTCGGCATAAACGAAGAAATTCATAGATAATCCGAATCGTTTAGAAAAATTTTGGATTCATATTCGACCAAATTCGGCAAATTTTTCGATTTTTGAGTTCTATGATTACAGAATATAACAAATTTTCTTTCATCAACTTCGAAGGGCTCCCACCTTTTTTGGGTAAATCGCGTAATCTTTACCCCTCTTAATCTTAGGGATTTTTGTCCTCTAAACAGTGGTATATAGTTTTTTGGGTTCAGGTGCATTTTCTCGGGTTAAAAAGGTGGAAAGTCAATAATTTGTACCTTTCAACCCCATAAACAGGTAGTTAGAAACAAAAATATTTTTTTATTCACTTTTTCAATCGAATGGTAATCTGAAAACTGAGAGGTAGCCATTTGAAAAAAAAATTTTCTCTCATTATTCCACAAGAATTCTATCAACAATTAGTTGTGACCAATTGATTCTATTTTTTTTTATATTCATATATCTTGAATTTACATATAATTGGAACGATATCAATTCTCATCCTTCACCGTGGAAGGAATTTCTTCGGAACAGAGTGTCATCAATCCAAGATCTTGTTCCAACCAGCGTATGGAAATTTGTTCCGGGCAAAGAAAATCCAGCCGATTGTGCTTCACGCGGGCAAAGTATCTCCCAGCTCGAGAAGCATCAACTGTGGTGGAAAGGCCCACCATGGCTACTCAAACAGGCAAACTCATGGCCTGCATTTCAGTATGCTCATGACTCAAAGGCGCAACTCGAAGAGCAACCAGGACTCTCACTCATCGTGATATCTACTCGGCCACAATATCATTGGGAGATGATACTCAGGTATTCGTCCCTCACTCGATTGCTTGGGTTGACGTCAATCTGCTTTCGAGTAGGGCGAATGATTGAGAAAATGTCACACTCATCATTACGGTATCCACTCACGCCACAAGATATTAATGACTCACGTTTGTTTTGGATACAGTCTACTCAAGCAGCGTATTTTGTAACAGAACTCAAGTTGCTCCGCTCAGGCTCACCACTACCAACAACTCATCCATTCAATCGATTGACTGCCTATATCGACACTCAAGGCGTCATTCGTGTTGGTGGCAGGCTTAGTAATGCAAATTTGGATCCTGAAGCTACTCATCCAATAATATTGCCCACACACTCACATCTGACTCAATTACTCATACAAGATGCACATTGGACAACTCTACACGGTGGCACTCAATTGACATTAACTCATCTAAGAAAATCTTACTGGATTCTTGGTGGTAGAAATCGAGTCAGATCATTCATCCTGCGCTGCATAAAGTGTGCTCGTCAACGTGGCGAACGAGCACAACAACTCATGGGTCAACTCCCATCCTCACGGGTCACTCCGGCCAGACCATTTTACATAGCAGGAGTGGATTACGCTGGTCCACTCACAATTAAGACATGGCGTGGCAGAAGCGCCAAACACACAAAAGGATGGCTTTGCATTTTTGTGTGCTTCACCACTTCCGCAGTGCATCTGGAAGTGGTGACAGAGTACACTGCTGACTCATTCATCTCAGCATTCAGACGATTCACACGACGCGGAATCTGTCACACTCTTCACAGTGATTGCGGCAAAAACTTTGAAGGTGCAGATCCGAAGCTCAAACGAATGTTTAGTCAATGTACTCAAGAAAACACTCAGTTGTTCTGCTCATTCACCAACAGTGGAACCACATGGAAGTTTGATCCTCCAGGAGCTCCTCACATGGGTGGAAAATGGGAGGCTGCTGTTAAATCCGTAAAATATCATTTGGCTCGCACCATCGGTGACAACGTACTCACTCTTGAGGAACTCAATACTTTGCTGATTCAAATAGAAGCAGTACTCAACTCAAGACCACTCGAGCCACTCAGCAATGGTCCAGATGATGAGTCAGCACTCACACCAGCTCATTTTTTGATTGGAGATATACTCACAACAATACCTGAACCAACATTGGAATTCGTCAATCAATCACGACTCAACCGGTGGCAATTAATTCAACAACGTCTTCAACACTTTTGGAAACGTTGGTCAACTCAATATCTACAGACTCAACTAGCAAGAACGGAATGGCATCATCCGTCAAACTTAATTAAGATTGGATCACTCGTCCTACTCACAGATGAGCGCTTCCCACCATCAAAGTGACCACTAGCTCGAGTCATCGACACTCATCCTGGACAAGATGGATTGATCAGAGTTGTCACAATCAAAACTGCGACAACCACACTCAAAAGACAATAGCAAAACTCGCCGTCCTGCCAATACCTGTGGATCACGACTCATAATCAGCAACGCTGTTGCTGATGGCGGGCGGGATGTTTGGTCACTCATGGTGTGAGGTGGCAGCACTTCTCACGCACTCAACCAACTTGAATCACAAGTTGGATTAAATCAATCAATTGGGCATTCTATCGTGTCACGTAGTGTCACGATAAACCAATCAATCACTTGTGGACACTTATGGGCACTTATGAGCATGCGCTTGCGCACATCCTGCGCCTGCGCTTGCGCTGAACTGCAGCATAAGTGTCGACGCTCTTCCGTCGGCATCTTGACCATCATCACCGCGTGCATACCAACCATCTTTGTTCTGAACACCGAATCTAGCACACGTGTTGTACTCGATCCGATCGTCCAGCTCATCATTTAAATTCTGTTCTCATAGTGTTTTAACTTCGTTATTGTGTGTGCTCATAGTGATCAACTCAGTGTCGTTATAACTCAGTGACCAACTCAATAGTATGATTAAGGAAATTAATTGATTTTTCAATTAATTTCCGGTGTGCATCACCACGTGGCGTCGAACCAGTGGTGATAAGTGTGTGACTCGTATGTTCATATTGAATGCATTGTATGATTATCTTGAATGCTCATTATAATATTGTTCATTGTTATACCCTATCATATTTATACACGTTGATTGCTCAATTGACTCATTGATATTACTCTACACGCGGTCACTTCTCATATACACATTGATTGCTCATTCGAAACCGCGTGGCTAATAGTTCTACTCAACATATTTGCATTCACTCTTTTGATTCACCATACATCCATTCACTCACATCACATTGATCATCCATTTACGCAGTGTATACATCAACATTCATTTAGCACTTATTCAACCATTATTATTAAATATTTACTCATTCAAATTTTGTCAATATATTTATATTTTGTTATGGACTCATTCGCACTTATACTTTCTTGCTGAAAACCAATTATTTTCCACGGCAGCTATTTGGTTGGCAACATCCCCAACAGTAACAATTCGTGCAAAAATTTGGTTATTGCTAAGTTTCGTTGTTTTTCGTGAATCTCAGCTATTTTATTGCTTATACCCGTATATTGTCAATATGTTTGGCGATAATTCGATATCTTCCATTGAGAAAACGATTCTGTACATTACATTACTCTTGGGATTTTTAGATTCTTATAGTATGTCATCCCCTTAAATTTTCTTCCTTCGAACTTATGTAAACATCGAAAATTCCCTGGTTTTTATGTAACACCACAGACTTGAGGCATGTTTATAAAGAAAATAGATCTGTCAATCATATTGACAATATACGGGTATTAGCAATAAAATGACTGAGATTCACGGAAAACAACGAAAATAAGCAATAACCAAATTTTTGCTCGAACTGTTACATATCATTCCAATCACAGAATATTCCGCTGCGCCTTTTCAATGGCCTGCCACACCTCCCCTATGACATTTAAACTGGGGTCGACGCGGAGTCCAATAGGTGAAATTTTGTGCTCAACAATAGGCTCTTACAATTTCATCGTATTTTCATTTTTCATCGATACGCAAGTGGCGCGATAGAAGAAGACAATTTCAGAATTTAAACGAAGAATATGAATTGTTTGAAAAGTTTCCAAGACCTCTCTTTGTGGCACGAATAACCCTCCAAAAATTTTCGCATTTCCATATTTTCCCGTCACCTTTTTAAGTAATGTTGCACTTAGCATAGGCCGATTGGTAACGACACTGACCTAAAAGTAATGATATTTATGGAAAATATCGGGTAAATCTAAAGTTGCGTTTGAGAGGTAGTTCACAATCGACGATAGTTTACAACCGATAATAATCGATTATATATGCAATATCAAAATTTCTCGTCCTTGTCAAAAACAACTGATAATTACGATGAATATCGGATCCACCTGGGGTTGAGTTCGCGAAGAGTGCTTATTACGAATTTGTGAAGAAGTGGAAAACAAAACGTGATTATTTTTATCATTCACACTGTCAATACTGGATATTTGCGCAATGAGTAGTGTGACGAATGCGTCCGTACATGTACATGTATATAAATTTATCACATGTAAATTCTTCCCAATGTCGCGTTTTTAGCTCATTAGGCTGTTGCGAACGGGAGTTTCGATCATTAACTGACGATTTGAAAGAATTTATATGAGCAAGATGCTGCATTTCATACCGATCCGACATACAGCTCAACCGGAGAAGACACTTATTCAAACCTTCGAACGAATTATATGGTCTCCACAAGGGTACAATGGAATAGAACGTACGAGTATGTTACATTCTGAAGTTCCTATCAATTGTGATGTTATAATCAAAAGTAATTGTATCTATTAGATACTACTGATAATATTATCGAAGCGCTGCACAATAAATAAAAATCATTGATCGATATTGCGTATTATACATTTTTATAATTTCATACTATTATATACATTATTATCAACTCATATAGCACATCGTACATATCACGCTCTCGGCAACATAATCAATAATATTGCTAATTCATATGTCTATGTAGCATAAGTAATGATTGAATATTATTATATGTGCTTCATACGAATGCCAATGTCGCGCACCAGATGTCACTTTCTACAGCGAAGCTATTTTCTGCTTGATTTCATACATTCTTGTTCATTATAAAGTGTTTTTATGATTGCTTCACCTACCGTATTACATTATAACTATTATTATTCATGCGGGACATTCAAATTGGTCGATATAATCGATCAATATCGATAATAAGCACTCTTCGATGATGCAATTTTGAGGTTCATCCGATCTTCATTATAATCATCATTAGGTCGACTACAAGAGCGGTAAATTGGAACTTTCCCTATAGAGCCGTCATTACAATTTTGTTGTTGATATAACTTTTTCATAAATGATACTTGTTTCAGCAATATGCCATGTGCGTGACCTATTTTCTTGCAAAAAAGAAGCTACCACAGATATCTAATTCACCCTGACACTGACTCCGAATCGGCTTGATGTCATCCGTAACATCACTTTCGATATGACTTCTCAGGAATGCAAAACAATTAAACAAAAGAATTATGGTAACATGATCATGTTTTCATCATCTGGGATATCGATTAAAAATAATTACCATACTCGCTTAATGAGTTCTAGCCGAGTTTGACCGATTTCAACTCGCTGTGTGAAGGCGTTTATGGCGATTCTAATGTGAAGAAAATTGTAAAATAGATAGAAGTGCATGAGAGTGGCTCGCCGGACGAAGCTGTAGTGTACCGAATGTGTAAATATTTTCCCGCCGACATTTCAGTATTGCTGTCAGTATTGCTGTCACTGGACCATGAAGTTACTAACGCATGCATCTAGGAACCAAATCGGACGAATAGAAAAAATGTACTATCGTACCATAATATATATACGGCTCATACACCCGAAGTAACCTTAATTATCATGATCATTAGCTGAGGCATCTAAAATACTCGAAATCATCACAAGAGGAGCCATTTATTTATACTGAATCCGTATCTCAGTAAATTACACATGAAATTATTTATTTTTAGGTTTGATTTGTAGGGAATCACAGGTTTGATACAAGTATTCAGAGATATTTTGGATGAATTTGCTATATATTTATGGAGTTATTGATGACTCGATTATTAGTGGTGGGAAGGACATCGATTCATCCTGTATAAATAGCGGTTGGCCTTGAGTTCTGTGAGTGATGTCATACTTAGCTTATACTTGATGCGAATCGCTACCGCGTCTCTTGATTTATATATAGGAAAGAGCGGTACAATGCTGACCCTATGAGGTGAACCTAACCCCTCAAAAAATTTATGGGAATTGAAAAAATTTGATAAAGTCTAAGAATTTTTAAAAAACATTATACACCTGAATCAAGCGGTTATCCTGAGGTTGTCCTGATTAAACTGTTCGGGAAATGATTCATGATAAGAATGATTAGTAAAATAACCTTCCTTTCCTCAATGCTCCCGACCGATACTCCCTTATCCTTATATGCGGGGATTCATCATGCTCTATCCCAGCAGGAGCAGCCAATTGGCTTTGTATAAATAAGAGCCAGAATGGATGATTGAGTTGTCGATGAATTTGAGCAACGATCATCAACCTGCTATGTTAATTAATTTTTTATTTATTCAGCGGAAAACCAATCAAACTCAGTAGTTTGTAGAATTCAATGGAGGTGAATCGACAAGAATGTATTGTTGGAACGATTCTGTTACGGAAGATACGGACTAACATCGTTTACATTTGCACTTGCGTTTGAAGAACGAAATATGTAACACCTGTTTAATCCTTGTACAATAAAGTCCCGGCAAGATTCGTCATTTCTTTTAAGCAGAAATGAACCTACTTTGTTGATTCACTAATTAAATTACCGAATCGGAATCATCACTCTATTACGTTGGCTTAGCAATATATCAGTTATTCGTATACAATACGTTTCGCTTCAATGGCAGAACCCCCGTCCAGTATTCAATGCCTTTTACTATTCGCTAGAGCACTGAACACGAGAGTGATCTCTTTGTTGAGTGTGATGACGCTCGTGGTCGCCGAGAAATGTTCCCACTTATGCGTATCGACGCATAATACGTGCGCGTAAGGCATATTTCGATCATCACTCAAATGCATCCACACTCATCATGTGTGGTGCCGATTCAGTGTGTGGTGCCGATTCAGAACATGGAATTATTTCTGGCTGAAAATATTGCGCTTTGTCATACTCCTCTTCTATGCGAAAATAGTTCCAAATGGTTCAGAGAGGACACGAAAAAGAAAATATTCATTGCATGCTTCATTCGGAAGTGTCAGCTAACTGATTAAGAAATATTTACTTCCTATCAGGTATCAGAATACGCTCTGTACTATGGATCATCTGTAGCTAGTAAGTATAGCCTCTAGTACAAGCGAGTTTGCGCAGGAACGTCCACTGATATCAGATAGTAATCGTGGAAGATGAGATAACAAGTATTTTATTCATGCTTTTATAGCATATGTTTCTTTCCTCACACGGTATTCGTCCATGCCGTCGGAAACATTCATCGCTTCTTACCTGATCAAGTTATGTTAATAAGGAACATACAATAGCAATGAGAAAGTGGAATTATTTCATTTCATCATACAGAATTAAAATATGATTGCATTTATTTTGGACCACGCCGGCGCACAGTTATTTTATTCCAACTCTGAATTTGGAATGAAAGTACAAAAATGGGAAGATCGGTAGTTAACTGAGCGGCAGTGAGAATTATAAAATGTTTCTATATGGTTGTTGCGACCACAAAATGTTTCGCCCAACCGTAGCATATTTTTCATTTCACCAATCACTTAGAGATATACATTGTTACACTTTATCGCGAGGAAGGAGTCCAATCCGGCTGAGATACCCCTTCAACGTATGAAGGACATGACGATCTTGTTATACGGTAGATCGAACCGCTTTTGGGCGCCACTTCAGTTATGGTACTGAAGAACCGCTTGATTTAGGGTTAACCAAGGAACCATTCGGGAAATAGAATAGTCGATTCTATAGATTACAGTCGTCCCTATTGTGCGCGAATGCCCGATGAGACTCTACTTCCAGGTCATGAATTTACCGCCATGCCAATCTCATCAATGGACGGTTAATCGGAAAGTTATCGGAGGCTCTGAATTCGCGTATACACGTTGGGTTACATTAGATGGATAAAATTGTGTTTGTATCATACCCCAAATTCTCGGATATAATATACTGCGCGGCTATGGATAGACCAGATGCGGGAGTAAATACAAAGGCAAAAAAAAAGCACACAGCGTATAAATTACTATTATACCTTTATTTCGACACCAGCAAACTTCTGTGATTTCTCGATTCCTTTCGCATGGCCACACACACCATTCACAATGTAATCCCCTCCAGACTCGCGTAATAATTAATATTTAGTCATCTGATTAATCGTATGTGATATGTCTTATAACCGTCTGGACCACTACTAATTGGCAAGTACGGAATGCAGCTAGCGTTGAGCAGCTGAGTACCTATCAAGCTAAACACGTCTCTTACAAAAACGCCTTGTCGAGAACGTATCCAACGTTGCAGTGCCTAAGTCTGCCGCATTGAGTACGGTCAAGGTGGAAATGTTGAATATGACCCCCACCTTGTCAAGTCGACGCATAGTGATGCGTATTAGCATCTTTCTAGCCGCGATGCGTACCGGCCGGATAGGAATTGACAGAATGGCCAAGAATAACGAATTATGCTCGGCTGATATACCAGACATTGTCACAACATCGATTTCACTACTATCTCATCATACCATTGTTCGAGACTTTCGACTCACTTGACTACCAATATGGGTTAGTGTATAAACTAGTCCGCCCACAATGGCAATAGTGCCCACAGTAACACAACACTTAAGAAGCTTCACGCGTTTCTAATGGTTATGGAAAGTTCCAAATTTTCGATTTAAAATTTTTTAATCTCTAAAATAAATGTACCATACATTTATTTTCTAAATTGTTTGATTCTCTACCGCACAGTTATTGAGATGAAAATGATTGAATATGGCGTTTTTTAATCCAGCTATTGACAATTTGTATTTTATTTATTGTGAAGTTTTTAACTCTGAGCACTTAAAAACTGATATAACAAAATTGAATATGTATAGAATAAAATTCAATATTAAAAATGGGAAAAATATAGTGGCAAAAATTATTTTCGAGGTTGATAATTAATGGCGACATAGACGGTAGACGGTTTGGTAACGCTTTCTAAGACAGCTAACTGAAAAAATGGCGCCAATTTCGAATGCAAAATAAATAATCAAACATTTAGAGAAAATATATATAAAAAATTTAGAGAAATATATATCAATTCAAACTTGAAAATTGTTATATTTATAGAAATAAATACGAATGTTAATAGTTATAGCAGTATACTACTCTATAACATTTTTATTTTATTTCATTCTTGAACATTGAGATGAGATATATTTTTTATAAACTAAAATAATAAAATTAAAGTAAAAAATTATAAAAAAAATAACAAAAAAACTGTAAGATCAATGAATCGACGTCCACTCAATTCTGCAACAATTCTAATCAAAATCATTAAAAAATTTATTTTAATAATCATATAGAAACCAAAACAATAGTACAAAAATAACCAGCATCGCCATGCTTAACCCAAAACTTTACACGAATTAATTTGGTAATATCCTGCTGGATTTTTACGCTTCGATCTATGACTGTTCACAACTCTACTTTTCCACTACACTATATTTTTGTTGCAAAATTTACCTTTCAATCTACTTTGTTCCATTTTTAAATTAAAAAAAAAAATGTTCATTCAAATTTATCTCCGCAGTTGTTTTTAGTGTTTCTTTGTACCCACACATATACCCACAAATACGAAACAAAAAATACTGTTGACACATCTTATTTTGAATTTCTACTATAGGAGTATTTTGAATATTTTCATTACTTTTGACATTAACTAATATGTACGAATGAAATACGAATAATTCTTATAATCAAAATAATGAATTTACATCATATTTTTGTCAGCCGGAAAAAGATAAATTACAGTAGGTTTTTTTGAGTCAATAGTGACCTGTCAATTTCCTTAAGGTACTGACTACGACGTCGACGATACGCGTATTGCAATTGCGCCTCTAAGAGTTGCCCATTGGAATATGTTCACGTAATGTCTAAGGCTGTTTCAAGTAAAGGTGATATCGGTGGTGAGCTCACCATCGGGCTGGGCAATGGTGAAAGTCATTGCACGTCTCCTTCAGCATCAGCTACTTATCTACTTGGATGACAACGATGCCTAAATCGATAGCCTAAAGCGATAGATGACTAAATCTTCTATCGCTCTCCTCTGTAAGTTAGTATTGTCGGTAATTCATGGTATGGGTTCGTGTAACGATGACGCCACATCCATTTCCCTCCCAGTGACTTGATCTGGATGAGAATGAAACGAAACCTTTTTTTAACAGTGGTGTTGACGTGAGTCCGCATTTGGTCCACGTGATGTTGATCGTCTGTCCCGTACATGTAAGCATGTTTCAGCGTGTCTACAGATGCTCCTTCGATTTTAATGAGATAGATTTTGTTGTTGATGCGTCTGACAACTTCGTGTGGGCATACACGGTTGTTCAATCGGTTTCTTAATGGAGTCCACCCTTTTGAAGATGTAGCTGCTAGTGTCAAGGTCTTTGGGTATGAACAATCTGGACTTGATGTAGTGAACTGTTGGCGTTGGCCTATATCCGTCTGCATGTGCTGTCGGAATCTCCTCATGAATACCTGGGGGGACGCTGGAGTGCTGTCAGTCACGAACAATTCACGAGGTATGCGCACCAGTGCCCCAAATGCATCTCAGCAGGAGAAACTTTTAGATCTTCTTTGTATGCTGTGCGTAGTCCAAGTAGAACTGTTGGTAGTAGCTCCGGCCATGGCGTTTGCGCGTTACATATGAGCGCGGCCTTGAGTGTGCGATGCCATCGTTCTACCAAGCCATTGGATTGTGGATGATATAGTGTTGTTCTGATCCGTTGAATGCCCAATAGTCGAAAAAGCGATGTGAATAGAGCAGATTCAAATTGGAGTTCTCGGTCTGTGGTGATAGAAAATGGTTTGCCGAATTGACAAACCCATTGCGTGTACAACGCGGCCGTGACGGTGTTAGCTACCATGTTACTGAGTGGAATGATAAGTGGCCATCGGCTGAATCGGTCAATTAGGGTCAGATAGTACCGCAGGTCTCTAATTTTTGGCAGCTCTATGAGGTTCAGATGAATGTGGTCGAGACGGTTGTCTGGGACGTCGATGTGGTTTAGCGTGAGGCGGTTATGACGATGTACTTTTGAGCGTTGGCATGGTATGCATTGTCTAGCCCAACGAAGTACGTCTGTCTTGATGACAGACAAACTTTCCTCTCAAAAGTTTAGCAGTGGCTCTGCCACTGGGACACGACAATCCGGAGATGGTGTTGAGCGCTTCTCGTCTCCCATGAAATCCAAGCCTCTGAGCAAGCTGTCCATGTGCCGTTGGAAAAACTGCGTGGTGTTTCGCAGACCTGGTGCCATGCCGAGAAACTCGAATAATCCGAATGGCGTCGTCACTGCAGTTTTGGGTATGTCCGACTGGGTTACTGGTATTTGGACATAGGCTCGGGTTAGATCGAGAGTGGTGAAAACTGCTAATCCGAGTAGGCGCTGGAGGATGTCTTCTCCGTGAGGTACAGGATACCGGTTTGGAACTGTTTGCGAATTTAGTTTCCTATATTCCCCAGTGGTATGCCCGTCATCAAGTTTTTTAAGCACCATATGGATCGGACTAGCCTATTGCCTACTGGACGGACGAATGATCCCACGGTGTAATAATAGATCGAAATCCTCCTGTGCGGCTCTCAATTTTATCGCCCGTGAGACAACGTGGACGCTCAAATACTGGTGGTCCACTGGTCTCAATGCGATGAGCAACAGCGTTGCTCATGTCGGTAGTGGGTGCGGTACTTGGTCTCGTGATGTCAATAAAGCGACTTAGGAATTCTAAGTAGCTTGCATGGCCGACACCGAAACAGGTGACCTGGTCGATGGTGCAGAGGCCATGGATTGCAGCCTCGGAAATCTGACCTTTGGTGGTGAGATTCTTGATTGAGTCAACGAGGCAGCAACCCTTCATTGTTAGAACTTTCTCACCGTATGTATGGATAATGGTTCCATTGGCAGAATATAACATTTAATTTTTTTTTTTTGAGATGATAGTGGATGGCGATTTTGGACACCTGCGAAATACCAGATCCTCAGTCAACTCAGTCAACGAGGAACTTCATGTTCGTCGTGCGATCATGGATGTGAAGGCGATGCTTCTTGGTTAGTGATGTGCTGGTGGTGATGCTGTCGGTCGACAGCGAAATCAGTTTCCCTGATTGAATGAACAGGGTGAAGAGCAGTGCATGGCCTCAGCACTAATTTTCGTCCGAGGGGGGGGGGGGGGGGGGGGGGGGGGGGGCACACCCTCAGAAATTAGAGATAGAATCCAGACCTCCCGGATTCGCACTGGCCCTTCTACCAACTGAGCTTTCCAAGCCTATGGCACTTTCCATTTCAATTTCTTGTGAATATCGAACCACACCGTCCATCATACGGCAACATTTTCAAATTTATTTTGGATGGGGTAAGGGAATAATTGTAATATGTGAATTGCTATTCATTTGACTCAAATAAAGAAATTACAATATTCAAATAATATTAATTAATTAAATTTAATTAAATAATTTATTTAGTGAAACGACAGTGTTTGATACATGCAATTAATCAGCAAGTGATGATAATATCTTCCTATTATTCATCTCAATCAAATGATTTTGTTGAGATGTTAATGAATAATCAATCACTTCAAATATATATTTAATCAAATTGAATAAGTACTTATATATCCCAAATAGACATATTTTTTTGTGTCTAGATGGAATTTTATTCAAATTGATACAATATTCTATTGCAACAATATTCAAACTAGTTGGCACTAATAAATCATAATGTAGATTATCAAATAAATGTATTCTTGAAGTAACAATATTTGTTCTGTCATCTCAACAGGAGTAATGGTTACCTGAACCGAATAAGTCTACCAAATATATTGATAACAATATAAATTATGTTATCATAATACGAAATTATTTGCCGTTAAATGTTAAGTTGTCGTGAACAAATTTCATTCCCACAACATAGGTTAATTGTAGAGAATAATTTTTTTCCTGTGTACGATCTATTATTAAAACCGTGATGAAAAATATTGACCGGAGAGTACATTTGTACCAACGATAATTTCCTTATTCTTTCCGTACAGAACACGGCCTGCTGTGACCACGTTGTGAGCCCTATCGTCGGGTGTTGCTCAACGTTCTTGATAGCTCTTTTGTCTGTGTCGCAAACTCGGTCGAGGAGAGCTTAATGGTGGCCATGCCCTGGGCCAGACTAGTGTGCACTGTCAGTAAACGTATGGTTGGGTGACACAGTGCGTGGTGTGGGCGTGGTGTTGATGGCCATTACAAATGAACCGGTTTAGTTCTCCATAAGCTCGTCTGCTAGTTGGGCCTGCTGATCGAGTGACACGTGTTATGTCATAACCAATCTTCTATTCCAAAATTCACGCACATATATACACGCACACACCCGTCAAATCATTGAAATAATGTTAATTAACTATCTGCATCAGGATCATATCAAATAAACGTTCATTAGTTTATAATTTATTCACCTTTGATTGAGCAATCATTCGCCAACCAATTCTGCAACATCATACATTTCTTTAACTTTCAACAATAACAAATAGTTTATGAGGCACTGAACTATAACGTTCAGCACCTCGGCATCCGCTAAAGTTTAGAAATTCAGCACATTCCTCCATATAGAAGCTTCCGTTGTAAGACCAACCTGAGAGCAATGTACGAAATATATAACGCTCGTCCTTCTGTCCGAACGCAAAGACATCGATACATTGCGAGGTCACATCGAACCACACCAAATTAACCAATGAGCGATAGCTCATACAAATAACGAAATTCACAATACAATATATAAGTGGGCTCACGGCAACAAAAAACAGACACTCACTACACACTTCACGATTTACACTTCACACTCACTCTCGTCACAACCACCAATCGTTCCATTCACTCAGTTCAGTTCAGGGCAAAAGTTAATTCAACCATCAACCATTCAAATGCAGGAAGGAAACTCCAAGCTCGAAGGGTGGAAATCATCCTATCAGTATATATTCAATATCTGTAAATTCATAGGTATAATAAATCGGTTAGTGACAAATATAAATTGAACCATTTAACGTCAACGAATCAAACCAGAACGTCACCCAACGTCCAAATTATTCACCTGTGCATAACAGTGGCAAGCACCTGATCCCTTACCATTTTTCGGACCAACGATCTAAAATGAACTATTTCTGAATATGTCTACATTGGAATCATCAAACCATCCAAGTCGAACTTCAATTCTATCTCGTCGCTTCAATCAATCCACTTCAGTGTTACTAGCATTCACATTCAAGTTCTGACTTGAATTATTGATCGAATATCCCATCAGGACGTAACATACGGTACGGAGAATTTTGAGGCACCTCACGATGGCTGATGGAAGTAGTGCTAGTCATTTCACGCGAAGCACATCCTCCGATGCGCGATCGCCGGCCAAAGCTCTTAATTGAAAAAGCAGATGGCCGGACTTTCTATCCCCGAGTTGAACCTCTGCTTGAGCCTTGTGCAGCTAGTAGTCCGCGAAGTCTGTGAGTCGTCTTATTATTTCTATTCCCAGTTTTGATACTTCTCCAACCCAGGCAGATTTTCTAGTACATCCGCTACCTCAATCATTGTGTCCGCGTCCAATGAACTCACGATATAATTGTATTTAGTTGAGTCACTTGTAATTCTATTCGTCTGGAACATCGTCTCAACTGGGATGAACCATAGACTAGGATTATGCTCCCGGAATGACGGAATTTCAATACGTGCCACGACTTCCATTGAGGCGAGAGCAGCGGCTGCCGTTGTGTCACCCAAAAACAGTGTAGACTGATCCTGGATGTTCGTCATGTCGACGAGTAGGTGATGTGTGGTGATTGGTGCTGATGTTCATGAAGACTGAGGTGATTCAATGCCTGAGACCTTTGTGGGCGAATGCTGAAATAGCATATCAAATTTGCGGGAATTTTATCACCACGTGGTTATCCATGAATTTGAACATGTGGGCGAGTCTTTTGAATGAAATAACGCGCAGAATGCAACTTGCACGTGGGCGAGTTTAAAGAATGACAATACACTGTGCGATGGGCGCGTCTATGTAATCCACTAAAATCACGTCGGGGTCACCAATTATAGTATGTGTGATTCCATGTATTTTCATTATTTGTGATCTTTTGGATATGGATTGCACTATATTCATAATTTCATTATGTTGCAATAGGTAAAAAAGCGTGGATTCAAATTGCGCGTGGTAGCTTTATTGGATATGCGGGAACGCTACACGATGGTGGTACTCGGCGGTGGTACTCGGCGGTGGTACTCGGCGGTGGTACTCGGCGGTGGTCGGATGACATGTGAGGCAGTAGTCCAAGCGTGGTGTGAACGTTTGCTTCCGGCGATGGAGTGGCGGTGTATTAGCAGAACATGCACGTAGTGAAGTGGATGGTGATGATAGTCTTGTCGGTAATTCGTAGTGTGGGTTCATGTAACGGTGACGCCAAAGCTCTATAGTTAAGGTATGTTCAGGCTGGTGTACAAACGGGAAATTGGCGGTGGTGGGATATCACATTTTTTGTACCAATGTGGCCCAAGACAATTTGCGCATCCATAATATACTCGCCGCGGACAAGCCTTATTTGGCATTTGCGTATTACCAATTGCACGGTACAACTTCCAATTCTGACGTGGTCGGTACAGTCGGTAACAATTCAGTCTAATTCCATATCTCGGTTTTGAGCAAAATCTGAAAAAAACAAACGAGAAGTGTCGTGGGACACCTGGTAGGAACGAAGTTCTTTACGCTATATGAAAAATAAAACAAATGAAGGAATGGTAATAAAATTGTAATTAATCATTTTTTTTTTAAAGTTTTGAAAATAATCATTTTATCATTAATTATTATATTTTTTTTTCTGATGTTATCTCAGTAGTCGATGCTTTAGTTGATTCACTATCCTCAACTTCTACTAAATCTCTTTGACAATTCATTGTTTATAATAACCAGAGTTTGAAAATAGTGAAGAGAGGTTATATTATGAGTGCGCGGTGCACTGCTACAGTCCTGTGCATGTATTCTCCCACTAACTGAATCTTTCAATGTCTCCCCTTCGCTCCTTCGCTCCTCTCTCTCTCTCTCATGTTCTCCCTCCCACTTCACTGACGCGCGCTGCTACAGTACTAGAGCCATGTATGTCGTATACACAGGCATAGATGTAACGTACTATAGCAGAAGTTTAGGGAGAAAAAAAACTATAGCAAAAGTGTTGGTCGGAAAATTCTTACACTTTTCTGGGTCTAGCTCTCATTCGCCAAGCCTGTAACGCCACGTAAGGAACTTCGTTCCAAAAAATGCACTGCTTTTGTTTACTGAAAATAGTGAAGAGAACCCAAATGAGTATTATGAGTGCGCGGCGGCTTCTACAATCCTATGCATGTATTCTCCCACTAACTGAATCTTTCAATGACTCTCCCTCTCTGTCTCTTCTTCGCTCCTTCCACCTCTCTCACTCGCGCCTCTCTCTCTCTCTCGTTTTCTCCCTTCCACCTCACTGACGCGCGCTGCTACAGTACTACAGCCATGTATGTCATATACACAGGCATAGACGTAACGTACTATAGCAAAAGTGTCGGTCGGAAAATTCTTACACTTTTTTCGGCCTAGCCCTCATCCGCCAAGCGAGTAACGCCACGTAAGGAACTCCGATCCAAAATTTTTGTTGACCAATCATCTGATTAAAATATGCGGATTTAGAAGAATATTTTTATATACCGATAAGCATGGATTATATCATAATTTTATTGGAAATTTACTCACCATGCTATGGAATAGCCTGATGTTATCGATGTGATATATTTATTCATGCGCGATATCTTTATCAACTTTGCGTCGTGAGGCGGCCAATTATCAAAGATTCTTCTTGAAATGATAGCGTCTAATATCTTCACTACTTTTTCCATTTTTCAGTCCAATTTCTTGCTCTTTCATGTGATTGTATACTAAATTATACGGAGCATCACTTCAAGTCGTGCCCTGTTTGCCGCTCAACTGACAGCGCATCAGGGCTGTATAGTCGTATTGGGACTAGTTTCCACTTTCTTTATGCATGAAAGGTAGTGTTATAAAATTTTTTGAACAGACAGGGCCCTGCAAAGACTTGGTTCATTACAAGACTGTGAAACCATTGCGTTTACCATGTGTTAAAATCGGTTTGTACGCGAGAAAAAAAATCGTCTCACCGTCCTAGGTATTACCATTTTTTTCATAATAGCTTTTTACTAGTACCTTTCGAAAGCTTTATGTATATACAATATGCTGCAAATAAATATAATAAGGCGTGGGAGGTAATTAGAAATTCGTACCGGAATTCTGCAATTTTCCGGGATGCACATATTGAGCATGCGACTCGCATTTCATGAATAAAATGTTAAATATATCCAAAAATTGTCGAATTAATTTTGATTCCAATTTCTTGGGTGAATATAGATATCCCCTCTTGATTCATCCCCTATCCGTCTCTCGCCTTTCCATAAATAGTTGAAAAAGAATTGTGGAGTGCTTCACATTTATTCTCCTTACTGGTCGCAAAATTGGTGTGAAAATGAATGTCGACCCTATTCGAATGTGCATATACTTGATGAACTTTATCGCAATAGATAATATCCCGGACGAAATTTCATGAATATGTCGAGGATGAAATGTCTGCGGATGAGTAGCCGCGTCACTGGAATTACTTAGGGATGAAATGTTTCCTTTTACTCAGTCATAAAATTGAAAATTTTCAAATAGACAGATTAATTTGTGACATCAAATAAATTTTTTTTCAAATCTCAATATGTTCTTAAGTCGATGAGAGGCAGCGGATTTGATGGTTCAACAACAATTTCTGAAAAAAATTTTCATTGAAAAGTGTTTATTGAAATTTTCTCCGACAAATGGAAAAAAAATTTTTTTTTTGCTAATCATATAGTTCCACGGTCACATCATTGGATAATGAAATTGCGAAGCAGTAATTTTTACAATTTTTCAAGTCTTAATTGTAACATATGTCTCACTTTTTTTTTTATTTTTTCAAATTATGACCCAAAGATTTGAGTGGAAGTGGAGAAACGATATACTCTCGTTTAGAGGACAAAAAACTTATAAAAGTCGAAAAATTCTCCGATTGGTGGGTCACATTGGAGAGGGCCTCAAAGTTAGTGATAGAATGGAAACAGAAATTTGTTATACGTATATAGACATAGAAAATCAAAATATTCGCAAATATGTGCGTCCTACGTAGTGGCCGTGAGAATATTCCAAACAACAGTTGCACCGTCTTGATGCCTACATTTGTAGAAATTATGATAAAATAATCCAATAAAGATATTAAATACATTTGATAAAGGTTGAATTTCATTCACAGAAGATTGGTATTCTTGTGGAATCTCTTTTATTCGCAATCTATATGTCTTACAATGTTCGGCGTTTGTTTGTGCTGAACAATTTTTTTTAGTTACATTTTGTTTACGATAGTAATAGGCATTACACTTCTCTGTATTAGTTTTAGGCATCTCGAAAACTGAAACAGAAATTAAGATGTATACCGATACTGGTCAATATGGAAGCTGCAAGAGATTATGGTTTAATGAATAAGTATTATTGAAAAAAAAAATAATATCTTTTTTTTTCGGTCTAATTGATTATTTAAATTTATTTATATTTTTGAGTATTAATTTATCTTGATTTTATTTTAGTGACTTGATTAATTTGAAATGCATTTTCATGTTAATATATGATGCTAAGTGTTCATCATAATTTGCTTTAGTATATTTCAAAGAATAATAAAAATTAATTTTAATAACAAATAATTAAATTTAAAAAATTATCATAAACAAAAATTAATTGATTTTCTATATATACATACATATAAACAATTAATATACAAAAAGTAATCAAAATAAATTATTCATTTATTTATTAAATATAATTATTTATCAAATAATAAAGTAATAATTTATAAATAATGTAAACAAATAATACATACCTCAGTTAACCTTAATGATACAAACAAATACTCTAAAAAAAGTTTTAAAAACAACTTTTATCATTTATATTCACAAATAATCAATGTTTTTTAAGATATTCACAATTATTCGACATCAATCACCACCGTATGTAATAATTAAAAACACATAAATAGTTTTTATTTGTATCGATCGAATATGGAGATCACTCCACACTGTACCAAAGAGAGATTTATCGACTTACTTCACAGTGTTAATATCTCATGTCAGTGTGCGCGCGCATCGTAAAAATTCACTCCCATCATTTTTTCTCTCACGCGCCAAAAGAAGTATAATTTCAAAAATATAATGTTTTCATTAACACAATTCATTTTAAATTCGAAGATGTCAAAATAGAAAATTTATGAGATTTCGTTTCTAATCACAATGATATGAATTTGTTTGTTTACCTTGTGGCTAGGCTATAGCTCCGTTAATTTTCACAAACGTTTTGGAACCGGTTTCAGTTTGGCTTCATGTGAGAATAATGTACTCACAACGATGACCTTGCACTCGGTTTTATTATAAACCAAATAAAAAGTAAGTTAACTCCAAGTAGGAACTATTGATTTTTGGGGTTCTGTGTGTACTCCGAACGCTTGACGTTAAAATTACCAGAAGTAAAGCGTCTCAAATTTTTGAATTGTTTAGAAGCTTAAGAATATAGAAGAATAGCAGAGTAAGGGAACCAGCTAAGGTTATCGGTTATTTAATGGCTGTTTCTGCAGCAATTAAGTATGGTTAGCTTTATATCAAACGGTTTGAGAGTGAAAAATATTTAGCGTTGTTAGTGAATGATGGTGATTATGAAGCCATAATAGATTTAAAAGATTGCTCCGGCAAAAAAATAGCCAGCGAAAAAAGCAAGAATGTCGTTTTGACTTCAGATTTGACCTTGAATAACTTTTGTAGAAGTAAATTTAGCCAAAATTGTTAAGAGACCTTTTTCGTAGAGAATTCAATTTCATTTAAAAATATTCATTGGCTTTGTTTCGGATACTGATTTTATATGAATTACAAACTTCCAAAATTGAAAACTCAAATTGTAAAATCGTACGAAAGTTTAAGGCATGATTATAAGGAAACGGTTTGTCTGAAAAAATTTCAATCAGACCTTTTTTGTAGAGCATTCAATTTCCTTCAAGAAATGCATTCAAGTCAATTTCGTTTATCTCGATAGTTTGGGAGTTATAAGACAAAAATCCGCTCAGTAAAAAAAAATCAAAAATTACGATGATAGACTTCTTAATTATTAATATTAGGGGCTCAAATTTTCACAATAATTTTTTTTTGTAATCCCAAATAATATTTTCGATATACTTTAAAAAAAAAAATTGTCGATTTTTTTGGCCCAGTCTAATGTTTATATGTGTGTAAATTTCGAAGTGGAACATTGGTTATGACGTAATACTACTTTATATACTTCTGTGGAGATAATAATATATTTACTCATCTTACTCATTTCCCTTCTGACTGTACTTCATAAGAAGAAAGAGGAAGTAAAATATTTTGCGTTATTGATCACTAATTAGATTAACTTCATCCAGTTTGTCGAGAACGAAGAAATAGGATTCATTTTAGGACTCGATGGAGGTTAGTAGAAAAAGGTTGCTGGCTGCACATATAGCAGTGAAACTGGTAAGACACCATAATTATATGTGGATTCATTCCGCTGAAGGTTGCTCAAAATCAATGGGAGCAGACATGACTAGTGATGTGATGCTGACGTTCAGGTTTTTTTCACCGTCACGTCACGTTCACAAGATTGTCATCTGACCGTTCTCAAAATGACGGACCGTCACAATTATGGCAACATCTTATGGATGTAAATATGAGTTTTATTGAAATTTACGTTACTACCGACTTTTTTGTGAAGAGTCGAGGGCCAAATTACAAGTAATTACAGGTTAGTAAATTTATTTATTATTGAATTATATTTAAAAAATTATTATACTTTCAATTTAATTAATATGTATTATCGAGAGACACGGTAGCGTTTCCTGCCAAGTACGTGCGCGCATGAGCTGGCGCTCATAATATACCGCTGACCCATCGGTGTTTGGTTAGGCACTACAAACAGAGATGAGTAGAGAGATTGCCAACGCCCGGCTAAAACTTGACGCATTTTTGACTGGATCGAAGTGGCGCTACCTTATCGGACAAGCCTCGAACTGGACCCACTTTCTGATTGGTCGAGCCAATCGGACCCACTTTCTCATTGGTCAACGAAATATATAGTAATAGTTAACCATGCCTTTTTGAAATGTGGGCGTCAGCCGCCTCGGAGACTAAAATATACATGAGTGGAGGGGGTGCCGCACACAAGCACAGGCCGTGTTGGTGTGAGTCCCGCACTTCGGCTCGTGGTTCGGTTAATAGAAGAGGGCAGAAATACTATCCATATCTCTGTTCTTACCGAATTCGGCCGAAGATGAACGAAGCTATGTCGCTACATCTACCTAAGGGTATGTGCGAACCCTTGACTTCGATTTCATGATTTCAGGTTAAAATTGAATATGAGTATTGAGATGGAAATAATGTTTCCACCGAATTTTCATTTATTCGCCCTTATGAAAGATTCATATATTCATATGTATATAAAATAGAAAATTGTATTGGGAAAATATTTAAATAATGCGATGATGCTA
This sequence comes from Zele albiditarsus, assembly GCA_958496275.1. Classification (NCBI taxonomy): domain Eukaryota; kingdom Metazoa; phylum Arthropoda; class Insecta; order Hymenoptera; family Braconidae; genus Zele; species Zele albiditarsus. The sequence continues at coordinate 4,073,310 of OY292410.1, forward strand.
TGTGTAGGCAAATGTAGTCCGAGTTCGTATAATTGCTGCTGGACCTTTCATATTATTCACTCTATTGGTACAATGGTAGCGTGCTTGCAAGCGATCTGGTATCTTCCAAGTTCAAATCATCTCAAAGTCCTACTTTTTTTATTTTCACATTTTCCACATTTTTCTACATGGAATATAACAAAAATCCAGACATTATTTTTTCAATGTGCGAATTATTTTCCACAATTTTTTTAATGCCTTGATATAGATTTTAAGTGAGTCAACATCTCACGAATTTTGAATTGCTACCACGAATACTGTGAATTTAGTACATTGAATATAGCTAGTTTCTAAATAGAACGATGTCAGGCAATCGACGGGACGAACGTTATCGAAATCAATAATCAAACTGAATAAAATTATGATCGAACCCAAAAATTACATTGAAAAAATATTAAAATTATGTAAGAGACCTATACGACAATGCCGCGTGTAGGCAAGTGTGGTCCGAGTTCATATAATTGCTGCTGGACTTCTCACACTATTCGCTTAATTGGCACAATGGTAGCGTGCTTGCAAGCGATCTGGTATCTTCCGAGTTCAAGACACCTCAAAGTCCTACTTTTTTTATTTTCAGTGTGGATTATTTTCTACAATTTTTTCAACGTCTTGATATAGATTATAAGTGAGTCAACATCTCACGAGTTTTGAATTTTTACCACGAATATTGTGAATTCAGTACACTGGATATAGCTAGTTCCTAAATAGAACGATGTCAGGCAATCGACGGGACGAACCTTATCGAAATCAATAATCAAAATGAATAAAATTATGATCGAACCCAAAAATCACATTGAAAAAATATTAAAATTATGTACAAGACCTATGTGCGAACCCTTGGATTCAATTTCATGATTTCAGGTTAAAATTGAATATGAGTATTGTGATGGCAATAATGTTTCCACCGAATTTTCATTAATGCGCCATTATGAAAGATTCATATATTCATATGTATATTAAATAGAAAATTGTATTGGGAAAATATTTAAATAATGCGACGATGTCAAGTGTAGGCAAGGGTGGTCCGAGTTCATATAATTGTTGCTGGGCTCATCACACTAATCGCTCTATTAGCACATTGGAAGCGTGTTCGCGAACAATTTGGCAACTTGCGAGTCGAGTTACCCCATACTACTGTGTTTTGTTGTTTCGTTGTTTTTTGCATGATTTCAGGAATGCTTTCGGCATTATCGAAATATAATAGAATGAAATAAATATCAAAAAGCATAGGTATATCAAGATATCAATGTTAATCTTCAATAAAAAATAAATTGCAAGTTGTGATCTTCCACTAATGGCGCATTAAGTTTCCCCAATGAATCTCTGCTTAAAGCCATATTTTACCACATTAAACAACAGATTACGATAGAGGACGTCTGCATGCTTTTCAATGACTATAATTATTTGTGCATGCAAGAATATTTATGGAATCGAATATATAACGGGAGTAACAGTATATTTTTTGGATTTAATTAAAATCGAAGTTTTCTGGAATAAACATGATTTTTGTATGACAGAAAAATACTTTATTGCGAATGAATATCTTTTTCCGAGAACAATATATATTTTTAATACATTACAATATTAAAATCAATTCGATCATATTTGAATAAGAAACAAGTAAGCGAATAATTTTACTCAGTGGACATTTTAACGTCGATGTTTCCTGTTTTGTCTCCTATTTTCATTCCCTCCGCGTTCGTATCGGTCTAATATTGAACCCATTACGATTGCCAACGCTCGATCCATCGGCCCCCGTAGACCATCGCGCGCTTCTGTCCGCTCGTGCAGCTGGTATGGACCTCTTCGACGTTGATACGTTCGGCGATGCGCGGGCCGGGGTTTCCCGCCCGCCGCGTGATTTTGGCCCTTGTGGTGTCCTGTGCTTCCTACACAGACATGAATTACATGTGTTAATATTGAAAATGGCTTCTTCTTCTTTTCTCCGTTATCGATGCTACATCTTTCATGAACTATTGCTTACCACCGCGGCTGTCGTCGCGTGTCTCCCTCGAGGGGTCAAATTGGCGGCCAGAATGAAACATTTTTTTCCGAAACTTGACGAATTTTTTTATCGCAAACTGTAGATTAGAGCAAAATTGTCGGCGAACACGAATGTTTTGAAATTATTTCAGAAACACGCTCAAATTTTGTAAGTGTAATCTCAAAATTTTTTTTTTTCCATTTCATGTTTTTGTACACCCAACCAGATGCACTTAATGAAAAATTTCTATTTTACGAAATAGTAAAAATAGTAAAAATAATAGAAGTGGCGGAAAAAAAAATTCGTAAAACATTATTTGAACAGGAGAAGCGAAAAAGAAAATGTTCGCTCTTTCTTGCACTCATACAGCGATGTCTACGCAGAGAGGGGAAGTGGCAGGGTCACCGCTATCAGGGGAAGTAGAGCAAACGATATTTTATCCTCACTCGTAAGCGGGACGCATTTGTAAAAAAATTCTATAATTTTGAGGTATACAACTTTATAAACAGTTGATCTTTCAATTATAGGAAAAAATGTTGACCTGGTTCTTATGTAAGAATAGACGAGTTGCATATTTCGTTCTGATCTTTCTCCTCAGTACTTATTTGCGTTCCCGATATATAATATTGAAGAATATTTTTAGGCCTTCTCCCGGAGAATGATACAATTATCACGCAGTCCATCGATTAACAATGAAAAAAATCGTGAAGTGTACAGAATGTATTATGAACCTTTTGTGAAACTGGTTTTATTTTGAATGTCGTCAAGTAGACTACACAAACCGGAGAATAGAAAGAGCGTGCGGGACAGAAAAACCCAGGAATATATATATATATGTATATAGGGGGGAGTCCCTCAGTACCGGACACATAGATTATTCGTTAAAAAAACTATAACGTACATAGAAACTTCGATATTTTATATTTTTTTAACAAACTCTGGAGTATTCTTCGGTGACATAACGATGTTTCAGATTTTTTTTTTATGTAAAACTGATAAAAATATATCTTTGAATTTAATCCTTAAAATGCTTGAGTCAGAGGAGTGGCACCTAGTACCGGACACTTTGAATACTAATACAAAGAATCAATTTAAAATCGCTAAATTTTGCAATGCTCACAAATATATGAACTAAAACACTCAGGAACGTCTGCGCACGTCTCATGAGCCCATTCCTCCCGACTATAGCACTGGATCCGGTTCTCTTTCCCCTAAAAACTTCATCAATGGCCTTTTTTTGTATTTTCCTCGGATCATTTTCCTTTCTTCATTATTTTCGATCGATTTGCCATTGTGAAATACTATAGTACAACAAGAATAACACGTCTTACATTAATATTCGAAAATTGAAAAAAAATGGTGTGTTGTACTGGAGGATAAATCGAGTGTCCGGTACTAGGGACCCAACATGCAGGATAAAAAAAAACAGCGTTTCTGCAATTACCACATCTGTTTAGGATTTCTCCAGTCTTGGTGACGGCGTTAAACTCATCGTGAAGTAGTTCTTCACCCAAACTGAGGCATTGCTGTGGCCTGCTCGTAAATCAATGTTTTACGACTTGCATTTTCTTCGTTCTTTCACTTTGTCATATTTCTACGTCGAGTGATTTTTGAACATATATACATATACTTCTGTTGGGCTCACACATATCAACATGTACTATAAGTAACTTTTATTTTGATACCATAGCAAAAATTTGATAGCAAATTATACTAATGTCATTTTTCCAAATTACTATGGTACATCGTAAATATTGGTTCAGATTATAGTATATTTTAATATGACCATAGCAATTTCTGTTATAATGTGAATGTTGTCCACCGATACTATGCAACCATAGTAATTCTTACTTCGATTTTCTCTCCTTCTATAGCTCTTTACCATCACCAATATTATTTGTTTATCAATAGTGTCCGGTACCATAGGTGCCGTCCGGCGTTACGGGATTTCCCCCTATATATATACATAGAGGACAAATAAAAAAGCAAAGCTGACCCGCGTGACAGATTCTGTTTGTAAACACGGGGGCCGACTGTCTCGAGAATTGATACCACAAGATTTGAGAAGACCGGTGAATTATTGTAATAAATTCGGAATTTGATATAAATGAAATGTGAATAAAGTCATTAGTAATATATGTACATACTTTGTAATACGAAATGAATAAGTAAAGAAACCACGAGCCGCTAGCATTGTTTTTCTTAAAGCGAATTCGGCCGTGATACTGGAAACGTTCGGACGAGAGCGAGATTCTAAATATTTTAATAATGAACGTGTTGTGCTAATAGAGCGATTAGTGTGGTAAGCCCAGCAGCAATTATATGAACTCAGACCACACTTGCCTACCCGCGGCATTGTCGCATAGGTCTCTTACATAATTTTAATATTTTTTCAATGTAATTTTTGGGTTCGATCATAATTTTATTCATTTTGATTATTGATTTCGATAAGGTTCGTCCCGTCGATTGCCTGACATCGTTTTATTTAGGAACTAGCTATATCCAGTGTACTGAATTCACAATATTCGTGGTAAAAATTCAAAACTCGTGAGATATTGACTCACTTAAAATCTATATCAAGGCGTTGAAAAAATTGTAGAAAATAATCCTCACTGAAAATAAAAAAAGTAGGACTTTGAGGTGACTTGAACTCGGAAGATACCAGATCGCTTGCAAGCACGCTACCATTGTGCCAATTAAGCGAATAGTGTGAGAAGTCCAGCAGCAATTATATGAACTCGGACCACACTTGCCTACACGCGGCATTGTCGTATAGGTCTCTTACATAATTTTAATATTTTTTCAATGTAATTTTTGGGTTCGATCATAATTTTATTCAGTTTGATTATTGATTTCGATAACGTTCGTCCCGTCGATTGCCCGACATCGTTCTATTTGGAAACTAGCTATATTCAATGTACTAAATTCACAGTATTCGTGGTGGAAATTCAAAATTCGTGAGATGTTGACTCACTTAAAATCTATATCAAGGCATTAAAAAAATTGTGGAAAATAATTCGCATATTGAAAAAATAATGTCTGCATTTTTGTAATATTCCATGTAGAAAAATTTGGAAATTGTGGAAATAAAAAAAGTAGGCCTTTGAGGTGATTTGAACTCGGATGATACCAGATCGCTTGCAAGCACGCTACCATTGTGCCAATAGAGTGAATAGTATGAAAAGTCCGGCAGCAATTATATGAACTCGGACTACATTTGCCTACACATGGCATCATCGCATTATTTAAATATTTTCCCAATACAATTTTCTATTTTATATACATATGAATATATGAATCTTTCATAAGGGCGAATAAATGAAAATTCGGTGGAAACATTATTTCCATCTCAATACTCATATTCAATTTTAACCTGAAATCATGAAATCGAATTCAAGGGTTCGCACATACCCTTAGGTAGATGTAGCGACATAGCTTCGTTCATCTTCGGCCGAATTCGGTAAGAACAGAGATATGGATAGTATTTCTGCCCTCTTCTATTAACCGAACCACGAGCCGAAGTGCGGGACTCACACCAACACGGCCTGTGCTTGTGTGCGGCACCCCCTCCACTCATGTATATTTTAGTCGCTGAGGCGGCTGACGCCCACATTTCAAAAATGCATGCTTAACTATTACTATATATTTCGTTGACCAATGAGAAAGTGGGTCCGATTGGCTCGACCAATCAGAAAGTGGGTCCAGTTCGAGGCTTGTCCGATAAGGTAGCGCCACTTCGATCCAGTCAAAAATGCGTCAAGTTTTAGCCGGGCGTTGGCAATCTCTCTACTCATCTCTGCTACAAACATCTCGTTTTCCGCCCCGATTGCGAGGAACTTGTTGATACTTTCATCATATAATTCGCACATTTAATTTCCATCGCGACCAAAATGTAATCATTTGGTCCAGTATCAGTAGAGATATATGCCTTTCAATATGCCATGTGCGCGACTTTCATTATTTTTTATTATAAGAGAAATAACTGAAGGCTGACCCACAAATCAAAATACTGCGTTCATTTCAACGCTGCGCCATTAATCTGCCAGCTTTGTTCATACCCAACCTCGCAGTATATTTGAAACCAGAAGACGTCACAGTATCTGTAACAGAGGTTATCACTACACGGAAAGAAAAAGTCCTAGAATTTTTGTTATGAAATTCTAGGAAAAATTACCATGCTGTCCTATAATCTGTGTGCATTTGACTAACCACAGAAAAAATATCTTATACTCGAGTTTTTTTTCAAAGAAGTATAAAGAAAAATTCTCAGTCGCAGCCCCACAAAAATTCCCATGCCAGCACAGTGAAATTTTGTATGCTTGACATGAAAATTTCGGTACCGATATAGTAAAATGTCTCCCTCCTTCTACACAAAATGCCCATGCCAGTATAGCAAAAATTCTTGGCCAGTACAGCAAAAATTCTTGGGTTTGACATAGAAATTTCTTTACCGATTTATTAAAATTTCCCTCTCCCCATCCAATAAAATTTCTTACACTATCATTCATTTACTTTTTAATTTGTTTCGTAATTTGACGGCATTAATAATTTAATAATTTTTCAATTTATAATAAATTGTACAGGATATGGATAATATAAGGCATGGGTGGTAAATGAACAATATGCCGGTGTATTAAATTTTTTTTTTATTTAATAATTACCATCTTTTTATAATATATTTTACACCGTTCGACGTACGAACCACATTCGTGATTTTATAACTAAATATTGTACTTGAATCTAAAATGTCCCATGAATATATTTGTTCCTGGAAATGATAATTTTCTGTGTGTTCATCAGATAAAATACTTAATAGTTTTTTTGAGATGATGTGAATTTTCGGTTTATTTGTTATCATTGTTATATTTTCAGACATAATGAAAGTTTGTTTTACTTGAATTTTTGCAGAATATTATTTCCTGGCTCTTCGAGAATTCCAGACAACTGCATATCTTTTTCAGCAGTTATTACAAGTCGACTTGGTAGATTCCGCAAATTTTTCTTCAAACATCCGTTTTCAATGTAATATTTTATTACACTTTTGCCCTCTCCACTTCGCAGCAAAATCTGATAAATTGGCAGAAAATTCAATTTCATTGTATTTTTTTCGCTTCGCAAATTTTCATCAATTTTCATATTACTTATATTTTCAATTATTTCCAGTCTCTGGAAATGTTCTTCCGATCCCTTAACAAACAACAACGAAAGTTATTATTGAAGATTGAAATAATATGCAAACCGAAACAATATAGGGAGACAATGATAGCTAACACACCATTGTACTGGGAAAAAGAAAAGAAGAAAAAACTACGTCAAATTGATCGCAAAACAAATCACAAATTAATACACGGGAAATAAAGAATGTGATAATAATATGTAGATAGACATATTGATAGATAGATCGGTAGACAGATAGAATGAAAAATTAATGAGAGGTGTCGTAGGACACCCGGTAGGAACGAAGTTCCTTACGCTATATGAAAAATAAAATAAATGAAGGAATGGTAATAAAACTGTAATTAATCATTTTTTTTTTAAAGTTTTGAGAATAAATATTCTATTATTAAATATTATGAAAGTATAAACTCTCTGTTTTTATATTCTATATATATATAAGAGGGTGGCCGTTATTTGGGCTTTAGAAGAAAAATTCGATGCCATCCCAAAAACATAATCGAGGTGTATCAAAATAAATCTGTGTGAAGTTGAGAGGCGCTCGGAAAATTGAAACACGGGTCACCGAGCGATTGAAATTAAAAATGTTGTAAAATACATGTATTTTACACCTTTTTTCAATTTTTTTCATTCATAATTTTGTTAATGACAAGCTCTGTAGAGATGCCCATATTTCGTTGTTTCAAATATTTGTTTTCTAATGAATTTCAAATAAATTTTAACTTGACTGTGGACTTAATATGTAACGAAAAATTTGATTTGTATCAAACTGTCAATATATATATTGTGACGCTGCACCCTTTTATTCGACTTTCTAGGGGCAAAAGGGGGCCGTCAGGCTTCGGGATGCCACTCTGACTTTTCCTAGTAGAGAACGGAAAGTAATTGAGGGTCAGAGTCCCCAATTACTAATTTCTTTATTAATTGCTTTAAAGAAAAATAATCAATATCCATAAATTATTATATTAGTTAATTATTATAACCAATAATTAATAATTTATTTAAATAATCAAACAGATGGATATAATAATTCGTAATATAAACAGAAAGAAAAGAATATTCAAACAATGAACACAATTGAAATTATTACTCGGAATATAATAGATTCCGTAATATAAATGAATACAATAATTAAATAATTCAAATATTAAATGAAGTATTAATAAACTTCCGGAAGTTATTTGCTTCCGTATTTGCAAAAGAAGAAAATAATGATAACGCAAATGACAATACGGTCAAGAATGATGCGATCGAGAATCCGGACGATTTTAACCCTTATTGCAATAATGACCCTTAAGACAGCGTCAGTTTATATCTCTCTCACACCTCCGCAATGTCCTCCGCAACAATGGAGACTAATTCCCCAATTAATTCTCTAATATGTTTTACAAAAATGAATATGTCCCTTTTTTCCTTAATTTCAATATATAAATGTTTTATCTTTCGGATAAAACATGCGCGGAATGGACAGGTAAACAACGAACAAGATTTTCCCAATTTTGATACGACCTATCAACTACTCGTTATCACTACTTTGAATAAAAATGGCGACTTTTCCAATTTAATATTGGTAATGAAAATTTGTGGCTCAACACTTACGGATGAATGCGGATCACACACACAAACTGATTTCATATTTATATAAACAACTTGACTCAATATAAACTATCTCAAACAAACAACACAATATTTAATAAAGACTTTCCGCACAACCATGTGATTATTCACAATACTTTACTATAATACAACACACACACATTCAGTACACTCTATCAAGCTTGGCGATCCCGGTGGGAATGAGGCCTCAGTGCCTTCGCTTCCGTATATTAATATCCTTTGTGAATAAATTAGGCCAATCCTAGCCACCTTCCTGGTCTAGGATCCAATCACATTCCTATGCAAATTCTAGATGATTGACAGCCCCAATCATCGCTATCTTTATTGATTAATCGATTTCCCATTGGTAGTTGGGTTACCGGAGTCGAGAGGCGCTGCGCGCTGCCTGTTGCCGAGCCGCCAATTCATCCGCATGTTACGACGCATTTCCCACGTCTGCGCATTTTCTCGCGCACATGCCGGAAAATAGAACCCCTGAATCCAGACAGATGGCGACTCTGGTATCATTATCCGTCAATACCATACCATCAGGTAGTTTATTTGGATTCATCAACAACAGTGGCAGTCTATCATCAAAATAATCATTCACGGCATCCGGACGTCAATTAATCATAACCGTAATTCCATAGCGACTAGGGCAATCCGGAGCTGCCAAGGCGAATCTGCATAGGAGCCTAATCATTCACCATTGATATACTGTCATTCCCAAACTGACAGTTCCAGGTTATCTCTGTTATTTTTATTCACATTCACTCATTCTCTCACTCACTCATGCCTTGTAATATTATTCGTTCGCAGGTCCAGAAAACGTAATCAATAAATCGGAAAATAATCAAATAATATTCAAGACAGGAAGAGAATTAATCGGGGAGCGATTATGTTCTATAATTTAGTATATTGCAAAGAGTGGCAACGGCCACCTCATCACAATATATATATAGAATATTTTTTATTTAAAATGAAATCCAAAAAATTACCAATGACTATATTCACATTTTCATTTTTGTTTCAGCGGTCAAAGTAGGGTTTCTCTGTTCGCATTGGGATAATTCCGCTGATAATCTGCAACAACTTGCAAAATAAATTGCTTTTCATTCTCGTCGTAAGTCAGTCTGTCGTTATAATCGGTTACCAGCTTAATTTCCCTTTCTGCGACGTCATTAACAACGGTTAGATTTTTCAAAACTTCTAAACCGCGTTGATAACTTTTTTTCGATTTCCACTCAGACACATCGTTACCGAGGAAGCTGTGGTCAATTTGAAATCTTTCGAAAAATGCTATCGATCCAGGGTTTTTAAAAAAATCGATGTTTTCATCGAGCAAAAACGCAATATTCATTTGCGATACAATATACCGTTTGTCATTTTCTGTTTCTTACTCACTCTGAGGGTGCTCGCTTCTAATTTTTTCAACCATTTTTCTTTAGACCGCTGCAGAAGCGGTTCCATCGAAACAGGCCATGGCAGCATTTTCGACAGACTGACTCACGACGAGGATCAAAAGCAATTTATTTTGCAAGTGTTGTTGCAGATTATCAGCGGAATTATCCCAATGCGAACAGAGAAACCCTACTTTGACCGCTGAAACAAAAATGAAAATGTGAATATAGTCATTGGTAATTTTTTGGATTTCATTTTAAATAAAAAATATTCTATATATATATTCACAGTTTGATACAAATCAAATTTTTCGTTATATATTAAGACCACAGTCAAGTTAAATTTTATTTGAAATTTATTAAAAAACAAATATTTCAAACAATGAGATATGGGCATCTCTACAGTTCTTGACATCAACAAAATTATGAATGAAAAAAATTGAAAAAATTTGGTTTTGTACACTATACTATGCACAATAAGTGTACCAAGTTTCAAATTTTCTTCATTAATATTATACTCAGAAAAAAAAAATTATTGATGCGTGAGATAAATACATGTATTTTACATTCAAAATTTCAATCGCTCGGCCGCGCGTGTTCCAATTTTCCGAGCACCTCAAACTTTACACAGGTTTTTTTGATACACTTTCCTCTTTTTATTCCTAGTTCGCCTATTTTCCTCCCGGACCTTGGCGATGGAGTCTTTGGTGGATTGGCGAATTTTTTCCCGCTCTTCCTCGAATTGTTCGATCCACTCATCGTTTATAATTTCCCTCATCCTTGGATCCTCTTTGGTTCTCATTTGTACCCCAGATAATAATTGAAATGGCGTTCTTTTCGTACTTCTAGAGACAGAATTATTTATATAGATTTGGACGTTATCTACATACTTATACCAGTTCATTGGTTCCGGCGCCGTCAGCTTTGTGAGAATTGGAATGAGTGTTCGATTCACTCGTTCCACTTGCCCATTCCCTCGTGGGATCCCTGTGGTGATGAGTAGGTGTTGAATCTGCTCTTCTTTACTATAGTCCTTAAATGCATTTGACGTAAAGGCCGCTCCTCTATCTGTAATTATTCGCCATGGGTTTCCAAATATTGCGGCTTGTTTTCGGATCCTGTCAATGGCATCTGCAGCATTTTTAGTCCGAGTAGGATAAAGCCATGTGAATTTTGTAAATGCATCAACAACAACTAGCAGGTATTGATATTTCTTCTATGTGAGTGTCATCTGGCCCACGTGATCGATGTGGTATGTGTGTAACGGATTGTCTCCTTTATCGATCATCTGAAAAAGTCCTTCTGGTTTTCCTTGCTGCCTCTCCGCTAGTATACAACTAACACAGTTTTTGATAATGTCTTCTATCTTCTGTCGCATTCCGCTGAACCAATAATCCTCCAGGATGAGAGCTTCAGTTTTCGCGACTGCATAATGGCCTCTTTGTGCGCTTGCCTGATGACTTGTGACTGCATTTTCCTTGGTACTACTATGAATCGTTCACTATGAACTTCTCTGTGCAGCAAATCATTCCTTATGATGAAATTGTCATCCTTTCCTGAAATCACATCTGCGAATTTCTTTCGAATCTCTTCATCCTCCTTCTGAGCTTGTTTCAGTCGAGCAATGATACTTTCTTTGCACTCTTTTACCAGTAATACTGTTGGTAAAGAATTTCGGCTTAGTGCATCCACGTGTTGCATGTTGCGTCCTGGTCTATGGCAAACTTCATACTGGAACTCTTGCAGCTACAATGCCCATGGTGCAATCCTTGGACATAGGTCTCTCTTCCTCATCGTCTTTGCGAACGCTTGGAAATCGGTGATAATTTTAAATGGTGACCCAATCAAATAAATTCTGAATTTTTTCACGCCCTTGATTACTGCCAACACTTCCAATTCATAGCTTGAATATTTCGACTCTGCTGGGGCAGTCTTTTCGCTGGCATAGTAAATGGGATGCATTTTTCCATCGTCTTTCCCTTTTTGCATTAGAATGATGCCATATCCATGAGATGATGCATCTGTATGTAATTCTGTCTCCGCTCCTAAACGGTACATCTCTAAAATAGGTTCACTGACGATTGCTTCCTCCAATTTCGCCACAGCTTCTATTTCTCGATCTCCCAGATAAAATTTGGCGTCTTCCTTCAGAAGATCCGTTAGTGGTTTGGCTATCTGCGAGTATCCTGCAATATACTTTCTAAGGTATCCAGTCAACCTTAAAAACTTTGCAATGTCTTCACATTTGTTGGTGTTTTGAATTTGTTTACCGCTCTTATTTTTCCTTCCGCGATTCTCACCGTATCCTTGCAAATAACATGGTTCAAATATTCAATCTCATTCTGCAAAAACTGACTTTTCTTCCAATTTATCTCGAGTCCATGCTGTTGTGCGACCAGTATCACTTCAAACGGTCCTTTGCCTCTCGGTGGTATTGAAGGATTATTATCAGGTCGTCCATGTAAGCGAGAACTATTTTTCTTGAAATGAGATCTCTAAACACTGCAATGATATATTTTTGAAATACTGCTGGAGCAATACTCAGTCCAAACGGGGTTTTCAAAAATTCATACTGGTTTGTTGGTGTCACAAACGCCGTATACTTCCTGCTACTCTCTGCCACTGGTACATGAAAATATCAATTTTTCAAGTCGAGTGTTGAAAACACTCGTGCTCCTTGAAGTGCACCTATCTGGTCCTCAATGATTGATGATGAGTAGTGCAATACTTCCATCTTCCTGTTTAGTGCCCGATAATCTACACAGACTCTCGTGCTGCCATCCTTCTTCTTGACCAAAACAATTGGGCTGGCATATTCCGATGTAGATTGTTGTATTATTCTTTGTTGGAGCCATTCCTCCATTATATCATCCACAATCACCTTCTCATGTGCTGATAGTCGTCTTGGTCCGGATACTATTGGTATGTCGTCCTTCAGAATTATTTTTGTAGAGATTCTCGCATCCTGAGTCTTCTGCGGTTTGTACTCGATGATGGTCTTCCGGATTTCCTCTCTGTATTGTTCGTCTGTAACATTACTGAGATTGATTTCTTCACCCTCACCAGCGATATCAATATGATATATGAGAGGTTCTTCTTCTTCTTTTGATTTTATGGAAATAGTTCCATCTCGTATTACTAATTCCGTTTTCGTCAGGAAGTCAGCTCCTAGGAGAACTGGGTACTTCAGAATGTTACCACATGGAATTTGGTGGGAAAACATTCGTCGCCGATAAATACGTCTGCCGTAAATTCTCCCAGAGTCCTGTTGTTCCTTGAACCGAGTCCCACAAACTTGATTCGATTTGTCACCATTGCGGGTGATCCAATCCTGGCATACTCGTCTGCTCTCATGAACGTCAAATCACTTCCAGTATCAATCAGAGCCTCGAATTTGTGTCCCTCAAAGTCCACTTGTTTTGTGTTGATTCACGGTTTCTTTTGTTGAGTTACAGCATTGGAAACTTTCAATGTTTTCGGGCATTTCGTAGCTATGTGCCCATGATCACCACACCTGAAACATTTTTCTTCACCCTATTTGCTTGGACAGTCCTTACCTAAATGATCTGGTTCCCCACAGTTATAACACGTTCGGCCACGTCCTGACTTATTGGTGTTGTTGTGGTATGTCTTGTGCTTTTCTTCTACCCCTCTTGCCTTCGGTGTTACTCGTTGCTTCATCTGTTGATATTGCAGGAGCCTCTGTTTTAGTTGCAAGATTGTTCGTGCTCTATACAGCATGAGTTTATTTGTCGCCTCATCTTGAATGCCTTCTACGATATATTTGATTGTTACAGTCGTCTCCACATCTGCTCCGGCTGCTATCTGCAGCATCCTGTATGCATACTCGTGGTACGACTCGTCGTGTCGTTTTTTCTCTTTCGTTAGTCTCTGATGTCGATACCAAAAACCTCAATGCGATTTTTGTAAATAGACATTGCATAGAAGAGTGTTATAAAAGTCAAGCAGCCGAGCGACAGAATACGACCGCCAACAATGAACACCGAAAGGGGCCAAACTTCAACCGACGAAAATTTTTCCCTCAATCAAATAATTAGCTGGACCCAAGAAACCAACCAAAATATCCAACACAAAAATTCCCACTTAACCATTCCCCATCAATACAAATATCTCGAGTCGAAATCAATCACAATATTCCAACGGAAAAACATAAAACTATTGCAAGGAGCCAGGTCATTTCATCGCAGAATGTTGTAAACCCAAAGCTTGCAACCAATTTCTCACTTGAAATGAAGCAGAAAATTATCAAACTGATCCGGGAAACGAGTTGCTCCCCCGACAGACAGGCGCAACTGCGAGGGACGGAAAGGTGAACTCGCGCAAAAAATCCAACAACCAATAATTCAAGATAATAATATATTAAAAAAAACATTCAATTCAGTTACACAGATAAAATTAAGTCAGGAAAATAATCAAAGTCAAAAATAAAAACCAGAATTAAAACTCAAGGAAAAGGAGATCGAGGCGATAAATTGGAACTAGATTCAAAAATAAAATCAAATCCAGTAATCCGTAGCGCAAAATGCAAAATTTTAGTCGCTCCTGTTTATCAATCTCCGTTCATTCTCGTTAGGTCAAATGAATTAAAAATGAATCAACGACCATTCTTAATCAATACGGGATCAGAATTAAATCTAATAACGTTAGGAGAATTGGAAAACGTAAAGAATATTGACAAGAAAATAAATTACGAATCAAACGGCATAACAGAGAAGATAAGTCGAAAACGTTAGGCAAAATTAGGATTGAGATAAATAACGTTTTTTACGAGTTTCATTCAATCCTTGACGAGTTTCCTTTGCTACTGAATTTGTGCACGTCAATAGAGGGAAGATAGAATATAATGAAAAATTCATTTTACCTGCCAGATAGAAAATAGCGATTTTCGTACAATTGTTAGATTGTCATTGGGAGGAAAGGTATATTTCAGATATCAATTTTCCAGAAGAAACTTGCGCCGGTAAATCTCTAATTTCAAATAATAATGGGATATCTCATGTTTGTGTGGGCAACACGTCAGAGTATGACGTCACTCTAGATATCCCCGTTGTTCCCCTATACCGATTAGCGACGAGTGAGGACGAAGGAGAGTAGAGAAAGAGGAAAGGGAGAATGTCCGAGTTGAAAAGCAAGGACTGTACACAAAAGATTAGCGAAATATTACACCTCGAGCATTTAAATGACGAAGAACGTGACGCAGTACACACATTAGTAAACAGTTACGCTGAATTATTGCATCTTCCCGGAGAACTTTTACGAGCCACTGATGCAATTTTCCATAGAATACAAACTAAATACGACGTTCCAGTATACACTAAACAATACCGCTTGCCACAAGCTCAGAAACCGGAAATGGAAAAACAAGAAGAGTTCCATTTAACTGCCCACTGTGGATAGTACTCAGGAAACTGGACATGCAAGCGAATAAGAAATGAAGATAAGTAATTGACCATCGCAAATTAAATGAAAAAACTATAGGCGACGCGTATCCTCTACCACTCATGAATAATATTCTCGATCAATTGGGAGGCGCAAAACATTTTTCAATATTCGACTTAGCTTCAGGTTATAAATAAAATACAATGCACATAGATGATAAGGGCGGAACATCATTTACAACACCTCACAGTCATTGCGAATGTTATAGCATGCCGTTTGGATTGGAAAATGTCCCCGCTACATTTCAAAAATTGATAGATTCAACGTTAAGTGGATTACAAGGCGATGAATTACTCGTATATCTCGAAGATATTGTTATTTATGCAAAATCAATTGAGGAACACAATATTAAATTTCGAAAATTCGCAGAAATATTAAGAGGAGCCAATTTGACATTACGCACAGAAAAATGGGAATCTTTCCGAACAGAAGTCGAATATCTAGGGCACATTATTGGAAGTGATGGTGTGAGACTCAATTCTGGGAAAATGAAAGCAGTGAAAGAATAGAATAGACCAGCAACAATTACGGAAGTCAAAGGATGTCTGGGTCTTGCTGGATATTGTCGTAGGTTCATGAAAACTTCGCGTATATAGCAAAACCATTGACAGATCTCACTAGTCAAAAACACCGTTCATATGGACAGATCGATATACTGATGCATTCAACATGATACGTGACTTATTGTGCGAGTTTCCTATACTTCGTTATCTAGATTTTTCGAAGTCTTCTATCGTGGCGACGGACGCGTCAGGTTGCGCTTCAGGCGCGATAGTATGTGAAGTCGAAATAGGAGAAAATCTACCAATCTCATATGGTTCGCGAGTTTCAAGTAGAGCCGAAACAAAATTTTCCCACGACTAAAAAAGAAATGTTGGCTATTGTATCCTCATTAAAAACCTTTAGACCCTATTTATATAGCAGAAAGTTCATGGTGATCACTGACCATCAACCTCTTGTATGGGTTCATAATTTTAACGATCCTACTTTGCGCATAGAGCGATGGCATGAAAAAATAAGCGATTTTGATTTTTCAATTTAATATAAAGCCGGTAAAATAAATACCAATGCTGACGCTCTATCGCGTCATTGATACGGAGGCCAGGGAAGCCTATCTGGTTTTTGTCACATTGCGACCACGTTAATGATCAGAAGAGCATTTGGGGGATGATCTTGATGAGACAGGCACGACAGATCAAACCAAAAGACATGACTGACGGGAAACCGCAGCATTGATGTAGCTTCATCAGACATACAAAATTAGCGAAACAGACTAGGGTTAAGAAAAAGAAATTAAATAATCAAAAATCCGTTTGTTGGGGATGTTGCCAATCAAATAACTACCGTGGAAATAATTGGATATCATGCACAAATAATAAACGCAATTACTAAATAACAATGTATAAATATATTCAGTAAGCAATAATGATTGAGTGAATGGTGAATGAGTGCTGATGTGTACAACGAGTGAGTGAACAATGATATGAGATGAGTGAATGCAATGGGTGAATTGGTCCAAGGCCACGCGGTGTCGAATGAGCGACCAAATTGGAAATGATGATGGACCGCGTGTTGAGTAGTATCAATGAATGAAGCGAGCGATCAAAATGGATACTTGAGTTGAGTAGAACAATAGGTAATATTATAATAATAATTCACACACACATCTGATGCATACTATGAGCAGACAATTCATACAATTATCACCAGTGGTTCGACACCACGTGGTGATGCACACCGAAAATCAATTGCAATCAATTGATTTCCTTGATCAGCCAATATTGAGACGGTCACTACACTTGAGTTGAGCACTAGATACGATTGAGAACTGAGTTGAACACACTGATAAACCTGATGAATTTTGCGGATGAGTCGTACGAGCGGAAAGAGTACTAACACGTGCGCTTGATTCAATGGCTAGATCTAATATGGACGAGTAGCACGCGGTGAAGATGGTCATGATGCCGACGGAAGAGCGGCGACACTTATGCTGTACTTCAGCGCGAGCGCAGGCGCAGGATGTGCGCAAGCGCATGCTCATAAGTGCCCATAAGTGTCCAAGAGTGATTGATTGATCTATCGTGACACTACTTGCCACGATAGACTGCCCAATTAATTGATCTGAACCAACTTGTGAGTCAAGTTGGTTGATTGGTTGAGAGGTGCTGCCACCTCACCTCATGAGTGACCAAACACCGTTAAACAAGAATTTAGTAATCAAGAATCGTGTGATCAAGAATTAAATAATCACAAATTAAGAAATCATGGAATAATTAATCAAGAAACAATTATTCAACCAATCGCGAATAATCAAGAATTAAGTAATCAAATAATCTCCAATAATAATTTCGAATCGTCACTAATAAATCGAGGAAATCCGTCGACAAGTAAATTTAGAAAATATAAATAAAGTCGGAGTATTCAACCCCGAAACTGTACATTTCAATGGAATCGAAAATTAACCCAAAAGTTGATAATGATATCACTCACGTCCTATTTCCCCCCACTGATCCATGAGTCAATAGCGATAGCCACTGCGTTAAACACTAAACACGAAAATAATGCACCAAAACCAATAAAATCTTTAATCCATAAATATGAATAAATTCAATAATGACCTAGACGAACTTCATAATTTTCCTACTCGAACATGTCAAACGTAGAATTAATCGTAGAGTTCACAGAACCAAATGAATTGTGTGATAAGTTGTGTATGAAAGCGATGCAGGGACCCAAAGTGGACAGCTGTGTCGGCCACCGCGATGACGAAAACATGGCTTCCATAGGTTTTTCTCCGAAAACTCATGAAAATAACAATAAAATAGTAAGACAGCATGGTTACTGCATGGGAGCATATGCGGATGCCTCCCACTGCAGTCCCATGTCCTACTCCGTGAAGTGGCCCTTGTAGTACTGGTATGGAATATAATTCCGTGTTTGGGCGCCACTCCTCCTTTTATGCTACCGTTTGGCCCTATTTGGTGAGGTGGAGAAACACCAAATAGCCCCGGTCTTGCCACAGCTGCTCCTAGAACGTCCTCGACTATCTCACGGCGTGTGTCCCGAGGGACTCATCCGCAGAAGCCTTAGTTTATATTTTAGAATCAAAGGTGACATTTATATATAAGAGATATGCGAATCCAAAGAAGAATAATTAATGTTCGGTGTACGATTTGCCCTTCGGTAAGCAGTCGTTAGAGGATCTTATATCCTGAGTCAATTGTATAAATATTATGGAATAAAATGGAATAAATATTTGAGGCTGAGGCGATTGAAATTAGTTCCGTCGTAGATTCCAATGGGAATCTATCTTCGCGAGTCCTCTCCTGCGGTGATCAGTCGAAGGGTCGGGCTCGAGGCCGGAAAGGTCTCTTGCCGTTTTTATTTGTATTATTAAGAGAAACATGCTATAATAAACCCTAGCTACCCATGATAAGCTTATGCGGAGCAAGAAGCGAGAAAATGAATATACCCGTGGTGTATTAATACTCACGAGTATGAAGAGCAAGCAATAGAATGCTAAATACTCCATGGTCCTATGAGCCTCGTGGTGTCCTCGAAGTTCTTTCAGGTCAGGTGTCTCGTCGTGGTCCTAGCGGTGCAGAGATGGGAGAGCAAGCCAAGCAGAAAGAAAAAGCAGCAAGGAGTAAGCGGTGCACAGGTGAAAGAATGTAGCGGCACTCACACAAGCAGTTTATATAACAAAACACTTTATAATTTATTTAAACGTCGTTCAATGAAAATAGTTAACAATTTAAGGCTTTGTATTCAATGAGCTCGCGGCGAAAATGATA
The DNA here is from genome assembly GCA_958496275.1 of Zele albiditarsus. NCBI lineage: Eukaryota > Metazoa > Arthropoda > Insecta > Hymenoptera > Braconidae > Zele > Zele albiditarsus. Next base: position 4,092,758 of record OY292410.1, read on the forward strand.
GCAATATTTATAATGCTCGAAAGAATTGCTGCGAGTCTTATTTTATTTGACTTATTCAGATGGATAATTTAGATCCGTTTGTATTTTGTCCACGGGGTATTTATCCACTAATACCACACGAATGTGCTTTTGGCGATGCGTCTATACCGTCCTTCATATAGCAACGCAACCGGTGTGGGTTTATGGTTCACTCGCGGCTTGTACTAGCCCAGGATAACGTCCCTGGTCAATTGCCCGTTGACCAAAAAGGAGCAACTAGTGGCTCGAGTAAATTTGATGGATTTTGGTTCGGCGTGGCAAGGATTCGGCTCCTCCGAATATCGTGGCGAACTCCCGTTTCTAATGTGCCTGCGAGGTTGTCCCGAACCGAACGTCCTCGCTCGTAATTTCCTTCGTAGTTATTTGTAGTTCTCGAGTGCCATAAGGCTCAATACCCCCGAGCTTTCAAATATCCACTCGAAGATTACGAAAATGGTGTTTCCCGATTCTAGTAGTGTAGGCTCCGACTCTACTGTCCCTAGTAGTCTTTATATCCGAGTACAATGTGGTGGATGCTTATCTCGGTACGGAGAGAACAGGTATCGCGACCGGCGAGTCACGAGTGAAAGAATGGATTGCCTTCAATCGAATTCCTCACTATCAGAGCAAGTAAGTGAGTCTGAGTGCGTCTCAGTGCGTCTGAGCGAGTGTCAATCCGAGTGTCTGCGAGAGTGTCGTCGTTCGAATCTCCCCCTTATATTTGGTTAAGTCGTTGCGGCGGCGCCGGGTACCTGTAATCATAGATGTCACTCGGGCGCGTGCCCGGGAATTAATAATAGTTCAAATATCTTGATTAATTCGTCCAAGGTGTCCTAGTCCAACGAGGAACTTCTTTAGGATAACCAAATTGTACCCAATTTAAAGTATCCTTCGTGGACAGTGGCCGGTCCATACTGTCACAATAGGAATAATGGTCATCATAATCCTCACATCCTCGTGAAAAATAAAAGGGGTTTTGAACTTTGGGGTGTCAAAATTCTCGCGGAAAATTTTTAATCCGACGAAGCGGATATCTGACCCATAAACGGATGAAGTATAGCAGGTCATTCCATCTGGCACAGTGGCAAAACACTGTGACACATAATGTTGTTGTTATTATGCAAAATTAGATTCTGGCACCTACGGACCTGTAATTGCTACATTAACATGTTCTTGAGCTTAATTCTTTGAAGATTCGCAAAGAAAAATATTCAAAACCAATGGTCAAATTAAATATGAAAATAAACCCACCTCCACCGTCCATCTTACGGCAGTTAAAATTCAAATTGATTATTACATCAACCTAATCATCCATTGCATATTGGGGATTTGTAATACCCCCTATATTAGGTTATATAGGACGGAATGGTCTTACAAAATTCAGATTTCAATGACAAATTATATGGTCCATGGTTATTACGAGGAATTTCTCCTACCATACTCATAATAGAACTACAGAGTATGAACCCTGTGACGTGATTCATGGTTATTCAGAGAGAGTATTGATGCGACCAAAAGATTAGCTGTGTGATAAAAATTGAATCATGAGATGATATGGATGAAGAACGAATAATTATATACAAACTTTGTATTTAGGTGCTTGATATATTCAATAACGCCGAAAAATTTATCAACAATAGTGTGAAGATATGAGCGAAGGCACTTGGGGATGTTCGATTTGAGATCTTTCCAAATGCGTTCAATCAAGTTGGTATTAGCTAAAATTATAGGATCAACAAATTGTATACGATGGTTCACGCTTAGGTGGGTATAACCATGCTGTACAATTTTGTTGTGAGATCGCCATACATCAATACAGACCCGTGAAATCTACTGTACGTCCTGTTGCACGTGTTTACAGCCCTCGGTTTGCAGCAATTACAAATAAAATATTTTCCAACTATGGTGGTATTTGAGGTGAATTTCCCGCACGTCGAACACTTGATACGCGCCTTAATAACTTTCATATTCACCATACATTTACTTAATTTGGACTTGGTCCTACCTTCTACAGCAAAACTGTTTTTTGTTCAATATTCACATCTCTATGAAGCATATAATCAAATTGTAGATCATAAGAGAACGCTGATCTTATATTAGGAGTGGCGAATGCGTTGAGACGTCTTTGAACATTACGTCTTCGTTGATCAGCAAACGTATTTTTCTCTAAGATGCAGATTCAGGTGCCCTATTATTCGACGCCTGAAATCGTTGGATTTTTCGTTATACATATTGCTTTTCTCTATTTGGAGTAGTTTGAACACGTTGCCTCTGTGTTCGTCGAATTCGACATGAACAGAATTTGAAAAATGGAAATTGTATCAAATTACGTTCGAATAATATCGAATGAAGTTTGAGCTATAATGGATAATGTCTAAATATTGTCGAATGAAGTTTTAGAAATATTAAATAACGTTCGAATAATATTAATTCAAGTTTGAATGATTAGAATACTTAAGGCAATAAATAACAGTAACCATAGAATAAGAACGGAAGAAAGTAATGTAATTTACATTGAAAACGAAAGGACAAAAAGGAATCAAATTCGAACAGTTCGTAGACATTTCAGAAATCTCAAAAATCATTTTTTTTTTATGGAAACGTCAAGAAATCACTGATAAAATGATCCAAAAAATCCGAAAATAATTTTGTTGTGATCCCCATCCGAAATCGAACAAATTCAATTATCATCATATTTTTTATAAACACATTTGATTTTGGAATACAACTGTTTGAATATTGGCATTATTCGTACACTTTCATTTTTGATGCGTACACCATCAGGAGTGTAGTCATAAAATGACCAAACAAAAAAATGCGTATCAATCTTTTCTCCACAAAGAACAAGGGAATGAATCAAGACCGCAATCAGACGACCCGACTAACGCCACATCAGAATTTTGTGTGGAATACCCCATATATATTAATATACGGTATAATTCCCAGTCTTTGAACTCTTTCTTTGCATAAGGCGTGTTCCATGTTTAGTAACATCATCGTATACAGATTATTGAAAATTCAGTGACATATACAGGGTATTCATGATAAATTGGTGGTTTTGAAGTGATAAAGAATACCCTGTATGATTCGATTATTAGTGGTGGCAAGGACACTGACTGATCCTGTATAGATAGCGGTAGGCCTCGAACCCGGTGAGTTACGTCATATAGGGTTTATACTTGGCTCGAGACGCTATGGAGTCTCTTGATACATAATAACTTATTTACCGTTCCACCCCGTACTTACCAAGAAGCACTGATAATATATCCAACGCCTCCTAATATACCCCCACCCTTGCTATGGCACCAAAAACGCTACCAATTATTGTTTTAGTACAGCCGAAAACTTTTCATGCTAAAATTATCAGAGTTCCGGATCGTTCTGTCTGTCATCATTTTGACGTGGTTGTTCTGGTATGAAACCATTGTGAAATTTCCATCCACTCAGTCCCATACAAATTTATATTATTAGGGGGTAGAAGCTACACATCATTCACAGATGGATATTATCGCACAAATGCACCCGCCCATCATTATGATGTGAGCAATCCTTCACTTGATACATCAAATATCGAAAATATTGAAACTGGGTATAATAGTCACATTATTTGACGATCCTCGAACTCGGGCATCTGATGTGAAAAGTACAGTATGAATACCTGGCTCGGAAAATCTCAATGTGAAATGAATGGTTTCTGGCAAACCGATAAATGTTGTTCTAATGTTGGAAATTTACGAAAAAAGTCGCATATTAACTGTATAATAGTTCCGGTTTTCCATTTATCCGTGACACAGCAGAATTATGAAGGGTGTTGAGTTTCATAATTTTTTTTGCTACAGTAATGGCCTGGTATCATCGAACCAATATGTTCTATATGTTCATATACCTATTGCAATATATTTTGAGATCATGTCTTTCGTTGCAGAGCAAGCCGACTTGATCTCAACATCTGATATCGTCGGCGAAAAAAAAAACTATGGTAACGTCGCTATCACTGGCGAAAGGATTGATTGTCATGAAGAAGTTGATCGTTGGGATGCAACGATGAATCAATCTTCGGGAGTAAACGTTGATGCCACCGTCGAAAGAGTTAATCTGGGAATAGATTCGTTCTCTAACGCAGTTATGGCAGATGCATGCAGCAAGGCTGCTCTCAGGTTTGGATATGCAAATTTGATTAATTGAATGACAAATTCTCCTCGACAATCATCGAAAATTAAACTACTGAGCGTCGAGTTTCATGATTCACGAAGTTTGCTTAGTATACAGTCTATAAGTGAGAAGGTATTTTTATCACAATTCAAAACATTCTTGGTCGTCACTATACTGTGATAAGATAATATGACAGGAGGAGAGCAGGAAAAATTTTGTAAGTAAACTGATTTCCCTGGATGACTGCACACCTTTTTTTGAATACCTAATGAAACAGGAACAGCTTCACTGTAAAGAGTGCTCACCAGTATACGCCGATGTTCAATACGTGAATCGAATATGATTTGATTCCATTAAAATTCTGTTTCGAACAGATATGAAAACCTATAATATTGGCTAATATACTGCTTGGTACAGAGTTCAAAATATTAGACGCGCCAAGTACGTTTATATCCAACATGAGGAATGTATGATTGTTCATTGTATTATGCATTTTGAATTCTTTTATGATATGCCACTATTGCGCATATCATCTGGTTTCGGAAAAATGAGAATCAAGTATATGGGTATTTTCATTTTTCGTTTTAGTTACAAACTCTGTACTTGGTAATATAATATGAGCTAACATTGAGGGATTCCATATTAGTCCAGTCGAAAAGGTCGAAAGTAAACGGATTTTGGGGATGGAAATGAAAAGTATATGGCAAATCACCATTCGGTGCACCAGTTTGAATCAAGTTTTTTGATTCGGCAATTGCAAATAAAGAAAAAAAGTTACACAATAATATCTGCGTTATACTTTTCTATACAGCTTTCATATCATTTTTTTTTGCACCTCTTGCAAGGGTGGGAATTTGGGAAATTCATCACGAATAAAGATTCCTAATGTTTCAAGCTATATTTCTGCAGAATTCTCATCTACGTCCCCAGAATCGGGTGGCAGCCAACCTCTTTGACTGGACTATATCTCATTGCAACAGTTTCAACCACTTCAATACACCTTTTTTCGATCCGCTTGGACGAACCCTCCTTCAAAAAAAATAGCTCTATTACTCCATAACAGCAGTTTACACCGGAGGTGCCCAAACTGTCCTCCCAAAGTCCATTGGACGGCCATGGCTGTTAATCTAGGCTTTATACTAGATCGGACCTAGGTATACAGTCAACAGTACTATACTCCAAATACTGATGCTATCAAATAAGTAACCCTCACCCACAGATCTGTCCACATCTTAAATAAAACTCCAAAGCATTGAAATCTATCGGACTACACAGCCGCAGTGTTAAAAGTCTTACACTTCAATAAGACGCACATTGTTCGAGCCCCATGAGCATTTTTTTCTCCTCATGCTGGACTCTTTTGGGTGGGGGATCAAAAAGTTTCGTTATTACAAACGCGAAAGTTTCCATGATTGTTAAAGACAATTTACCTTTTAGTATGACTGAAAAAGAAGGGTATAATTACCTTTTAAAAGTTGTTACTCCATTGTATAAGTCTCCTGGACGTCGAGTAATTACTGAATCAATCGAAAACAAGTATGAAGTATTGAAATTGATTACAACAAAGAAAATAAATGAGATAAATGGTTTTACTCTAAATGCCGACGAGTGGACAGAGACCATGACGTCCAGATCGTTTTTGGGTTGCACAGTCCATTTAAGAATAAAGAATAAAATATCGTCACTATGCTTAGACTTAAGCAAGCTAGAAAGTCATCACACTGTAATGAATATATCTACAGCTGTTGCTACAATTTCAGATTCTTGGAATATTCCAAAAAATAAAATAATTGCTGTTGTTAATGGTCGTGGATCGAATATGATTATAATTTAATCATATTCGATCCACGTATTTTTTTATTTATTATTTAATCAGTCCATGATCTTTTTGGAGAAGAAAAACATGTTCGTTGTTGTGCTTGCTTAATCAATTCAATAGTCAGAGATATGATAGACACAGTAAAGCCCTCGAATGAAATAATAAAAAAAGTAAGAGCTTTCGTTATATTGTTCAAGTCACCCTTAGCAGCATCAGTGTTGAGGAAAACTCAAGAAAATACAGAACTTCTACGTTGTGTTCTGGATGTTTCTACTCGTTCCACCTACTACATCTCACAACGATTTTCAAGCATCAAAGAGCGTTTGAGCGCAACTGTCTTCGGATGTGCATTCACACCAATGTTAACTGCACTTGGAATAGCCGAGATTACTGAAATTGAGAAGTTGCTTTTTCCTTGTGAACATATTACTAAGAAAATAAGTGGGGAAGAGTATGTAACGTGTAATGGTATGATGTTTGCTGTTCAGGATTTAAAAGGTTGAGTCACTGAAGCGCCATCGTCTTTCAAGTTTTTAAAAATAATAAAAAAAAGGTTTTACTAAATATTGATTTTCGTTTTCGATCGCTTGATAAGCAACCTATCTTTGCCATTTCAGCACTTCTTGACCCTAGATTCAAGCGAAGGGATTTCAGCTCTTTACAAACTACAGCAGATGCAGTTCATTCCGTTAACAAATTGCTAAAAAGAGTGAAACAAGAATTAATGTCGAGAAAGCTTCAATTCAAAAACCAGAAGAAATCGACCAACAGAGTCATACGATGCCTTTCTGTAGGCTGTTGTTAACGATATGAGCGCTTGCCTCTGCAAGGCCCTCAAAGATCTCATGCTTCTCACGTTCACCAGGTCCATCCATGCTGCAGCAGCATAAGTGACAACAGGCAGGCAGGAACCCTTATAAATCGTTGAGCGAGGATTAAATCTTAGCCCCCCAAGCCCCTTTTACCAGACTTCTAAGTCTCGTAAACAAAAAATCACATTTCCTCCTGCGATCCGCAATATGAGTATTTATTCCAAGCTGCCTATCGAAATATACTCCTAATAGTACATTGTGTACCGAGGAGGCAAAGTGAGACTTTTAACGCCGAGCGCGATGTTTTCGGTACGAGGCGTTAAAAGGCCCTGCCTCCGAGGTGCAAACGATTGTTTATATAACAAAACCACGTTTCCGAGCTTCATAAGAGTTGAATACCTAATGCATTTTTATAAAATAAAATCACATTTCCGAATGTTATTAGTGCTCAATACTTATTGTATTAATCGCATGTAGAAGCTGTATCACGCGGATTCGATGTCACCGACGATGGGGGGGTCCAGGGGGCGGAAGCCGCTCGACTGGGTGAAGGGGCAGAGTCCCTATGGGGGGGGGGGGGGGGGGGGGGCGAACCCCCCCTACTAACAACAAGAATAGTTTTTAAATGTATGATACTGTTATTGGAATGACCAGATATTCACGTGAAAAAATTTTTGTATTTTAATATTCACTTTTGATTTATAACAAGTTTGTCTTTCAAATCAACGCAATTTTTTGGTTCGTTGACAATAGATTTGATGCTTTTTACAAGATTTCGCGGAAGATTCAATATCTGTAACCTGCTTCTCATGTGAGGTGTAACCAATTCAAGTACCAATTCTTTCAGAAATTGTCGACGATCTTTGACTAGATTTTCTCGTGGCAAATTATACAAGATGCATGCATTCACACCTGCCTGATCCAAAATCCCCATGAAAAGACGCATAGGCCAACGACGTGTTTTACGAGCGCAAGAAAATGAACTGCACAAAAAATCATAAACGTCGGTTCCGGATTTCGTTTCATTATACATCTTTATCATTTCCGGCTTTTTTGTTGATTTTTGAGACTCAGATTTGTGGTACGATAACAAACATAGGACAACTTTTTTGTTTTTTGGACAGTAGGATAACAGAATATTTTTACCGTCGTAACCATATCGGTCGTGCCAGGAGACGCAGGTTCTGTATATGAAACAAGAATGTGTCTTTTATTTTTGCGAAACGTTCCGAGCATGGTCAACTTGTATTCATCTTTCACTTTGTTGAAAATTTCAATGGATGTGAACCAATTCTCTGTTGTTATATGCCTATTGATACCATAAATTGGCCGACATAGATCCCGCACATAATAATCAGGTATAGTCTCTCCGCGTTCCTTACTCACTTCGCCAATATACGGGATAGCATTGAACAGATAAAAAGTTTTAGCATCATTGAGAGTCACAATTTTGATGCCGTACTTTGCAGGTTTTGATTTTATGAAGACTCGAGCCGAAAACTTTCCTCGGAAACCAAGCAATTGCTCGTCAATTGTTAGAAATTCGGAGGGTGTATAATTGCCTTGGCAGTTTTGGATGAAAGCATCCCATAATTCGCCGATCGGTGCGAGAGTATCAGTTTCTTGACGGATATTTCGAGTATTTTTATCATCGAAAAGCAGCCTCGCGGATATAAACTTGAAACGCATTTCTGTCATTGTGTTTCGATATAAACAATTGCCAAATTCATCCGACCATAGTTCTTGGAGCACGATATTGTTTTGTCTCTAAGACCCTGATAAATACAGCAGGCCTACGTAAGCTCAAATTTCGACGTTACTTACATTAGCTGATTGTGCTGGCGGACATGTACATTCGTTTGACTCGCGATAATTCTCAATTTCTGCATTAGTGCACTGGACCAGTATGTCAAGCATCGCATCAGTGAATAGCAAACTCAAAAAATCGGATGGAGTATTACAAGGAGTATCACCTTTCCTTCCGGATAGATGAATTACCGATCTCGACCTCCGTCCTCGAGGATCGGGGAGTTCCGTGGACCACTTGTGCCTATTTTTTCCGTAAGCAAATTAATTTTTTCTCAAACCTGCACCGTTCTGCCTTCCGGTCTCTGCCGAAATCTCTTCTTCATCTTCTATAACTCTTCCTTGTCGTTCATATATGCTGTTATCATCTTCGGAACAATTGTACTGAGATGATTCTTCTGAATCTTTATGAACGTGATCGATCACGACGTCACTTTCTTCGTCCAAATGATTCACTAATGCATTACGTGGACGAAGTATTCTCGATATTTCATCAGACCCACGATGAGTCATGCTATAAAAGATGAAAAATCAATGTATGACTCTAAAAAATGCATAATCTTTCGAAAGCATTCATAAATTTTATTAAAAGTCAAAAAACTTATCTTGTCACTGAAAACGGTTTCACACCACAGTTAAAGTTATCGTGGGTCGCTGGCGACCCAACACGCACATCATTTGCTCACTACAAAGTATTTCACGATGCTAGAGAATAGATTATGGTGGAGATATGGTGGCGTGGATTGCAGCCACTCATCGCTCTTATGTTTATCACTACCACTCATCTCTTTTGGTTTGTTGATCAACAGCGTTATAACAGTTACACACCACGATGTTACACACGATCCTTTCCGTACAAAAGTGAGGTTATGAGACCCCCCCGCAAATGTCCTATACGCGAATAGTTCCTCCTTCAACTAAACAACTGATGGCAGCAGCTCTGCTCCACAACGGCGGACGACAATGAACGGGCCGCCTGAGAAAAGCGCATGCCCAGAGTACGAATTCGGATACTTTTTCGTATATCCAGTACGTGAAAGTGCACTTTTAACTACTAGGACTGCTCCTCGTCCCCCTCCACTAATCCACCTCAACACTCGCTAAACACCTACTTTAGATACCGTCTTGTTTATCCTCACCATGTGGATCAATTGGTCTTTTACGTCGCCATTCACACTTTAGAATAATGGCCTCTGTCTTATGTTCAGACAGTTTCTATCTAGCCGAGTCACACCATTCCTTAATCACATAAAATACATGATGTCCTCTCCTCTCGATCTCATTACGTGAGTTGCCTGAAATCAGAACTGGAAGGTTGTATGCATAGGCAACAAACTAATTATCAATTCCACTATCGCTCTCGATTGTTTTCAACCAATCATCCAACATCAAATTCCAACAAGCCGGACCGAGGACAGACCCTTGCGAGCATCCTTTCGTAGCCTGTTTTGAGACACTATCCCAACCCCATGACAGTCCCACCGTTCTGTTACTACAATAACTTTTGAAGACATTAAATAAGATATTTGGACGATCGCGTTCCTTTAGAACAGCAAGAGCAGATGGCCACCATACATTATCAAATGCACCAGCAATATCAATGAGAGGTGCAACAACGTACCTATCATCTGAGGCCCTAACGAGTCACCTCATCTCAACAATAGTGTCTTCCATAGATTTTTCGACGGTGGAGCCAAACTGCCGGTCAGAGACCTGGCTCATTACGGTAGTGCATAAGCGTTTTTCAGGAGTTTTTCCCTTTTACTGACAACAAGCAAATTGGCAGATACGACTTTGCATCGGCCGCACCTTTCTTACCACCTATTATAGGAATTTGCACTGTTCCTTGATTCCATACAGTAGGAAAGACTCCCTCTTGGAAACAGCTACTAAAGATCTGAAAAAATTTGTGAGGACTGAGACCGACAGCTTTTCCGAGAACAACAGCTTCTACTAGGTTGGGTCCTGGAGCTTTATTATTCTTGAAACTTCGAAGTGCATTGGAAATTTCATTTTGTGTCAATAATTCAACATCTTGGTTGTTTGGTGGAGCTCGACAACTGTGTCTTACGTGATTCTGTCCTGGAGTATCTAAGTCTGGGTCGCCGCCTGACACATGTACGTTTAGTAGGTGTCTGGCTGTCTCATGTGGGTCTTTTGTAAAGTCAATACCGTTATTTGCATGCAACGAATTTAAAACTTTTTTAACTTTAAATTTGTCAGTATTTAAGTTATGAACGGTTCCCCGGCGGTATTTGTTTTTCCCTTTCATAATAAACTACTCTTTCTAACCTTCCTAACTTCATGGAGGAAATTTTGAATCGCAGGTCTATATTCCAACCCTTTCACTCGAAGACTCTCACAGTTATTACTCCCACACTTTTCCTTCTCAATATGAAAGCATTTACGCAATTTATAAACCTGTCGCGTTTATTTAGTAAGTTCCCTAGTCCACCATGGGTTGGACTTTTTAAAGATGTTTTTACGTCACACACATTCTCCACGTACATCTATAATCAGTTCACCAATTGTAAAAGCATATCGATCTATTCGAAAATAGAGTAACGTCGATAATGAAGATCGTGGAAATGAGTCCAACGTTTCTCATAATTCTGGACGATCCTCAACATTCATTCTATACGCCGCGATGGTCGGCGAGTTTTTCCCTTCTGTCGTCCTCAGTAGAGCCCCATATCGTTGAGTTGGCAGTTGCATTTATACCAATGAGTACTCGTTCATTTCGTAGCTTTTCAAATACTTTTTTGATGTGGCGAAGATGCACTTCGATATTGTCCTTGTGCTGGGGATAATGAGAGATGACATGAAATGAAAAATTATTTCTCACTACCTGGGCTCATGCACAATGCATATACTAAAATTCGAAAAATATACTATCTTAAGTGACGGATTAACGAGGTCAACCGCAGCCATTGGCCTCTGGTTGATCGTGGCCATCACTTGAATACACAATCCCAAACGTGTTAAAGTGAAGTCTGATTCCTTATTACGTTAACTGTGTCGTTCCTGCATTAGCAGGACAGCTTGTGTCGGGCAGCAATAAATACACTTCTGGAGACGCGTTTTTGGCATTCTCCATATCACACTGCAGATTCCTGAAATCCGACTACAAGACATTGGCGTGAGCTTTGTCATTTCCCGCTTTGGACCTCCTTTCCTCTTCCCTGGTATTAGAATTGCTGACGCAGCATCTAGAAAGAATTACTCGCACCTCTTTCATGTGTTCATTCTGTTTTGAGATACACTACACTGAAACTGTATTACCAAAATCTTGTAATAGATTCTCTCGAAACTTTTAGTAAATTGTGAACAATACCAAAAAAATACAAAAAAATACAAAAAAATACAAAAAAATACAAAAAAATACAAAAAAATACAAAAAAATACAAAAAAAATACAAAAAAATACAAAAAAATTAAAAAATATAAATAATAAAATAAAAAACTACAAAATGGAGGTACACTCTCCACGTAAACGTCGTTGTTTCTAAGTAACGCTAAAGGAGAGCCTGAGCATAGCTCATATGTGTTCTTTTTATAAACTGGTAGCTTGACTACGGCAGGTAGAATCTATGTAATTGAATCAGTCATATTGTGTATAGTTTTCAGTCCGATTTCTAGCAAATTAAACATTTTTTAGTCTCCTATATTGGATAATCCGCCATTTTTTATTTTGTAAACCTGATTCCAGATTCGTAATCAGCGATCTCAAAGACCCGTATAGAAACTTTTCAGACTGACTTCTACCAAATCAAACATTTTTTAGTCTTCTATATTGGAATCTTCCGCCATCTCGAATTTTCGAAAATCTGACGTTATATTCGTAACTGATGACTCAAAAAACTAAGAAAAATTATTTTTTTACAAAAACGAGGTACGTTTTTGTGATCCAGTATACTGGATTTGCCGTCCTCTGAAGGTCGGAGTCACAATCTCTTTACTTTATTTAATAAATGAGTCCCCGGACTTCTGGCACGGAGAAACCCTCTGTGACTATTCTCCAGCTAGTTATTTCGGCCAGTAGGTGGGATTCATGGAAACAATAGTGAAGTTGCGGTTGATTTGCAGTATCAGCAGGATGCTCACCATGACGAAATGGGTGAACCATTTATTGAATCTATTGAACATTCTAATTTGGCAATGAGCAATGAGGACGCGGTCTTGGATGGAGCTTCAAGAATCTAGATCTGACAATTTTGAACCAGTGCTCTTTTAACAATTTAAAAATTATATTTTCAAAATGAGTATTTCATTTTTTTAATTTGTCTGCTGTCTGTTAAATTCACACTCAGAATGTTCTATTCTTTTTATATTAACATTAAATACTGAGTGTTTATTATAATTTTTTGAGTTTTATTATTTGTTATTAAAATTAATTTTAATTATTTTCTGAAATATACCAAAGTGAATTATCATGAACACTTAGCATTATATATTAACATAAAATTTTTTTTTAATTATGTAAAAATAATCGAACGATGTATGAATAAACATTATTTTAATTAGGTTATACTTTTTAACTAAACATTTATCAATTGTATTTAACATCGTTATTTCATTATTTTATCGTCGTTTCTACAAATGCATCTTATGCGTTACATATAGTATTGGCACGCGGGACAACATTTTTGGAGTTATTTTGTTATGCCAAGGAAGTATAATTACTTTTTTTCAAGAAGTAAGTAACTTCTTACGTGCGTACAAAAGTACACACACTTTTGTTAAATTTATCCCTATTACTTATTGATTATATTTATTAAATGATACTGGTTCAATAATTTCATTAATGCGCTCAATTCTCAATTGGAATCGTTCTCGATCGCGAGCTGCTTGTTCCCATGGACTACATCGCGAATTTCTGTATGCATAGTTCCACACATACATTACATGGATTACTGGTGTATACTTGAATTGAACTGGCATTTTCACACTAATTTTTGGACAGAGCCGCTGATGGGCTTATATTCAACAATGCGATCATGCTAGATCAAACAACAAGCTGAGGTTTGGGCAGGAAATTGATCAAAAGATTCAAACTCAATTTTCACATCGACTGGCCCACTTGTTATGATCTCATTTTGTTTAGAACTATCAATGACTATGAGTGGTGCCTGTATCGCAAATTTAGTCTTTGTCAATATGGGGTCTGCATCTTTGTCATAGTAGGACTGTTCTCAGAGAAATCAATATAGTTACGACAACTATGAGGGGATAACTGTATGATTATACTATCCACAACAAATTCCCATACTTAGTCTGTCTACATTTTCCTTGTTATAACTATACGGGGACAGAAATATCGCGCTCGTCACAATACGGTATCGGGATTTCCGCGATCCTCCCTTTACTATACTCTATGTACGAGGGCATCGGTCTACTGGATCGCGGTTATCAGGATCCAGCTGGATTCCGGTATTCTACGACTGTATCATGAAAGTCGCCGTCTATTATCTCGTATATGTCAAAATTCATCAGATAAGTGACTGATTTACAAATATATTTATCCCTCTGTTATCTTTGTTCATTCATTGTCATATCCACGTTTTTAATTTCATTCAAACCTAAAAAATTGTCACTATCAATAGATATAAATACATATGGGTATAATATGATAATGCTTATTATCAATATTGATCGATTATACCGACTAATATAAGTTTCGGTAATACGGTCAAGCAACCTCTTCACAACACTTTATAATAAACAAAAATTTGTAAAATCTAACAAAAAACAGCTTCGCTGTGGAAGGTAGCGCCCGGTACGCGCCCGTGGTGATTTTTCGAAGCAGATAAAACAATATTCAATCATCAATTATGATACAAGAAGAGATGAAATCATTATATTATTTATTATGTTGCCAATGACATGATATGTACGAAATGCTATATGAGTTGGAATTCTTGGTTCCACCGTCATTTTTGAGTGAGATAAATGTTGATAATAATGTGTATATTTGTATGGAATTCCATGAAAATATAATATGTAATGTAAATCCACGAATTAATCCACCAATGGTGTTAAAATCATGAATTCTTCCCACTCTTAAGACAAACATACTTGGCGTGTTCAATACCGAGTCCATCTTCATCATCACACCCATGGAATTGTGAGCAATCCCATCTCTTCTAATCCTTTAATGCGAAATCCTATGTAATTGTCAATGGTAACTGATATTCATTTTATGATATATATTGAAAAAACGATATGCGAATGAGTAACATACATAGTGATGATGAAACTGAAACTCCCGAATTTATCGATACTTCGCTAAAAACCGCCACAACTTTCTATGGTGATCTGAAGTTGAGTTGCAGTCAAGCTGAACGTATAATATCGGTATTCAATGAAATAGTCAATGGCACATTTGTGAATTTTTTGGAAGAATTAGTCACCGGACACGTCGATAAATTAATCGCAGATAAAGTCGATATGAAATTTAATGATATTCAATCGAGTTTTGGTTCAATCAATACAGAACCGAACTTATTTGCAGAATAACGGAAGCGTGATTGTCTTATAGATTCTGAGATTATCACATTTGGCTATTGTGAAGAATCAAAATCAAATATATCGACAAATGTTGAGAGTACTGGATCTGCGTCTCTGTTATCACTAATTTTGAATAAATTTGTTTAAATACCTAACGTATTTCAAAAAACGTACAGTTATATTCTGGAATCGCATTCTGAGAATCATATATCAAATATTATACAAACCGAATTCTGGAAGACAAAAACTTTAGATGCAGATAAAATAGGGTTGCCGTTATCTCTTTATGAAGATGATTTTGAATCTGGAAATCCTTTAAGTTCACATACACCTATGTATAAAACGTCTGGAATGTATATTTCCATACCGTGTTTGCCGCCGGAAATACGATCACAGTTATTCACATTGCAGTGACATACAGAGATACAACTGTCAAGTTATGTATAGCAATGTAATCGGAATATTGAATATGTTAGCCACTGAGGGAATTGTCATCAATACTTCAGGAAAATCAATACACATTTATTTCAAACTTGCATTGATCATTGATGACAATTTGGGATTGAATTCAACGCTTGGTGCTGCGAGAGGTTTCAATGCCAAGTATTTTTTCCGTTCTCGTGAAGTTTCGATAACACAATCAACTACTATATGTAAATAAAAGAGTCGATGTTACGCGATAAAGTAAATTATCAACCTGATGTCGAGAATAATGATACGACGCAAACCGGAATACATGAGAACTGTGCGTAGAACGATGGAATCGATTTTCATGTTAGAAGTAATTATTCAGTCGATATCATGCGTGATTAATTTGAAGGCGTTTGCAACCTTGGGATCAGGTAAATTTGGCATCAATTCATTGTGGTGAAGAAGTTTTTTACGCGCTAGAGACATTGAATTCCAAATTGACATATTTTCAAAATTCCGATCACTCTCATAAGCCACCACTCATATCTATTATCCAATTGTATGATAAACACTTGCAAATGTCAGCTGCGACAAGAAAATGCCTCGTTTTGAATGCTTCGTCAATATTCGGCGATTGAATTCCACGTCAAAATATGGATCTCTGGAAGTTTTATATTTAAATTCGAAAAATTGTTTGGCTAGTACTTCAGTAGATAACCTCCGATGACGACATTGATTCATTTAATTGCCATATGGGCTATGCGCTTTGAAGCAAAGCATCCTGATCTGGAACAATGCGCATTCGCGGTTGTCATTTCCTAGAAATGGCGCAGGGAAATTCCAATATGGCCGGCGAAAGTATAACTTGAAAAAGGCACAATAAATACATACTCATATAGCCTAGAGGATATTCAAATCGTCAAAAAAATGTATATACGGCATGTCAAATTCAGAAATCCTAAACATAAGCTTTTCTGACATCCTCGACGTAATTGGGAACTCAAAGCGACCATTAATCGAGGGAGAAGCTGTATTAACAGCTGACCACATTTGTCTCTGTGGTTACGTTGGAAAAAGCGACAATTTTATCCACATAATCGCAGCTTGTATAAAATATATACTTCCAGTGCTTTCGCTTTCTGCCACGAGAAGCGCCAACACACTTGACAACCGCCAATTGAGTTCTAATAGTAAAATAAGCTTGCCGCAAACGATAGCCATTAAACAACAACTCCATATGAGCCCATTATTTCTCGAAAATGAATGTTCGGGAACTTCTGTCACTTGTACAAATCTCAACTACTGAAAAGAACGTCCTATTGTGGAACTGCCGCACATCGATATGAGTAGTACGAACAGTTGAATATATAATTATTGAGAGCATTAAGTATGATGTAACCATGGTTGTAAACATTTTTGACGATAAATTACAAATATATAGTCGTATATGCAACATTTTCCGAGAAATATTACATGTCCCGAGGGATTTCGATATAGCTTTTATTGTAAAAGTGTACAAATGCGTGAAAAAAGACGAACATTTGCGAAGCTTTAAATTACGAGACACGAATGAATATGAATTTGTATCGTATTAATCGCTCTCATTTGTTTAACCACCAAATGACATTATCTTGGCAAACGGTCTACCATATATCCCATATGATAATCACATGTTTTAATTGTACAATTGTTTTTCCCATATATTCATTTCAATATTTTTCCACAAAAATGTCGAAAAAACTATTCATCATCATTATTAAAATGATTTATAACATTATTAGGAATTTGATTCTTATATCTAAGATTTTACGGTATTTACTATAATGGAAATATTGTTCTGCATAAGCAGAACAATATTGGTATTCAGAAATTTCTGAATACCGTCAATATGATTAGCAATAATGAAAATCAGTCGAGATATTTTTCATAGAGAAAACGATTTACAACATGGAATCACTAATGGTATTTTTCCATAACCCCATTATTCCCACAGATATTTAGAGTTGAATGATTAACCATTTCTGAGCAGCATCGGAATGATCAGCGGCGGCCCCTGGTCTGCTCAACCGTCGGTTCATGAAATTGATAGTTATCATCGAAAATTTGATCCAATGGTAACTGCGGAAACATTCAAGGGCCAGTTTTGCTGGTTTTCGATGTTTCAAGATTCAATGCTCAATTTTTTTTTAATATAACTCAACAGATATCATTCATATGCCGTCATAAACATTATCAGTCATAACATTCACTCAACAATCACTATTCATACATAAATATTGCTATGAGAGTTCATACCCACTCCAACGGAATTGTCATTCATCGCGAAAGTTTTGACCACCTTGGCCAGACACACGCTGCGGACTACAATATTAACTACGAAGCAAAAAAGCGAAGATTCTATTTATTGGAGGACTCGCTAGATGTTCATGAATAGATAAACATCGCATATTTTTTTACGCAATCTGTTGACAATACACATTACACATCATATCAGACAAGTTGGAATCTAAATATTTGACGCGGAAACCAGCTTCATGAGACTATTGTAGCAAATGGTTTTCACTCTAATTTGCTGGATTATCACATTTTAATTATTTACCATTGAGTCCTGCCGATGGAATGGTGAGTAGTTTCGTAATGAAAAAACAAAAACTTCCAATTAAAATATGGTGGCACTGAAGTATCAGACCAAATTACGTCATGCACCGAAAAATTAGCTCACAATTATGTCTCTCTTGAAATTTGAATATTATATTGAATTAAGATCAAGCGCTATACATATTTGTCCAAGTTCAGAAATTTTGCCTTGTTTGAGCACAAAAGCAGTTCAAACCCCCAGAATTCTCCTACGATAACAATAATTTTTGTTTAGGTCACTGCATTATTGACGGTCCCTGTTGTCGTACGACATGTCCGAATGTGCACTCCCAGAAATCGTGCTTTTCGTCAATACCAAGTTGCATCAATCTATGTTCATACATAGCTCCAATGAATGGGTGTGTTTAGACTAACTCATCGTTGAGCAACGCAACTCATCACAAATGGCGAACAGCCAATAGAGTTTGGCAGGAATAATTAGCGTTGAGTGTTGAGAAATTGGTGCTGGACACGTTTAGTCAGCACGAGGGAGATCTAACCTCATTATTCCGTTGTGCGGAGATCGGAAGCACTTGAAACAATATGGCGTCGCGGCTCAACGCCACCTAAGGCTAGTAAATGCAAACACATGCATTGTAACCGTGTTCAGACGAAGTTTCACTCAACACTTCTCAACGTTAAGTTGCTCTAAACGTACCCGATGATTCATTCATGTTCATTCTCATCTCCCTCTCAGCTATATTCCAATTCCAATAGAATATTTTCATCAATATTTTTGTTTCATTACTAGCTACGCGATAAATTAATTTTTTTAACACCTCCCAGAGAGTGAAGACCTTGATATTCTAAATAATATTACCTTTTTCATTTCAGATTACGGTGTTTGTTGAAACAGCTCCAACGTAACGAGCTTTCGATAGATCTTTTGCGGGATAATGTGCAGTATGCCGTACGAGTCCTGGAAACAGTTCTATCGAATGAAAATGCGTACGTATGAATCATCAAATGATAAGTATCGATATCCGGCATAACTTGCTAACATCGGAAATGTTCCCGAAGTTCAAAAGCAAGCCAATATGAGTCCAGAATTGTATGATGCCAATGATGGAGAAGAAAAATTGGAAAGTCGTGGTGAATCAGTCTAGCTATTCAAAAATTCATAAAACCGGTTCTGGGGCATGAATATCTATTCATTCAATTCAACTCGCTTTCCTGTGAAAATGAGCATCGAGATGCTCATGATGGTGATTGAAGTACGATCTGATATTATATCAAATATGTTTTCAATTGTGGATGAATCGAAATCAAAGCGTTCTTCTAATTAAACTCACCAAAATTGCTCATTCCATCAGTATTATATGAATAACTCGAAGCAGTGTCATGAATAATGCATTGCGTATTGTTTAATGAATACCTTCTATTTGATAATACTGCCACTTCTGCATAATGAATTATATTGTAATTGAAAATGACGCAAATGTACTTTCACTAAAGAATGTGATTGTATATTATGAACCATCATTGAGGAGGTAGTCCTATGAATATGGCGAGAAAAGTTTTTTTTTTTCATTTTGTTTGTTGCAAAAAAGTTGTCGGACGATTTTTTACAAACTCACAAGGTTTATTTATTATGCATTTGTTCACATTCATGAATTTTTTCATCGATGAAAAATAATAATTTTTCAACCTGTCAGCCAACCGTATGCCGCGATTGACGAGTTGTGCCAACATGGCGGGCATAATGATTCCTCGGAATTTTATCACAAAAAAACAAAAAAATATGTGTTATAAATGACGCCTTCCTCGAGGGGACGAACGTCTATAACAAATTAAATCCAAAATTTGTGACAGGCAAAGCTTAGCCCCCATAAAATACCGTCTTTTAAGCTTTTACTTTCCATCACGTAGTGATAAGAAAAGTATTGTATCACAGTCAAAACTCACTTTGTCCGATTCATACATTTCTTCATGTTTTGAGGTCTCCTGAAACCGAAGATATGGTTTCAGTGTGTTGTCTGTCTGTCTATCTGGCTGTGTCTCACATTAGCCAAGTGATCTCAAGAACCGCCAAATCAAAAAATTTTGAACTTTACACGATTCTTGTGTGAGTTGGAGGAATGTAAGTTGCCAAATCCGATTTATATTCGACTCACAGTTTGGCCGGAAATATTATTGATGTATGATTCCTCACACTGTAATCGAGACATCAGCTAAACGGATTGATGGTCGTGATTGAAAATTGGTACAATTTGCATGCATTTTCACACGTTTTAATCATCATGTCTACAAAACGGCTAGACAGAATTGATTGGAAATTCGCACGTTCTTTTCTGCGATTTCGAGGATAGAATATAGATATACGATATTGCGATTGTGTTTCCGGTAATACCGGAGATAACGTTTATGTACCTTCTCCCGCCGCAAATAATATTCATATTGGGTTTCTTGTTATTGATGATCGACATATTAATAGAAATGAGTACGTCTCCAAAAAATCTGTAATTCTAATGTATCCTTTGATAACGTTCAGACCTGAATTGTAGTTTTGATCAAAGTGAAATTCTTTCTAATGATGGCACTACAGTTTTCATCAAAAATTGATTGGTTCTTCATAATGAGTTGAAATGTGCAAATTCTGATGCGATCTTTGATTGGGAACGTGGGTTTAGCAGGAGACATCATGAATATACGTTTCGTATCTTTTAAATTTAACATGCTTACGTGATGAAACCTCCTGGGTGAGTCTACTACTTTCCTGAATTTTTTTTTTACATTCGGAGGCGCATAAAAAAATCATAATGTTAAAAATTAAGTACAGAAATAGATTCATCTCATACAGAATGATGTTCTGCAATATCCCGCCAAATTAATCCAAGGAGAATAAAAATCGTTCACAAAAGCGAAGTAAGCCAATCATCGCTATCTCGGCATTCGTTGATTAATTTGTCGTCGAAGCTGGAAATTTCACTATTAACGCGCGCAAGTCTCATGCACTTTTTATTTGCTATTCGGGAGTACTAAAATCACATTTTTTCATTTTCGGACTTTCGTACAGTGCAAATTTAAGCGACAATATGGCGCGTACCGCTTGTAGTACACAGCTAATCCTTCGATATTTGGTTAGGCATTCAAAATATCTCATAAGCTGCTACAATTGCCGGAAAACTATTAGTACTTCCATTCTACTATAACATAATTCGCTTTTTCTATTTCTATCGCGACCAAACTGAGATCATTTGGTCCAGTATCAGTAGAGATATACGCTTTACCATCCCATTTGCTGATTTTTATTCTTATAGACTATCAATGAGACAAGTAAAGGATGATCTACAAATCAGGATCACACGTTTCGGCAATACTTTAACGACGTGAAGTTATAGTATGGAAAATTTTTTGTGTGCATATACATTTAACATTGGAACTTTTGGATGTACACGTTTAAAAGCTCGTAGTATAAACGATCCTTAGCATCCGCACGCTAGTTTTTGGTGTCCAGGTTCACTAGCTGTTGAAATAAATTATTTGTAACCTCCGCATCATAGGTCTCGGGGTCCACCTTCACTAGCTGTTGAAATGAACTATTTGCAGCGTCCGCATCATAGTTCTCGATGTCTAGGTTCACTCGCGCTGTGGAGAAGTGCGCCAAGTATGCACTGATAGTATTTTGGTGCAACATGAATTGGCAAAAAGTTTTAATATCGTTCACTGCCGCTAAGTATAATGTCAATGGTTCTCAAAATTTTGTCATGTCATGCAAACACTTTACACGTGAAATTGAACTCAGTCGACTGATCCCACTACGCAATGAAATGGGAATAAGATGCAACCACGAAAATTTTTTGTGTTAGTGTCTCTCCATAGTATGAAGTGCATTAGTATTATTGTCACAGTATAGTCTTGATCACTACCTATCATGATAAAAGAAATTTCCGATGATTCCAATAACGAAGATTTCTTATAAAATTTATTAATGCATACAGTTACGGTGTTGGCGTGGAATTAGTGTGGATATGGCATTGTGGTCAGTATAATACTTGGCGCACCCAAAAATAAGATAAAAAATTTGGTCAAATTCCTACATCTACCAAAATTAGATTTACGAAAATAATTTTTATTAACCATGAACCATGATCATTTTTGGCAATTGCATAAGATGTTATTGTGGTCACAATCGTGATGAAGCGAAACATTCTCAACAATAGATATTGCATCATCTTGAAAGTTTAGTGCGCTTGTGAAGGCGCACTTTTTCACACCATAGCTGTTTTTTTGTTGGTCAAAAATCGCGACAGCGTTTCGTCCCAAGTACGCGCGTACATTCGCTCCTGCTTATAATATACGGCTAACACATTGATGTTTGTTTAGGCATCACGAATATCTCGTATTCCACTCTGATCGCGAGGCAACTATTGGTACTTTCATCATATAATTCGCACATTTAATTCCCATCGCGACAAAAATGAAATCATTTCGTTCAATATTAGCAGAGATATACACCTTCCATCATGCTATGTGCCGGTTTTTCATTATTTATTATAATGAATGTGACAACTGAAGGCTGACCCTCAAATCAAAATAATGCGTAGATCTCACCGCTGCGACAACATCCATCTACTATCTTTGTTCACATCCAACTCAAAAGTATGTTTGAAATCAGGAGACATCGTAGTATCAGAAAGGACGTTATCACTATTAGTTAATGTTATCAAATGCAATTCTGCAGACATCGATGAGAATATTGATTCGGGTTTGATACAATATATCTGTCATTTATATCATTGCAGCAACAACACAGAGGTAGTTTAGGGTTGCCTCGACACGCTGGACACAATTGTAGGTTATAATATAAATTCACAACCAGATCCATTGCAATATTTATAACAGCATTATGTCGGAGAGTGAATATTGAGAGTTATTGCCAGATAAGTTAGGAAATGATGAGGAAACTGTTTGGTAAACATATGGGAAATTCAGCTTTGCATACCATGTGTTGTATACTGCAGATGATGTTACGTCCCGGGGACAGGTCATTGGTATATCTTGGGTTTGAAGTGAATATAGGGGCGATGTTGACCAGGATGTCGCTGGTCGGTGTGAGTCTCTGTATTTCTCTTTACTCACTGACTGTCCCTCACAACTTCATGATATATAGGTATATGTTCGGATAATCAAGCCCGCTACGCGCGGGTAAATTTGATGAAGATTCTTAGAGACGATGATTTATTTTATTATTGATGAATTCATTAACGTTACTTGTTTTACAATGATGTTATACTTTGTTTAATACACTGCTTTCATATTGTAGGCTCATGCCTCGAATTCTCAAGAGCGATTATGTATGGAATATTAGTCACTGGTTTCTCTTGGACGTTCTGATTTGAGTTTGAATGTTCTTTGAGAGAAATGCGTGTCTGATTGTAAAGTATAGACATCTGGTGTCGGCTTTTGAAATTACAATTATCTATCGGACTGTATGTACTGCAGTCATGATATAAATAAAATACCGCTCACTTAATCCTAAATGAATGTCTTATACAAGAAACCCAACATTACATGGTGTCAGAAGTGATAATAAAGTGTTAGAGACAAAAACATAAGTGCGAAAGTTGTAAAATGGCTACGAATGACGCAGTATCTGGAATAAAGCCGCCAGCTAACCTACAAATTGACTCGGACAAATCAACGAGCTGGAAAAAGTGGTTACAGCAGTTTGAGTGGTATGCTACTGCCATTCAACTAGACAAAAAGCCAGCCGAGGTATGAGATATTCCTTCAAGAGGCTCCCTTTTGGTGTATCGTGAGCACCTGAAATATTCCAAGAAATTTAACAAACTTGCTCAGTAAATTTAAGAACGTAAGAGTATCCATCGACGATATTTTTATACATGCAGAACGTAGAGCAGAACTAGGCAAAACTGTTGGTGAAGTCATTGAAGTACTAAATAAATCCGGCTTCAAACTTAATAAAAATGAGTGCATTTTTGAAGCTAAACGATTAAAATTTCTAGGACTCATTGTCTCAGCCAACAGATTAGAAGCAGACCCAGATAAAGTAGAAGCCATACAAGCAATGAAACACCAACAAATAAAACAGAGCTATAGAGACTACTAGGGATGATCACATACCTAAATAAATTTATACCCAACATGTCAGACCTAAGAAATGCACTAAGAGATTTGTTGCATAAAAATACAAGTTTTACATGGGAGATTCATCACGAAGAAGCTCTCAACAAAATAAAACAAGTACTTCAGAGTCCTCCAGTACTGGAACTATATAATGTAAACAGACCTGTAACTTCAACTGTAGATGCAAGTTCAAAAAATCTTGGAGCTGCACTTCTTCAAGAAGTACAACCAATAGCCTACGGAGCAAGAGCGTTGACCAAATCAATTATCCACAGATAGAGAAAGAAGCACTTGCCATACTGTTTGGATATAAGAAGTTCCATGAATATGTCTATGGTAAAGAACTCACAGTGGACTCAGACCACAAGCTACTTGAGAGAATTTTCAAGAAAAACATACAATCTGCTCCAGCAAGGTTGCAACGCATAATATTCAATCTAGCACCATACTCACCAAAAGTAATATTTAAAAGGGGCACAGAAATACCCTCAGCAGACTTTCTTAGTCGAGACTGTGATGCATCTTACTTGAAATATGAACAAGAAGAAAATTTGAAAGTTGCAGTTATACTACCTATGTCATTAGACGCTAAAGAAGAATTAATTAATGCTACAAAAGAAGATCCACATTTACAGTCACTTCTCGAGATAATAATGCAAGGATTCCCAGAAAAAGTCAACGAACTTCCTACTGAACTACAACGTTATTTTAACTTTGTAGAAGAACTAAGCTATCTCAAAGGAATTATTTTCAAAGGTGATAAAATTGTAGTGCCAAAATCACAAATTCCTAACATGCTAAAAAACAATCATCAAGGACATCTTGGTGTACAAAGCTGCTTAAGAAGAGCCCGACAATTCCTTCACTGGAAAGGACAATACGGTTATATTACAAAACTAGTCAAAGGTTGCTCTGTCTATGAACAAACACAAAGGTATAATATCAAAGATACAGAGCTAGTCAAAAAGATCCCTACACTTCCATGGAAAATAGCTGCGTCACATTTATTTGAACTGATAGGAAAAACTTACTTAGTAATCTATGACAGTTACTCTGGATATCTAAATTTTCAACAGCTAAAAGGTCAGTCATCATATCGACGCTGCTTACGAAAAGTAACATGTTTCAAATTTTTTACGAAGACTAGCACATTAGTCATCACCGCGAAAACTAGCACGTTTCCAATCACTCCCCGAAAACTAGCATGTTTCAATTTTCACCGCGAAAACTAACATGTTTCATAACACTGGATATGACTCTGATACTTTTTCATCCTTTCTTTACTTTATGACTACTTTTTTTCTAATTTTTTTGTTTAATAAATAAAAGTCTGTAAATGTCTATAAAAGACCACGTCTGTAAAAAAATGTTAAAAAATGAAGCTACGAGTTTATTAAAAAATTTATCACGCAAAAATTATTTATTTATACTAATAATTGATTTTTCCAGATTTTTACCCAGCCCGTGCGCGCGGCAAAAAACAAAACGTGCTAGTTTTCGCGGTGAAAACCGAAACGTGCTTGTTTTCGCGGTGGAAACAAAAACATGCTTGTTTTCGTGGTGAAAATCGGAACGTGATGGTGTTCGTGGCGGGGTTGAAAACGTGTTAGTTTTCGTAAGAAATTTAGATTCTGCTACTATTCGTAAGCAGCGTCGATATGAAGTAATTGAACAACTTAAAAGATGGTTTGCTGTACATGACTACCAGAATAGGTACAAAGCGATAACGGAACACAATATATGTCTAGAGAATTCAAGATCTTCCAAAAAGAGTGGACATTTAAGCACGTCACAACCAGTCCACATCACCATCAATGTTAATCGAAATTAACAACAGTGATTGAGCATCATTATAAAATTCAAACACGAACAAACATCAGAGTTGAAGTTCGGGACATTACACCAAAAGTAAAAGAAGTAAATCGATCTCGCTATGACGATGAATTGATTAAAAGAATTGTCGTCCCGTATTTGCAGCATGTTCATATGAATGTGAATATAATAATTTGCAATGTGGTGGTAAGTTTATTGATCAAATTGTGTGTAGAATATGAAACCAAAAGGTGTTTTGAATTACTTTCTGCATTAGAAAAAAAGATCAATGAATCTTTCATGTCTAATACACCCATAGCACCTGATATAGATATGAAAGACGTCAAAACAGCTGTTGTTAGTGTGATAAAAGTTTCAACTATCAAGTTATATCATTTGTTGGATGTATCTCTGACAAAAAATCGATTTTGAATCCGAAAAAAATGTTTCTTATGATTACTACTTGACAAGAAGCCGGCCCCACGTAGGAAGCATGAGGCTCATTAAATGGGTCCATATCCATTTCGTTCTCATTATGGAATGAGGCATATTGAATGTTTTCCATTCTTCAGTGATTTCGTTAATATCCGTCATTTTGTTGAACATTTTTGAGTTCTTTGATATTATTTTACACATCATATATGGTTTTTGCAGTCCATACATCTTCAACGATGTATCGACATTTGCCTATGTCTACGTTGGTAATATGCAATGAGTGGATAACAAATCAAAATATCCAGACAGAAAAGAGCCCGATATTTTTTTTCAGACTTTAACGTGTGCCTATCATGTATTTCAACATGTGAACGTGAAGGAAAAATAGTTAGCACCTGAAAATGACGATTGCAATAGCCAATTCGCGATACTGTGGCGACCTCGTTTCGATCACAACACCTCTTCAGTAGGGCATTTGAAGAACTTATTCCCCAGTGTTGCGACAACACCAAATATAACTAGATATATATATACTTACTTGATACTTAATCACCTCAGCTTTGGCGTCGCGTCCTTTTGTGTGTTCATTATAAATAATTGTTCTACTTTGAATAAATAGTATATTACTTTCGTTTAATTCATTTGTGGATTTGTATTTGTGGTTATACTTTAAACAGTGTCTCACAATTCAAGTGAATGAAGCGCGATCTGCTGGCAAACTTTAAAACTAATCTTGTGCCGTCAAATCGAGGATGAACTAGCAGCCGCCGCATTGAGACAACTAGACAGTCCTGAATTGGAAATTGGAATCATTACGTCAATATTGATGAATATTGAATTTCCCGAATGGAGTGTAACTCGCAGAGCTTCATGATTCAGGAAAAATCTGTAGCTTCCATAAGTAACAAAAATTGTTGTGTTCTTGGATGTGAATCAATAAGGACAAATAAGAATGAGATCTGTTACCAACAATTCCCTCCACGAGGTCAAAAAATTGTCGTGAAGATGATTGCGGCGAAAATAAAAACTGCAAGCGGCGAAAACTCTGGGAAAAACAATTGAGGATGGGAGAACCAGTCTCTAATTCTATGACAGTTTGTTCTTTGCAGTTCAGCGGAGACATTTATATTGCTTCAGGTACTTTACTTCAATTATACGTACTAGTAGACATTAATGTGGAGTAATTATGATTATTCTATGCGACTTGATTCAGGATGGAGCCCTAAAAAACATTGTTATTAACAGCTGCATCTACCTTATATGTACCTATGCGTAACGACCGGAAGAGTAAATTCCGTAGTGCAACGAGACATGAACGTCTTATGAGCAGAAGAATAGCAAGAGATGAAAAGTATGGTGATTGGCAATTTTCAGTACGAATCAATGAGTTCAATAGATCCGATTACTAGTATTCGAGTGGATTTTTGTGATTTGGTGGCTTATAATTCTGGGATAAAGCAGATAAATGGTTGAAAATCATTTAGAGACATTGAAGCGCCGACCGATACCATTGTATTGGATACATACGAAGATACCGAAGTGCAGGCGAATACCAGTGAAACTGGGGCGATCAGCGATTTCATACAAAATGAATATCAATTAAATAGTTTAACAGGTGATCACTCTCCTATACTCTTCAATGTGTTGGCAAGCATTTTTGGATAATGTAAGACTGACAAACGGAGCCACAGATTATCTGGGTACAACAGAGTTTTTTTAACTTTCATGAAACTGAAATTAGATCTGCCATATGTGGTCCTATCTGTATTATTTGCAGTTTCTTCTCAAACATATAAAAATATTTTCTTCTCTACGGTACCGGTTTTGTCTTCAATACTACGAACCACGATTGAATTCCCTTCATCATACCAATTTTGGGAAAATTAACCAGAGTTTTTTAACAGTTTCAAAAAGGTCAGTGTAGTTTTGGATTGAACTGCGGTGTCTATACAAACATCCAAGAAACTTTGCTGTACGATTAAATGTCACTCGCTGTATAAAGGAACAACAACAGTGAAATTTATGACTGCAGTCAGTCCATAGGCCTTCATCATTGCCGGCAGCTGAGCATACGGTGGTCGGGCGTCGGATAAAATAATTTTTGAACACAGTGGCCTCCTCGAAGAACTGGACATGTATGAAGATGAAATTGTGGTAGATAGAGGTTTTTTAATTGATCACCTTTGTGAAAACTTCGATATTGAAACTGTGCTCTACTATCGAAAGTCACTTTATTGATAGACCAAGAAGGGGCCCCAGTTCAATCATCGAAAAATTATTTTTCAGATAATGATATTGCATCCAACAAACAAAGAATTCGATTCTACATGACGGCTGACCCGAGTTATGCATAGAACTCGTTTCGAGATGATTATAAGAATATAATTTGTGGCTATTTTCTGTAGAACTCCGGACGTAACGGTTTTCGCTGGTGTGTGAGTGTACAACTTTGCAATAGCATTTTTCATTGTTCACAAATCATACGTATCCTGAAAAGAGGTCAGCCGCCATGTCAACTACTGCACTGCACACGATAAAAGTAGTTTATTATCAAAAAACTCAAAATATAGACGTCAAAACCGACACCCCCTCACGAAACGCCAAACGATCATTCCGCCATGGTTTTCAGTCCTTAAATTCCAATAGATAGCGCCAGCGTGAACTCGTGAAATCCAAATTGTAGTGGCGCGATTTCTAGTCAGTATCCATCACTGGCACGTGGAGCCCGGGGCATCGGCTAGTTATTATATATCTATATACGCTAGCTTGCTGTTCAACTGGCTGTCAGACATGAATTTAATGAATGAAGTTCTTCCAATAATTAAAAATAATACGATAGATCCAGAAAAATATTCAAGGATTGATCAATATTATTAATATTCCCGTTTTATATTTTCTGTTATATACAAGCTAAAAAGACATTGGAATTGAATAAAATATGGAATGTGTCAATAGTAGTGAGATATTTAGTCTTTTCTTGGTCGTAAATTCCTATACTATTCTTAGTTCCAAGGTAATACAAAGTAACAGGAGAAGAGACACAATGAAATCTTTCAGTAATTCTTGTATTGTTCTTAATTCAATCCCATATTCATGAAGATTTACGTTCATTTTTAAACCCTAAAATGGTGGACGGAAAAATTTTTAATTGAAGAACGAAAGTCAAGAAAGACCATGCATATCACAGTCGTGAGAAAAGGTTTCGAAGTTCAATGAGGGGAATACCACAAAAGTTGGTTCTTGGAAACCCAAAATCCTGAAAGATGGCCACTATTGAAGATTGTATGAATTGGAGCTTCACTTCGATATCAAGTGAAGAATATTGACAAATATCTTCATGTATGTAAATTTTATAATGAGTCTATCTGATACCTTGCCATGGAATTGCAGAGCTTGGATCCCATTATAAGTGAAATGATTGACCGTTTTTCACATACAATCGTATCTACAGTTCTCTTCAGAACTCCACGAGAATAGATTATCATCGAATAAAATGATTGCAAATTTAAGAACTATAAGAATAAATGAATTATTCGGTAATATCTTTGATGTTCTTGTGATACAAAAATTCCTTCGGCAGAACGTACACATACTATATTTGCCATTGAATGTATAACATTTGATGAGACATTGTCTATGAAATTGTGATTTATCCCTAGTAGAAGTTGATCCATTTTCAACCATAAATATTATCAAAAGTACTTCAAAAGGGAATTGCAACCCGTTCGATTTCAATTATTGCAATTGATAATTTGGCACTTGGGCTAAAATTTTGGAATCCGTTTTTCATCAAATCATTTCTATACACGGCATTCTTTCAGTGAAATTAGCTGCTGTATAGCCATAAGTGACATTGGCGAGATTCTTCGAATCTTTTTGTCGAAAATGTAGGACTCGCAGCAATAATTTATCATCTTGAGAATGATCTTTCGTCACTTTTTTAAACACCAACCGAGTGTTTAATATCTCCGCCAACATCCTTGGTAATATTCCATATCGCATTTACGATTCACCGAATTCGTAAGAGAGATGCACCAAATTTGAATGGGTCAAGTCGGCCAATATACTCCACACGGCGCAAACACGTTGGATAACAATAATTGTGCGCAATTATGATACTTGGATTTAAACTTCGAAAATCCAAAACTACTACTGGATTACTTGTAAAGGTCGGCTTTTTCTTCCCAGCTCTCTAGGGCCGAAAACCGCCTTACTCTGTAATCCTGGTATGCCACCCGGGCTGGGTGGGTAACCTGAAACTGAAAAAAGGGGATGAAACTGAATACCCGGACCTCTAATAGGCTCGTGATAAATGAATGATCCCCAACTCAGTGATTTGGCGTCAAAATAACAAATCATTTATCGTTTATTCAAAGGGAATCGACGAATATACAACAATATAGCTAAAGCATGGCGGGAGAAGCCTAATTAATAACTATGAAACGAAAGTATAACAGTTGAAGTCCAAATAGCAATAACGAAATGAATAACAATGATTAAATTGATAATAATTATAAATGCCGATAATGCGAACAAATATCCGGTGTACAATAAATAATAATGATTAATTGGCTATCAACAATAATAGCTGATGTTGCGAAAAGCCGTTCAATTCAACCGTTTGATTTATTTAGGCGCGGTTCGGGATGACGCTTTCTGGGTTTAGCTACGCCAGGCGTGTAAAGTTAACTTCCCCCACTCTCATGCAAGATGGCGTCAGTACTGGATGGCCGATAGAGGCGCTGTTTTGTGGTGGACTTTTTAAGGGACAGAAAGAAACATCGCTCTTTGTCCATTTCTCATAAACGCAGTTCGAGTTCTACCGGCTTTGCGCGCATTGTTCCTGTGTTCTGTCGTTTCGAAATCAAATACAGTGTAGTTTGTTGTCCAGTTATTGTTATATTTTCGTTATATTTTTGTTACATCGTTCATTTGTTATGTTATAATTTGTTATCAAAATTGTTGAAAACTTCGACAACTGCGTGTCGAGAGAACAGATCCGAAGATAATACGACGAATATGACGGAGGGAGTACGAGAAGCATAATATATTTAAATTTGTATTTATTTAAGATTTTCAAATAAATATCAGTGGAAAAGATCGTTGAGTGCCGCAAAACGAATGGTACCTCCAAATCCGAAAAAACAACGCCTGGAAAAGTATCACCACGGAATACAATCGGCACAACTACTTCCGTAGTGAAAAGGCTGTCTTCAGCTGCTGGTCAAATCAGAAGAAGCTTGCCAGGAAATACTTGGCTGCAGAAATGAGGGAAAACCTTAAAACTAATAATTGGTGCTTGTAGCAATGAATCAACAGTACAAGAACTCAACTATTCTATTTTCTCCAGGAGGAGATGTAAATACCTTTAAAAAAGATGCAGTCTTAGAGGAAGTACTCAAAATCGTTGGACGTCATATACAGCCTTTGCCAAATCCTTTCGATGACGAGAACGGTAAATGAGTGAGATCATCGGAAAACTAAATTGGTCGATTATATACTTAAAAATAACGATAATAATATTTTTGTAGATCCGTCGACTGTCGCAGCGATTTTCGATAATGGTCCACAAGAGACTTCATCGTCAGATATTTATGGCGTAAGAATTCTTTTTTATTATTTATTTAGTATGCATAATCCTTTTCGTTTTTTTCTCTTCTCATTTTTGCTTCTTCTCCTTCTGTTTCCTTCCTATGTCTTCCATCCTTTCCTTTCTTTTCATTTGTTTTACATTCCCATTACCTACAGTTTTTCACTACATATGAAGTTCACATTGGACCACATATATGAAAGAAATATACTTTGAATATTTATTTCCATATACAAACCCAACCAGCTATCTCGTGACACATTGTCTTTTTCAATAACATCCTAAAAAATTTAGTCCTCTTTCTTTTTGAAACACAATTATTTCTTTTCTTGCCCTCAGTATTAGTTCTTTTCGTTTCGTATGAACTGGATGTCATAAAATAAATTCATATCCTTCAAAAAATTCATATTGAATCTTCATTTCAAGTATCTTCACCGAGCAAATATGGTCGGCAGTTGGAAAAGTTGAAGCTCGAAGAATGTGGGAAAACCCATCGCATACCCACTGCACGAGGTAATGGAAAGAGCAGACAAACGGAGTTCAAACGAGCATCCACATCCATTTACGTCAAAAGAGGGTGCAGATGTCGAAAGAGCAGAGAACGAAGAGCTCGGAGATCCCACAAATCGGGGAAACAGCTCGAATTCCTCGAACTCGAGAAAAGAAGAGGAAGAAAGGAGTACACATACTCTTTCGGAGGAGATGCAAGAAGTTGCGGAAAATCAGGAAGTCCTCAAAAGGACTCGCAATTGTAGCATGATTGAACGCAAGCAAAAGTTAAAAATTGAGCAGCTGGAACTGAAGGTCGAATTCAAAAAAATAAAGTTGGACAATTTGCGTCTCAAAAATGAGCTGTTGGCCGTCAAATTGAGCCGAGAAAAACTAAAACTAAAGAAAATGGAGAATGAGTTGAACGCCGAGGGTTCTATACACAAAGAAGAAGGCAGGTACTTTGAGAAAAGATTAGATGTCTATAAAAAAAAGAAAGGACGTAGGTTTCTGACAAAGAAATCAAGTGTTTTTGGAGGAAAATTTTATGTCAGAAATTTATAAACTTGTTGATAGTTCTGTAATTATCATGGTAACATTTAATTATTTATCTTCGTGAATAAAATTATTTTTGCAACTTCTATTGTTTGTTATTCAAATTTTTATTGCGAATGGACTTCAGGCGTAAACTTCTATTACAATTATTCTATTTAAATTTCTGGGGAAAATTAAGCAAAAAAAAAGAAAATGAATATTATACTCCGTTTGCTCCTTTTCAAAGAATACGACAAGTTGTATCGTTAAAAAATCTATTTTCATTTATTTATCAGATCACATAATTTTTCGATTGTTTTTTTTTTTCATTTGGAATATTATCCAAATTTGGTTGAATTTTGTTTACATTTCCATTTTACATTATTTACATACATTATAGATATTTAAATTATACATTATATATATACATTTTTATTTTACAAACTGCTTATCATCGAGATCGAAATTTTCTTTTCATCATGTCTCCTCAATTTTTTCGCTCGGCTTGGAATTTCAATTCAGATACTCTTTTCGAGATGAATTAGATCGGTTATCTGCGGCACGGATGAAGAGGGGGTTCGAACAGTCCTTCCTGCTTTATCGTAGTTTCGACGAGAGCAAAACCTTTCTTTCTCCTCACTGTTATCCCGGGGTTTTAAATATTCCCATTCGAGCAGCCATATCCGGACCATGAATCAATCTGAAAATAATGTGCATTAAAATGATGAAGCATTAATATAAATGTTCATTTTGAACAAAGTGATTGCAACTTACCGATAAAAATAACCGTTGATCAGTTGTTTGCGAACCGTATTACCAGGCCCAGGCTGGATGTTTTGATGGATTTCACGGTAGACATCGATATCCACTTCTCTTCTCCGCAAAGGCCTCGCTCGCATGCAAATGTTGAGGAGAACTGCCGTTGCTTGTATCACTGAAAGTGTTCTTTCGACCGTCCGAAAACGTGATCCGATGCTCACCACGGCGAATCGTCTGGCCCATACGGCGAAACAACGCTATATACAATTGCGCGTCCGTATTTGTGCCTCATTGTACAGCTGCTCTTCCGAGTCCCGTGGTTCACGTAGAGGAGTCATCATGAACGGAAGATCCGGATATCCCGAATCTCCAACGAGTACAACTTCTCTGTATTGACCATCGATGAACGATTGATGAATTCTTGGAAATTCAAAAATCGTCGAATCGTGGGTTGAGCCTGGCCAACGAGCAATGAAATTGATAAACTCCAGTCTGGCATTACATATGGCCTGTACATTAATGGAGGAAAATCCGTGACGATTGCGGTAAAGTTCAGCAAATTCTCCTCCTAACACATGTAATGTAGTTTTCAATAATTAAAATGATGAAATGGTTAAGGACATGTTTTTTTTTACTATTATTATTATTATTATTTTTTATTTTATTTTTGTACCATAAAATTGACGATTTTCAAGATGTTTTTTCAATGAGTTTGTTATTTTTATTTACAAAACTTGTTCGATGATGTTAATGTATTCCTATACATTACGAAACCATTTTTTGAATTTAAATTTCTCTCCATAACACACGTTTTAAAAAATGTCATTCTAAGAAACACTCATTTAAAGATTTCGTTCGACTAAAAATTAAAAGAAAAAATTGTTTTGTAATATATAATGATACATGAATACCATCGAAAAAGATTTGTATTTTTAAATAACAAACCGACTGAAAAAAAAAAAAAAATTCTCAGTAATCGTATTTTTTTCCGTACAAAAATGAGAACATGCCCTTAAATGTATTGCATAAAATGTAAAAAGTTGTACCATATGATTGAATTCGAACATGCCGTCCATCAATGCAGCTAACTACGCCTGGGAAACCAAATCTCATGAAGAGTTCGCCTTGTGCCTCTAATATGTCGTCATGTGTCGATGAAAATCGGATAAATCGAGGGCTAGGCGCTGCAATTGGCGGAGAAATACGATGGACGATTTTCCACATGTTTTGCCAATCAGTAGACAGTCTCCACGCGTTATGAGAAAGGATCCCGTCGCATAAAAACGAAGAGCAGCCAAAAGTTGAATCATTGAGCAGATACGACGATTTCTGAAAATCATAATTAACAAAAGGAATTATAAACATTTCAAATATTTACGAGAAACCTTATGATAGAAAATAAATCACCTGCGATAAGGTCTCCACAGCCTACGTATGATCATCCGCAAGACCATTAAAAAATCGTTCTTCGTCAGCCGATAACGACCTCCAAATTGCGATCTTGTCAGCAAATAAAAATCATTTCGAGGTATCGGGTGCTGTTGAACGCCATTTCGGCCATTGCGAACATTGTCACCAGCATGGATAATATTATCCATTTCTTTTTACTGACTTTCCACTGTTTTTCTTATTCGTTATAATATGAACGAACACACTTCCAGAGGATTTTTAAGGTTATGAGAGACTATATATTTGTACACATGCTAAAGAGTTTGAGTTCAGAGTGACTTGATAAGGAATGACACAAAAGTCATTTTCTGCACTACAATCAATTTATTATCCAATTAATGTCACAACAAAACTCGGTAAAATGTCTCGATAGCACTCGATAACTACTTGATATCTTGTATATTTACACAGAACTGCACAGAACAACTGTGTAATGCATGTGAAGTCTAATCGCGGGCGAAGTTTAAGGCGCCATCTATGTTTATGCTCCGACACCATCTTGCGAAGGAGTGGGGGAAGTTAACTTTACACGCCAGGCATAGCTAAACCGGTTTAGCTCAATCCCGAACCAGGCCTCAGTCGATTTCCGTATCAAGCCGCAGTAATGGGTGTGTTCTTGACATCGCGTCGCTGCAGAAGCATCAAGTTTGTGGACTGGACAACATAAATCGGGTTTCGGCCCGGTTCTTGATTGAGCCAAACCGGTTTAGCTACGCCTGGCGTGTTAACTTCTCCCACTCCTTCGCAAGATGGTGTCGGAGCATAAACATAAATGGCGCCTCAAAATTCGCCCGCAATTAGACTTTACATGCATTACACAGTTGTTTTGTACAGTTCTATTTTCCGTTGGACAAAGAAATTTTCATTAACCAGATTCAACAATATCCACGACAACTGTCAATACGTCAACTTAACCAGATTTTACACACAATTTTAGTAATGCGACGTACGCTCTTGCTCTATTCAACATAGTCGCTTGAGTATCCGGGTAGAAGTGTCCCTGGTTGGCTCGTTTCCTTCTCCGTTCCGTTTCATTCCTCGTTCTTCCCTTTCCTATGCCTAGCCGCTACGCGTGGGGTTACTTATGGTGCAGCCGGTTGAAACGTATATAACGTATAGCCCGCACAGGAAGACGATTCTTGACCGCACGGTAACGGGTGGTTCATTCGTCGTGGTTCATTCTAAGTGTTGTAATTGTTGTGTGTGAGGTGTGTTTATGTTTGAGTTTATATTTACATCACAACCTCAAAGTGTGTTATCTTAGTGATGGAGTTGATTTGATGATAATAGTGATGATGTCCAAGTCACCGTTGAGCACCTAACCGTAACACATTCACACTTATCTACATTGCTCTCTTATACTACGATTTATTGTCATGAGATGCACTTCCACCTCATCACACACTATAAAACATTGACTAGGGTTCCAAAATAAGTGGGACCCACATCGAAAAACACTGTTGAATACTATTAAATATCCAATAATACCCAATAGTTTTCAATAGTATACTGTCCGCTTCTATTGGATATCAATAGCAGCCAATACGGTGTTATTATGCCCTGGTGGAAATATTTCTCTCAACAAATTCAGATTAATTCTTGTAAAATTCTGAATAAAACTTCTGAAAGCCTTATTTTCCCTCAAAATCTCTGACAGAGTCAGAAAAAATGAAATGAATGTATTATAAATGATCAACAATGTTTGTGTACAATGAATTGTTATTAATGTATAGAACAATCAAAATCTCGTATCTGTCTAAAATTAATTTTTTACATAAAGTAACAAAAAAATACTTGTATACAGCGAATTCAAATCGTTATAAAAATACACAAAATTGAAACAGTCTTAACTTTCAAACTATCGGGATCGAGAAAATTTCCAAACATAACTTATTTCTAAAGAATTGTATTTCCAACAGAGAGAGCTGGTTTTTTATAGTTTACATATTTTGAATTGTTTAATAAACATCAGCATTTTTGAGTTCAGTTAGGCATTTCCTATTGAAATAATGTTTCAATTACATATATAGACTCACCCGCACCGTCAACTATGTTTTCAAAGTTTTTATCCCATATTCAATATATAATTATATGAATGTATCATTATTCTTTATCATTATAATAGCATCCTCTTGGTATCTTGATTATGTAATTTTGATCCTGTACTTAAGTTAAAATGTTCAGATGATGCATTATCGTCTACGGTTTTTTGCCACAAAATACACAACCGCACATATTGGAATGAATTTACTATTTATTATTTTGTCTTCTATTTTTGATTCAATGCCATTCTCAAATGATTCATTTGCTTGGCCAATGAATGGTTTAAGAAGAAGCTGCATATTTGGTTCTTCACCATTGACCTGTATACCAGGCATAATTATCTGTTTAATCTGGTTTAATGGGTAACGCATTGATAGCTGCATACATTGGCCAAGAAGAAATTTCACTTGACTTTGATTTCTGACAACCATCAGTGTTGGATGTATATGTACAATTATAACAATCCGATAGAAGATTGTTTGTGGTAGATAATTTTTTGAATATTTTCCAATGATAATACATTGCATTGTACTCTTATTTGCACTTCTTTTAGAATTTTCGAAACACTCTGACAATATCTATGGAACTTCAGGTTCTTGCAATATTCTTGTTAAGTGGGCTTTCATATCAAGAGTTGACAAAAAGAAATATTAGGTTGTTCATCGAGGCTTTCAAAATTTTCGAGCGTCGAAATAGAACCAACAATCATTAGAAAACAAATGATATGAAATTATTTCTTCATTTAACTGCAATGTTTTGACTAGTTGATATTTTTAATCCAAAACCACTTTCTTACTTAATAACGTTTTAATCGAAACCAATATTGTTGTGATAGTTTTCTACGCAAGCGATTCTTCCACTCCTGATAGAAGTGTTACCAACTACGCTTCTCCTCCCGGAACAAGATTACAAATTCAAAGAGGTTGATTGTAAATATTATTAGCACTACTTTTATTAGATTAGCGCTGCAAGAAAATGAATAAAAGTAAGCAGTTATCATTTATAGCGATTTCATAAATTTATTAGTTCTCATTGACTATGTTCAATTATGTTTCTACATGATTCAAAAGACTTGAAATTGTTTATGTATTTACTTCAGTTTTACAACCAATCTTTTCCGATACAAAGTCACCGTGTAGATATGTCTGATTATACAACGTGATCCGGGAATTACTTTCGCGCCGATGAGACTCTGAGAGAGAGAGAGAAAGAGAGAGAGATCATGAAGTTCCTCAACCATTTTTCTGAATTTTGATTAGGGGAGTTATCTTATTTCCAAGTTGACCAATGAGCTTTCGAAATCTGAGAAAATACATAATAAATTATAAGCTCTTCAACGTCGGATTTTTTAATTTCAATCTAATCTAAAATCACAGTATTGTATGTATATTTATATTATTTCGTATCTCAATTCAACTTTAGTTCCTTTTTTAGAAAGTCTTCAAGTTACACGTAATTCCAGGGCAGCTGTCACCTCACAATAGAAAGGACATTAGTAAAACGAATGTTTTACTGCTTCTTATGAATTAATTGATTGGAGTGCGAGGACCGGCAAGACTATTCCTAACACAACCAGCAGAATAAACAATTTTATTTTCAATAGAATCAATTTTTATTCCATTCATCAATAAATTACGTTAATCAATCAATTAATAATATATATATATATTAACAAATTCATTTTACTAATGTTTTTTATTTCTTGTGAGCTGATAGCCGCCATCCTACAATCACATGTAACTTGAAGACTATTGGAAAAGTAAATAAACTTAAATTGAAATACAAACTAATATAAATAATGTACAGTCTGATATAATATCTATATGAAAATAAAGTATTCCTCTTAATTGAATGGTAGAAACCACGAAAAAAAAAATACATATATTATATATACTAAAAAAAAATAGTTTCATTATTATTCGCTGTAGTGCTGTGGTGAGGGAGATGGGAGAAGTTGTATGTAAGGATTGGGGAAGGTGTACGATAATATCGTATGATTTATATATTATGGCTTGTTATATATTATATGAGCGTGTCATATAAATAACGAATGTATACTAATATGAATACATTGCTATTATTATTTGCGGGTATTTAATTCGCTGGTTATATTATTTGATAGTTGAGTTATAAAGTCTTTTATTGTTCTTTTTGATTTTGGATTTTTTTCTGATATCATCAATATGTTTGGAGTTTTCATTAAGCCACCAGCAATGTTTGGGTGTTCTGAACTTGTTGGCGTAATCTTTATATGATATGGCTTTGGAGTAAATTTGATTTATTGTGAGGTCTTTATCATTTGGTGGTAGCGATTTATTAGCTCTATTTCTTGGATAATGGTATATGATTGGGATGTTATTGTTATCTTGAATCATTCCAACGTGGTCTAAATATGTGAATGATTGTGGTGCAATGTAGCCCGATTTTAGGTCCATTGTAATTTCACTTTGAGATTACTATTATTTATGTTTTTGATTTTGTGATAGAAACTTCTACATATTGAGATTATGTGATTATCAATTCGATTAATACCTGCTGCGTTATAGATACTTTTATTGGTGTGCATTTTATGGTAGTCAGAATTTGGGGTTCTGTACATAGAGAGGCAGGCACTTAAGCATTTTCTTTCAAATTTCCGAATTCTCTCCATTTGGGAGGCACTGACATTCCATAGTAGCGGGGCTGCATATGTTATGATTGGCCTAATGAAAAGTAAGTAACAGATGGTTTTGGCTCTTTTATTCAGATGTTTATTTTAAAAAATCAGTGAATTAGCTTTAAAAGAATCGTGGGCTTTTTTTAGTTGGTGTTCCCAGTGGGTATTTAGTCTGAGAAGATAATCCATGTTAACTCCTAGATATTTAACTGATCTTCGTGTGGTATGGATATAGATGTATGTGAATCCGGTTTAGTTGTTTGAATTTGGAAGTTGTTTTTTCCTTCTTTATTTATTTTTGATGAGTAATGAACCGGTTTGCTGAAGAGTATTGTTTCGCTTTTGTCGGGGTCGATTCTCAGATTCCATATTTGGTAGTGATTATT
This sequence comes from Zele albiditarsus, assembly GCA_958496275.1. NCBI lineage: Eukaryota > Metazoa > Arthropoda > Insecta > Hymenoptera > Braconidae > Zele > Zele albiditarsus. Next base: position 4,133,162 of record OY292410.1, read on the forward strand.
AATATCGTTGGTTAATGATGGTAACTTATTTTGGATTGTTATTGGGCTTCTATCAGCTACGTATATTATTAGATCGTCAGCGAACGCTATTGAATGCGTGTTATTACCTGAGTTGAGTTGAAACAGGTTTAGTATATCACTGTTATATATGTTGAATAGTATTGGCGAGTTTACAGTCCGTTGTTGCAATCCCTCTTTGATTGAAAATTGGGATGTGGATATTGTATCACCGTCTCATGTGACGAATTTTTTATCGGCAATCATGTTCCAAATCAGTGATGTGAGTTGTTTGGGAAACTTTTCAATTATGAGTTTGAATAAGAGACCGTCTAGCCAGACTGAGTCAAATGCTTTTTCGATGTCGATTGGTACCGCTCCTACTAGGAAGTTACGTTTAATGTCCTTATTTATGTCGTTCATTAATTTAAGTATCGCATGACAAGTTGACATGTTATTTTGGAAACCGTATTGGTTATCGGGAACAATGTTATGTTTGTTACAGTGTTTGGTAATTAATTTGTTGATTATAATTTCAAATACTTTGCTTATAGATGTGGTTAGACTAATTGGTTTATAGCTGGCCGGAGAGTGCTCTTATTGAGTTTAATTATGGGGAGTGTTTTTGCACATTTCCACGCATTGGGAAAGTAACAATTGTTGAGTGCATTGTTGGAAATGATTGTGTATGCTTCTATGTATTTATACGTTATATGTTTGAGGACTATTGGTGGTATGTTATCCAAACCCGATGATGTTTTATTTGGCAGCTTGTTTAAAACATTTTTGATTTCTTGCGTGTTGCAGAAATAATTGATTAAATTTGCATTTTCCGTTGGGAGAGATGATGGGTTTACAGCTGAGAATTGTGTGATTGTGGTGTTGTTTTTAATGCGGTTGTCAAGTTCCTTTTTGAAGTTGTTTGTTGCTGTTGCAACTGTGTTTTTTATTATATTGTTCATGGTTGTGTATCTGGGTGAGTTAATGGTTTCATAGTAAGCACCCATGATGTTTAATTTGTCTATGTTATTGGATATTGTTATGGTTTGATCAAATATGTGTTGGTTTTTTAGTCGATAGTTTCAGCGTCATTGATATTAACTTTGAGATTTTGTATTGAAATGTTATTTTTGGTTCGGAGTATTTCATTTATTTTGGGAAAGAAAGTTTATTGATTTTTGTGATTTATTTCACTAATTTGTTTTTGCCAGTAATTGTTGGTGGATTTTTTGAATTCCTTATGTAAAATCGCTTTAGTTGTTTTAATCATACAATTTATGTTTATGATATGTTGATCAAAACGATTAAGACTTTTTTTTATAAAATTTAAATGTGTTATAAGTTTCGATTCAAGTTTACGTAATTTTAATATTTTATGGTTTGTGTACTTTAAGACACTGTCTTGAGGGTTACAGACTGGCACAGTATTATGAATAGCTTCTTGGATGTTATTATTAATTTTAGATAGGTAGTTATCAATTTCATGGTTATATAAATTCCTGTCTTGTGGAATATTGATTGAATCTTTATTGAGACTTTTTTTAAATTGTTGCCAATTGGTGGATTCGTATAGGTAGATTAATTTTCCTCGTTTGGTTTTGTTGATTCTAAGATTAATATCATTTAATGTGACTTTAAAGATAATGGCTTTATGGTCACTATCATAATCAGCTGTGGGGATCGTGTGTCTAACGTTGTTATTTATTATTAGTCTATTATCAGATATACATAGGTCAAGATATGAATTTGATCGTGAAAATGTAGCTTCTTCAGGCGGGTAGATTTTCGCTTTGAAAAAAGTAGCTTCATTTAATTCCTAAGTACGTAGATAGAATCCACGTTGATTATTTTTTGTATCTCCCCAATTAATGTTACGAGCATTAAGATCGCCAGCTAGGATATAGTAATGGTTTGAGTTGAATAATTCTAGAGTATGGAATAGTATATTAAACTCTTCGATAAATAGCGATTTTTTGCTATTTGTGGCGTATGCACTAATTAAATAAATTTTATTTTTAGCGTTTAATTTTATTGAGATAATAGTTGTTTCCAAAAGCTTATTGTTGAGTAGATTGGGGAAATTAACTTGCTCCTAATTAATTGAACGGTTAATCAGTATTGTGTTGCATTTGGTCTATCGGATCGTATTATGTCGTATTTTTTAAATTGTAGTTTGTGCCTTGGAGTAAGTTTAGATTCGCCTATAAAAATAATGTTAGGGCATTTATTTCTTGTAATGAACTCAAGGAGTTCATATCGCCGTTGGTTGGTTATAATTGAGTTGACATTAATTGAAGCAATGGTGAGATCGTTCAATTTAATGTGGCTAGATAATTTATTTATTGTTGTTGGTTGTGTTGTGAGCATTAGAGTTTCAAATGTTTCATTATTAGATCGATTTTATTTGTGTTGTCGTTGATTTGCGATATAATTGATGTGTTGAGTTGACTAATTGTGTTGATAAGCGTTTGGTGTGCGCTGTCCCATTTGTTGTGAAGATTGTCGATTTTGTTATCTAATTTGATCATTATATCGTTGAGCGTGGTATTTGCATTGGGGTTTTGATTTGTATTGGTATTTAGCCTATCGCTAGGGATGGATGGCAACTGAATATTGGTTTGGTTATTCAGTATTTGTGGGGAGATGTTTTGGTTAGGATATACTTTTGTTACGTTTGCATATGTATATGATTTATGGACAGCTATGTATGATTTTTCAATTATCTCTTGTTTGTTCTTATGCATCGATGGTTTCTTTTTTTTTGTAATTATGTCTGCCAGGTTATAGTATGGATATCCTTTGTAGTTCGCCGGGTGGTCCGAATTTTTGCAATTTGCACATTTGAGATCCTCTGTTTTTGATGAAGAATTAATGAGGCATTTGCCAATGTCGTGGCTAAGACTGCATTTCACGCATCTGTAATTCATTTCACAGTTCACACTGAAATGATTGAATCTCTGGCATTTACGGCATTGGATCGGTCTTTTTCTAATTATATATTGCCAAGATATAGTTTGATATGCTAAATGTTTAATATTAGATAATTGATGCGGATTAGAATCACTTGTTATTTGAACTATGAAATAATATTGATTTGGATTATCTTGATTATAGATTATTTTATTTACTCTTGTTAATTGTATATTTGGGAGCTTATATTCAAGGATCTCGTTTTCAATGTCATTGTTGTTATAGTTTTTTTTTATGCCTTTGAGAATGAATGATTTAAATTCATTTATTGTCGGAGTTAATGTGTAAAATTGTATATTGTCGAGTTTAAGTAACGACTTTATAATTTCAAAAATTTTAAGGTCATGAGCGTGGATGATGACGCCTTCTAATTTATCGGTAGCTACATGGCATTGGGTTTTAGCAATTTTAGCGGTACTGTGTCGATTATGAAATTGATGTCTTTGTTGAAAACATGAATTGGCGGTATTTTATATGAGATATTTTTACTTGCAGTTTGATTACGATTAGAATTTGAAGCTCCACCGTGTTGCATGTTGGGTAATTCGTAGGTGGATTCCTTGTCGCTATCGTGTTCATCGTGGCCCGAGAGGATTTCAAATGAGTTTTTAAATGCACTCTGATCTGTTTCCATATTATCACTATTTTTGTTTCTTCTTGTTTTAATTGTTTTACGTGAAACTTTCCAAGTGTTATCTTGTCCATCCATTTGAAATGTGCTATTACCATTTGGACTGACCGTTGGTGACCGTTTTCTTTTTTGGATTAACTTTGGTTGTATGATTTTATTTGTTGCTTGCACATTTTCTTTGAATATTTTATCGAGCAATGTAGGATTGTTTAAAGCATTGCGTGATCAATTATTGATTATATTATCGAGTTTGTTTTTGTCAATATGTAGTGATGAATTTATTTGAATTTTGTTATCCATCTTAAATTGTCGCGAGAAGCATGTGCACAGTCTTGTGTTCAAACGACAACTCTCGTTCAGGCGCTCTACCAACTTAGCCATCCAGGTAAATGTTTCTGGACAGGTACTTGATCTTTCGAACATTTCAATAAAGTATTGGATAAATAATTGCAAGAATCATCCATTTTATTATGGCTCTCGAGTCACAACAAATACGTATGGATGCAACGCAACACCGATTGCTGGACAACTTTTGACATTGGAAACCCGTATCTAATCATTGGAAACACGTGAGAATTTGAAAATTTTTATTATCGGTCGTTGTGGTCACTTAAATTTCAATGAGTCAGTTGTACACTCAAATACAGTATTATTCAGTGCTATACTGGCACAATCAACGGGGATTATAGTGAGGAGGATAATTTATTATTGAAACTATGCGTCCTTTACCATAACCTATAGTATTTTGGTTCAGAAAAATTTGATTTTCATTAAATGGCTCAAAATATCCACGGATTGTGCCATATAGCGAGGGATTTACTTTTCGATTTACGTCTGAATAACCAAGTGTGATTTGTAATTCGTAATATACGAATAAATATTAGATTCTGAGATTAAAGCCAACATAATGGTAGAATATATGTCAAAACTTTAATTGAGTTAATGGAAATAAAATTCTGAAATGTGTACTTCTAAAATGCGAACCGCGAATATTTTAAAACCCTTATTAAGATCTGATTACACAATTTTATTTACTAAAGAATATTTAATAGCACAATGTATCCAAAGTCATTCAATTATATATCCATTCCTGACCAATAGCATCTATACATACTATATCCTGCGCAAGCCAGAAAGGGGACTAGTATCGAACGTGACAAAATCGGAGGTGAACTCAACACTAAAGATCAGAGATGGTCCTTAATGAATATCATTGAAAAAATGGAGAAGAAGATCAACATTGTGATTAAAGGCTCAGAACCTCGCGCCTAACAAAATTGTATACACTTAACTATTAGGTCAATCGAACCGCTTTATCGTCAAACTCGATAGTTGGGAAACAAGTATGGAGATTTTGAAAACAAGAAGCTAACGCTATCACAGACTTCCATCTGTGTTGATCATGACCTAAGCCCTAATGATAGAACAATCGCACATCAACTGCGAAACATGCCAAAGAGGAAAGGATCAGAGGCAAAACAGTTGAAATCTCCGCGCTTAAGATTGAAACTGATGGTGCATGATGGACTTGGTCACTTGAAAATAACGAACTGGTCAAGCTCTCAGGCAATCCTCCCAGATCTCCAATCCCTGGTCTTTCAACAAACTGAACGCAATCGCGATCAATTTCCATCAGACTGCGCGTAATTATAAACTTAACTTTTTTCACAGCGTAAACACTGTTTATATGTGAGCAGAAATATATTCTGATTCAGACATACTTCTTTGTTTTATGTTATATCGCAAAACTTTGCAACATCTCGAACGAACCACTTGTGGTGTTACTTCCATATATTATTGAATTACCTGTAATTTAATACTGAAGTTTATTCATATATATCACACCAAGGACGAGGTCCTGGCGCCTCTATGAAGTAACATGTTCCAGCGAGGAAAGTCCGAGTCAGAAGCTAATAACGCGTTAGCTAAGAAACAAGTGATTCATAATGCAAAAGAATTTGATAGAATATACAATTTAAATAATGTGAAGAAATTATTCGCAGCGAACAAAAATGCTCCTGTATCCAATTTAAAATTGGCACGGACAACTAGATCTTCGAAAAATGTTACGGGCCCAGAGCCTGATAGTAGTGCTACCTCGATAGCAAATAGACAAACAGGGATTCGGAATTACCTACGAATTCAAGTTAGCATAGACCGACCAATGATCAAGAAAACATCGCACTTAGTCATTCGTTTGAAAAATTATCCGAAATAACTTTCTTCACAATCCATACGATCTCGGCTATTATGATTGTTTCAATAATTGATTATTTTCCAATAGTTGGACAATTTTCATCTGAATCTGTGCATCCACGACATTTTTAATGAGTAGGATGTACAAATTTATTATAAAAATTTTTCTCCGTAGGTCGCCAATGAATGAAGGTGATGGCTTCACAGATGTTGAGTCGGACGCTTTTCCACTCGAAGTTCGGGAGTGGTTAGCTTCAACTTTCACACGACAATTCGTGAATACAAAATGTAAGTCAGATGAAAAACTGAAATTCCGCTCAGTTGCTCACGCTATACGAGCAGGTATTTTCGTTGAACGAATATCTCGAAGAATGACCAACGCTACTGTGCTAGAAATCCCATCAACCGTTCGTGCAGTATTTCAGGTAAATTTCCCATTCTTGACATATTTTATAACTTTCTCAATTTTATTACTTCGTGCTCATGGCAGTATTTTGAGCTGATACGGAAATTAAAAATCTTTCAGACTCTGGACGACTGGTCATTTGATACTTTTTCGTTGAACGATGCCTCAATGGGTTCGCCAGTGAAGTACCTAGGCTATGAGTTATTCAACCGTTATAGTATAATCCGAAAATTCAAAGTTCCGCCGGAGATACTGGAAACTTTTCTCATACGAATTGAGGCTGGTTACAGTAAACATAAAAACCCTTATCATAATAATCTCCATGCAGCAGATGTGGCACAGACAATGCATTTCTTTCTTTGTCAAACAGGCTTAATGGTGACTGATGCAAACATCCTCATATATTTCGACACAGTTGTTGAGCATATACCACAAACGAGTTAGATAACATATGTTTCCTTCACATCTCCAGGCTTGGCTGTCAGACCTCGAAATATTTGCAGCTCTGGTTGCCGCTATAATCCATGACTATGAACATACTGGGACGACTAATAATTTTCACGTAATGTCTGGTAGTGAAACTGCATTATTATACAATGATCGGGCAGTCCTCGAAAATCATCATATTGCTGCCAGTTTCCGGTACATGAATCGTTTGCATTGACACTGTCATCACTAAAGGTAGCGCTACAAGTAACGATTACAAAAACACATAATTGTCATTCTCAGAATCCTGAAAGAGGACGAATCTAATATTTTGAAGAACCTGTCACGAGATGACTATCGAGAGTTTCGATCGTTGGTTATTGATATGGTTCTTGCAACTGATATGACCTACCACTTTCAACAGCTGAAAACCATGAAAAATTTGCTCACGCATGGACAGTTGGGTATCGATAAAAGTAAAGCTGTAAGCCTCGTTCTTCATTGTTGTGATATCTCCCATCCAGCGAAAAACTGGCATCTTCACCATAGGTAGACATTTATTCTCTCATAGTCCGCAACGGTTTTACAACTCAATATTACTTCCTTAGATGGACAATGCAACTATTGGAAGAATTCTTCAGACAAGGCGATAAAGAACGAGCACTCGGGCTGCCGTTTTCTCCTCTATGCGATCGTAAAAATACCCTCATTGCTGAATCACAAATCGGATTTATTGAGTTCATAGTTGAACCAAGTATGCAAGTTTGCGGTGATATGCTGGAATATATATCAGGATCTTCGCACAAGAAAGATACTGTGGATGGGTCCGGAAAAGGTACTTATCTCAATGTTTAAATGAGTGGGGCATAGAATTTTTCATGTGTTTTTATTTTGCTGACTTCTTGCAAGGTTCGTCAATTCAACTGATGAAAATCAACAAACCATGGATTCCATGTTTGATCGAGAACAAAAAATTATGGAAGGCACTTGATTCACCAGGTTTGTTCGGGACGAGATATTGATTCCAAATTTATTTCGTTAACTTTTTCTAACTTTACAGATGCTGTGACGAAAATATGAGAGGCATGCGTCTAAACGCACATATCTATTACCATGAAGAAGAATGTTGATGCTTACATATCATTGTATACTACTATATCATTCCAATATCTGTACAACTGGCAAGAAAGACAGCAAAGAATAATTCACCTAACGGAATTAGGATCGATCCTGCCTATATTAATAAAAAAAAATATAGTACAGAATTGTTTCCAGTTTTCCTTCGTTTTGGCGAGAATAAATAGGGCATCCTTGATACCAAGCTGTTCAACTCTTACAGAATGATGGTGTAGTAGAATACCATGCATGATTATCGATAGTTGATTTCATTTGGACCATTTAGTGTTCAACGTTTTCATACCGTTCATTGTAATATAGATGAATCGGTTTTCCGATATTAGTAATAAGTATGATATTTCCATATTATCAGTAGTCAATATGATCCAATGGATTTGTATAATAAGATTATATATCTTCCATCCGTATTTAATATCATCATCAACGGTTTTCCAACGATTCACTATTTGCCTTTTCCACCACTGATATTATCCAACGACTTAATTCCACCTATCCCCAGACCTACTACTCTACAATCGCATCTTTCAGTGTAACAATGCAGGATAATCATCCAGATAAACAAGAGTCGGTCATTGAAATTTGTATACTAAGTATGTATTAGAAAAGAGTCTCACCTCAAAGTAATGAGATTATGTGATCAGTAAACACATATGTACGAAAGATTTTGCTCTATGTTAGAAATGTTCTCATTCGTAACTTTCCGCTACCCAACACTACATAGCACCATCAACTTCACTATTGAACTGCGAGCATCTATCCTGAACCGAAGTCATCAGACGATAAATTGGGTTTTGAGTCTAATAAAGAAATAAGTAAACAGCAAATTTTTCGTCTTCATTTAGAGTGGAAAAATTGCTGATATTTACATGTATAGATGTTTTACTAGGAAACAGCAATAATGGTTGCAATTTTGAAAATACACCTCGTGCAAATTCTGTTATGTATCCAAATATTTTAAACAATGATTCTCACTTGGGATATTCAGATTATGTGTGAAAATCCAAAACAAAGTTTGAAGTTGGGTCCAATTAATGTATATTCCTTATGTACTAGGATAATAAATTGTGCAAAAATCAAACAGGTGTTTTTCCTATGATGTAAATGACCGATGATATAATGATTCTATTTCCCCAAAAAATGAGATAAAAAACCGAAGTGGGATTATGAAATTCGAAAGGGGAAATATTGATTTATAGTATAGTGATTAAACGTACTCAGAGTCGAGTTTTCCAGACATCAACAATTGCGATCACGTTTACAAAATTGTGCTCATTCGAAACGAAGAGGCTATAATAAATTACCGCTTAAAGTGAAGAAAAGTTCGGATTGTTTCAATCTGGTAATTGACGCTCATATAGTTATGTTTCATGTATTTTTCCCGCTATAATACGTACCAAAAGTGACAATTTCAATGTGATGAGAGGATTATCATGGCGTGAGATGAACAACAACGTTTGATAGACAGTCACATTCAAGGCTCACTGAAAACGAACGTAATGTCGCAGCGTGGTAGCTTAAAGAACAAGTCGGAAGTAGATATCAAGAGCCATTCCAATGAGTTTCCTCCCATTTGTGACCGAATAATTCATGAAATACATACTTTTAAACATAGAAGATCGAAAATTCTTAAAATTCATCACTGAGTATTCATGGATCTCAATGATTAATTCAATTACGATCATACATGATCTTATTCACGAGTTATAAAATCGACTCGAAAATGATGAGCATTGTAGGCAAATAAACTGTTGAACAAACACACAATAGTGTAGTGAATTGAGAAAGCACGATTACCGCATGGGAGCAATTGCGGATGCCTCCCAATGCAGTCCCGTGTCCTACTCCTCGAAGTGGCCCCTAAAATACCTCGTGGTGGACTCTATCCGGTAGGGCGCCACTCCTCCTTTCATTCTACCGTTTTGGCCCTATTTGGTGAGGTGGAGAAACACCAAATAGCCCCGGTTTTGCCATAGCTACTCATGGAGCATCCTCGACTATCTCACGGTGTGTGTCCCGAGGGACTCATCCGCAGAAGCCATTGTTAATATCTTAAATTCAAAGGTGAGGCAACGATGGATAACGCGTCTCCGTTGGATAATGCAATACAAATATCGTTCGCCCTTCGGCAAGCAGTCGAATGTCGGATCCATTATCCAGTGTCAAATATTAATAGAATAAATAAATAAAATATAAATTTATATCGAGGATAAGGTGTTAAATCCTATCGTAGGGCCCTGAGATGATCCTCCCTGTCGAGTCATATCCTTCGTTGATCAGGCAGAGGTTTGGACTCGAAGCCGGAAATTTCTCGAACGTTTATGCAGAGTGTTATTAATGAGAACGTGCTATAGAGAACCCTAGCTACCCATATGAAGCGAATGCAAAGCATGTAGCTTGTAGAATTGATTAGTTGCAGTGTATTAATACTTACAAGTATGAAGAGAAGGAAGTAGAAAGCGAGCCATTCCATAGTCCTGGTACGTGCAGCGATAGAAAAGCGTGAACCAAGCAAGAAAGGTGTAAGCAGCTGGGAAGTAGGCAATGCACAGGTAGAGAAGCGTGGTCTCACACACAAGCAGTTATAATAACAAAACACTTAGAAATTTATTTAACAGCCAGTATCGTGAAGCGTTAACAAAGATAAATTTGGTTTATGGGCGCTCGCGGAATATAGAATGAAATACTGTTCCAATAAGTTTAAATGCGAGTCTTATGCGCGACGAAGTATTTGCGCTCGAATTTATTATCCGTAGATTATAGTGCCTCGGGGTGTCTATTCGTTTGTACCACACTATAATGATAGGGTGAAGAATTTACATCGTCCGTCGTGGAGAAACTTCACGAGTGTGGGTTTCTGTTACACTCGTCGTAGTTTCCTAGCGCAGGATAGAATATCCGTGGCCAATATGCTCTTTGACCGGCGAGAGCTACTAGTTGCTCGAGTAAACTTGTTCACGGTTCGGAAGTGGCGTTTCAGTTTGCTGAATTCATAGCGAAAACCCCGTGGAGTGCACTGACGAGAAGTCCCGAACTAATCACTTTCCCGTCTCCAAATATTAGACTCAAGGCTCAAGTATGATAGTCCTATTCAAGTGTCGAAAAGAGAGCCAAAGTGCCTCAGTGTAAAGGCTCGAGTCCGAGTCAAGAATGGAATGAATGATAGACTAGTATCTAATGGAAGTCTAGTATGTTATGCCAATCGTTCGAATTTTCCCCCTTTATATGGTCTATTCGATTGCGGCGGCGCTGGTGTACCTGTAACAGTAGATGTCACTCGGGCGCATGCCCGGGAATTAATAACCATTCAAATATATTATTAATTTTCCAAGACATCCTAAACCAACGCAGAACTCCATTGGGATAACCAAATTGTATATTATCCCCTCTTAGGACAGGTGAAACGCTAAATTTCAGTTATCCCTTGGAAGTCCGAAGTGGGTGCTAGGGTCTCTTGTGTAGTTTTATCTGCAACGAAATTAAAGCAGTTACACAAGGTAGCAGTGCAATGACAATTGTTTATGACATTTTCAGGTTATGTTTATATTATCTCCTTGTTTATTTTCAAAGTAGAACAAATGTGGAGATACAGTTTCTATATTATGTAATATTCGTTGAGTTACAATAATATTTTGTTCTTCTACATGGTAATGTCCTTAGTGTCCAATAAGTCTTATGTAATAGGCCTTTTATATGTAGGTAATTTTTGGTCTATATTTCCTCCAAGGTTTCACATAACCCTCAAATGGACTAATTGGCTACTTGTATTGGACATACTCCAGGTATTCCTTAAGTATTAATAGCCATAGAATACATACTGTGTACCATAAATAGTGGTTTCCTATGGGTAATTTATTCGCTGTGCGATATTGATGATGCCGTCTTTGGCGTAGTTTTACAGCATCTTCTATTTGGGTTCGTTCCTCACTGACGACTCTGAGTTCCTCCCATATGTCAAAAAGATTGCGTCATGCGTCTCTCAGACGTGGTTATGGGAACGTGTCAGTTCCGTCTTCTGGTAGGGGATTCATACGGATCCATTCCGCGTATCCCGGATGGCGTTGGGCGCAGGTTTTGCAGCCGCGTCGAAGTAGATCAATGAAAATGCCACACTGTCCGCACTTGTCTCGTGTGGCTGCGGATTCCCTTCTGTGTGCATACGGACATGGATGTAATTGGTGATCTTTATCGGCGCCACAATGTACACACATATTTGGACGCAGTGGCTTTGTGCAACGTCGGAAAACATGTCAACGGTCCTTGCAGTTCGAGCAACCAGATACAGCATGTTTATATTTCTGTTTGAACGAGACAACCGTTTGAACTTCTCTGGACATTCTCAACGGTCTTCTTTCCTGGGATATTTCGGCCGCAACTGGTTCTATGGGGCTACCATAGTGTGTTGTCCAAGGTTGTGCCCTGATCCAGTTTCTCTGGGCCATCTTCTTGACGTGTTTGTCAAGTAGATCACGAACCTGACTCCATGGGTTCCTTAATACCTCATGTGGAATAATTTCCGGGTACATTTCCGTTACCGGCATGCCTTCGTCTGTGAGATGCCTTCTCTGTTCATACGCTCGCACTATAGCGAGCAGCTCGGCGCATAATTGTGGTAGTTCCGAAGCTTGTAATTGTTTAGCCGGGATGTGGTAATATTTTTGTTTAAACGTGGCTTCTCGTGGGTTTGCCTTAGGTAGCCGTAGCTCCTGTCGTAGTTTAATGAATAGTTTGACTGGCACAGTGCCATTCAATAAATCATCTATTGTCGATAATTTTGGCCCAAACGGTTTTCGGGGGCCTCTTTGTATAGATCTGGAAAAGTCTCAATTAATTTTTTTGAAACATTACACAAAAATTTCCTACCCTCTTCTATGGATAGTGGTGTTTCCAGAGACGCCTCTGAAGTTTCATCAGGGGTCGTTTGCGATGTTTCTTCTCCCTCGTGGGTATCCGTTTTAGTGGAATTTTCTACTGGTAGGTATTTGTATCCTTTAGTAGTTAGTACTAAAGTTTTTGGTATTTCCCTTTCCTCTGGAGGTTTGCAGGACTTGGTGAACCAATTCAGAGGTTGGAATGGGCACATTGTCTCGGCTGGTAGACGGTATTGCTACTATTTCGTCCGTGTCCAATTGTGGTCGTCTCAGTAAGTGTGATAAGCCTTCAACGTTTACGTTTTCGTCGTAGCTACTGGAACTTTCCTCAGTAGGTTTTATTATGGCTTTGTCTTCCTTGGCAATCTCCCAAAGTTTCACGGCTGTTGGCGTTTTGAATTTTCTCTAGCCAAAGTCCCAATTACGTGGCTCTGGTTTGTCAGGGATAATTTTTTGGGGATCTATTCCAGCCATGGTTTCTTCTTCGAATAGATTGAGAGATAACAAGAAGTTCCAATCATCGTCTACAATTGACGAGGTATCTGAAAGAGTTTCTCCAGTATTTATAGATGCTTCGCACATGGCACGGGGCATCTCATTGTTATCCTTTCCTTGGAACATTTTCTGTAATTATAACAAGATTATGAGAGTTTTTGCTTACGGGTTTTGTTGTAAATAATGCGGTTGCTTCTTCGCAATAATTTGGCTGTATATACCCCTTTTCTTTGAGTCGGTCTATTTCTTCGTGGATGAATTTATTGATTGCTTGACTTCTACGGTATGGCTTCGTCCGTACGAATTTTTCATCTGTCATCTCGATTTTGTGAGTGACTCTGCTGGTTACTCCAGTGTAGAATTTATCAAGTTTTTCAAATTCTTCATCTAGGAAATTTTTCAGTCGTAGTTCCTGGCTTCCTGAAAGAAGTGCTATTCTGGCAACACTCATGTCTTGTAATGATCTAGTCAGGATGATGGTTTTTCGTTTACCACCTTTGACCCACCAACACTTGTTGGCGCAGTCTATTCGCAATCCAAAGTTTAGGCAGAAGTCAGTGCCGAGAATTATTTCTTCTTCGAGGTTTCTAAGAATGGTGAAATACATTTCTCCCAGGGTGTCACCTACTTCCACTATGAAGCTACATATCCCTTCTACTTCAGCCTTGGTGCCATTGGCGAAGGAGATTTTTTTAGAATCTTTACTTGGTGTTCTTAACTCTTCTTTCACGACCTCTTTGAGTCGGTGGTACACACTACTACTCATGTGGGACATTGTGCTTCCAGTGTCGATTAACGCAGTAGTTTTTAAATGATGGAAACCTATAGTAGTTCGAAAGTTTCCAATTAGTCGCTGTTCGGGTGAGTTATACCCAATGACTACTTGTCGGCATTGTTTTCGTTGTTTTATAAATTCCTCTGGGATTCCAATTTCTTTCCAGTTTTCTGGGATCCACTCCTTGATAGCTTGACGGTCGTCCTCCAAAGTTTCTAAGCTTTTGATTGCCGGATCATTCATGGCGGGGTTGTCATCCCAGCTTTCCTCATAATGGTTCTGATTATTTCTTTCTCTGGTCATCAGGAAAGTATTTGTGAGTGCCCAAAAGTAGTGAGCATCCTTCTTGGTTATTATAGGTGAGATGTGTAATCCTTTTAAGTTGTCATCGAGGGCAACCTGAGGTGGTTGTTCTTCAGGCTGCCCACTTTTTAGTTTTTTGCCTCTGTGGTGGATTCTGTCTGAGGGTACTCTCTAGCGATGTGTCCTTCCTTTCCACAGTTAAAACAATTTTGTGGTTTTGCTGAGACAATTTGTCTCGCCTTCCAATCATCTAGTAACTTGTATAGTTCCTCAAGAGGATCTAGTTTCTTTCGTAGCCCTTTTACTTGAAGGGGCTTCTTGCTAACTCGGTTTGCTGCTGGCATCATCGTGATATCGTCGAGTTGTTTGTCGATCATGACTTCTTCCTCGGGGTCTACCTTGAAGTCTACTTGGTTAACCCAAGCTTTGTTTGTGGGTTGGGCTTTTCTGGCCTCTCTATTGGACTTTTTCTCTTGTTCTATGCAGTCCAGCCTAACTAGGTTAGTTAAGAAGTTTTTCATAGTGGGGTTGCATTCTGATGGCAATTTATTTTGGATTCTTTCCGATAAGGCTTGGGTAATCTGCCTAATTCTTCTATCTTCATCGATCGGAGTTTTCAGTTGTCGATATTCGTTCTCGAATTTTATTGCCAGGTCCAAAAAGCTTTCTCCACTTTCCAACTTGAAATTCGTGATTCTCGTCCAGATGTCTAGGTCGTCGCTTTGTCCTTCGTATAGGAACAAGAAGTCGTCTAGAAAGTCGGCCCAACTTTGCCATTTTTGATTTGCTGATCTATACCACATTAACGATCTTCCTGAGAAGAACTGAGGCAATATTTGTAGCGCGGTTTGCTCATCGAGCGCTTCTGAGGCTACGAAGTATTGAACTTTGTCTAAGAAGTCCCGGGGAGTTATTCCCTCTTTGGGGTACTTAATTCCACTTCTTTCAGCTCTCATTGATATTTTGCCTACAGCCATGTGATGTCTGGCCGGGTCTTCAAACATGTTCTGGTAGCCCGTCTTGTTTAATGCCGTATGGACGTGGTTTTCTCTCCCCCGCTGACCTGAGCGTCGGGTATAGAGAGTATTTACTTCAGTGTCTCTTTGATTGAACGGTGTGGACCCTCGTATATTTGGGTCCCCTTGGAAGGCTACTACAGGCGTACTTCGCCTGTTGCTTCTTTGGTTTATTATTTGTTTCAATCTCTCCTCAAATTCTTCTTGTTGTCTCCTAAGAAGTTCATTCATTTCTTGACAGTGGCGTTCTAGTTTCGCCAATTCACTTTTTAGTTTCTAATGTTCTCTGATGGGAACGAATATAGCATTCCGCTCTTCTTGGTTTGACATGGCCGGTGACCTATATTGGTTTGTCGTCGCAGGATGTGTTATATTGGAGTTGACTCCTTCATCTCTATCGAACGTCGTTCGCATGGCTCTGTGATCTTCCTTTGGAATCGTATAGTCCTGGGAAATTTTTGGACGTTGAGATTTCGTCATCGTCCCCATGGATGTTCCAGGTAGCCTCATAAATTGTCCCTCATCGGGGCTATCCGATTTTTCACATGGATTGTCTCGAGTATATGACTCGTGACCTCGCAGATCTTCCATAGAGCGATGGACATTCATGCTTATTGTTTTCCGAGATTCAATCATTTCCCTCTCGTATTCCGACAAGCCTTGGTCAAGATCGATAGTATTTCGACGTGGTGTACAGGTAGTGACAGTTATTGGTGGTACTGCTCTTCTAATATACCGTCTTCGTGGTATTTCTAGTCCTCGAAATGGTTTTCCTGTACGATTCCTAGGGTTTTCGGAGTTGTTTTCCATTCTCTGCCTTCCATGAAAAATAATATTTAAATAAAAAAAAAGTCTTTCCGGGTATATTGCAATTTTTCTTCAAAGAGAATTTTGCAATGGTCTGTACATCATATATTAAATTTTTCTTTCAAATAGTATGTACTTACATAACCTTTTTGGAAAAGATAGTAGTATATGACTTACTTGGTAAGGGTGATGATAATTCCCTTGTAGTGCTTTTCTTTCCTTTTCCCTTTTATAGTCTCTTCTGATAGAAATCAATCCCTTCGAGTACTTTATTGGAGCGTCAAAGTTCTTTCTAGTAACTCCTCTATTTCCTTTTTATTGCTCACGTTTTATAGCTGTAAGTAAGGCGTACGATAACGTGTCACAAGAAAAGGTTAGTATTGTATTATTGGCCGAACTGCTTCGATTCTTATCGAGCATATCGATATTCCCTCGTAGATAATGTCGCTTGCGCTATGACGTGCGCAACGGGTTTTCCCTTGAGATTTTCGCCTCGCTGCGTTTTCGCGCGCTTTTATGGCATACGAGGGTGGCGTTGCGGACAATAAAGTGTTGTTCGCAATACTCTACGTTGTACCGTTTGAAGTTTCAAATGTCGTCAACATTTCTTCATAGGAAGGGAGTTCCTTTTATTACTTTTTTTTTTCATTTAGCCTTATTAGGAGTGTTTCTGCTTAGATGGAATCTATTTCTTATACATGTGAACAATGCCTCGTAGTTATTATTCCGCGTCGCGACTATTTATTCGTTTTAGAATGGGTTTCCCTGTTAGGTGTCTATAGCAAGTTTTGTTTATCGTCCTTCATGGATCGGAATGTGAAATAAAATTGTTTTCGCAAATATTTATTTACATGCTTACGCATTCCGCTGGGGATTAAATTGTTTGTCACGTTTCGGGGATTAACGGCTATTGTTCTGCATTTAATAGAGGGATTTTATAGCGCCTTTTTAGTCATTCACATTTTCCGCTATTTGAATTGGATTGATCGCTATTTATCGTGGGTTCTGTCAATTTTATAGCGTCCTCAATCCTCTTTACTTAAGTAGTTTGGGAAAAACAATTTTTTCCTTCTAGATTGATTTGCCGCGAGGTTTACGACATCTATTCTGGGACAATAGACTTTTCGTTTGTCTATTAATTCCCTTTTATATCGGATTTTAGAATTTGGTGGTTTTCTCCACAATGGGTAGGTGAATTCGACCGTCTCTGGAATTTACAACCCAATCTCTCCTTGAGATGTTATGGCCTTGTTTGTCCCACGGAAGCCAAATTCCTATCTCTTTCAAAGGATTCAATTAACTACCGCGGCCCTTAGCAACAGAATAAATTGGAATTCTATTAAACTAAATTTCTCTTCTGCGCGGCCCGTAGCTATCATTTCATAGATTTCCGAAATGCCTGTGCGCCTCGCGTTAGGTATTTTCCTCAACGCGGTTTCATGTATTTCTACATGGGTTTCGGCAATCTGCCGCCTCCGATCTCAAGACACATGCCACTGTTGGTCTACTTGATACATCACTAAAAAAACAAATCTGTTCGCTTCGAGATCCTTCGACAGCCTACTTGGATTTGTTACATTTCGAAATCCATCAAAATGCTTGTTTTTAGAAAGGTCCCCTCTATCCTTGAAGTTCCTTTCTTGTAGCCCTTAAGAGGCTACGGGTTGTTTGGCAGGCTCTGCCCCCGCCGGTGATTGTGAAAAACCACGTTTAGCTTTCTTGTAGTCAGCTTAGACTTCACCTCAGTCCGTCGAGGTACTCACCAATCGCCCAAAAACCCGCCATGGACGCGGAATGTCTGTTTTCCCGACCATGCAGACTAATTGACCCGAAAGGTGGTTACCCATTTTGGGTCCATTCCAGTTCCCAGAACTAAGAATGGTTTGGGAGCTCAATGGCCTATGGACCCCCACGGTAATTATGGCTATCTCTAGATAATAGCCTTACTATTCAAGTAGCCGAAGTCCTCCTCCATGCGTCCAACGCTATGACCGGCCGACCCTTCAGTTTCCTTAAGTAGTTTTTTTGTTCTTAGTCTTATTTTCTATATGAGAAAAATTTTCGCATTTTATGTATTTATTATCCTAGCAGGAGGGATGCGGTTCTCCTGGCCCTTGAAGGTGTTAAGCGGCTCTTTCGATGTTTAAAGCCTAGTCACCCGAGGGATTTCCCTTTGCTAAAATGCCTCGGGCCCCACGTTGGGCGCCACTTAAGACAGCATGATTACCGCATGGGAGCAATTGCGGATGCCTCCCAATGCAGTTCCGTGTCCTACTCCTCGAAGTGGCCCCTAAAATACCCCGTGGTGGACTCTATCCGGTAGGGCGCCACTCCTCCTTTTATTCTACCGTTTTGGCCCTATTTGGTGAGGTGGAGAAACACCAAATAGCCCCGGTTTTGCCATAGCTACTCATGGAGCATCCTCGACTATCTCACGGCGTGGGTCCCGAGGGACTCATCCGCAGAAGCCATTGTTAATATCTTAGATTCAAAGGTGAGGCAACGATGGATAACGCGTCTCCGTTGGATAATGCAATACAAATATCGTTTGCCCTTCGGCAAGCAGTCGAATGTCGGATCCATTATCCTGTGTCAAATATTAATAGAATAAATAAATAAAATATAAATTTATATCGAGGATAAGGTGTTAAATCCTATCGTAGGGCCCTGAGATGACTCTCCCTGTCGAGTCCTATCCTTCGTTGATCAGGCGGAGGTTTGGGCTCGAAGCCGGAAATTTCTCGAACGTTTATGCAGTGTGTTATTAATGCGAACGTGCTATAGTGAACCCTAGCTACCCATATAGAGCGAATGCAAAGCATGTAGCTTGTAGAATTGATTACTTGCAGTGTATTAATACTTACAAGTATGAAGAGAAGGAAGTAGAAAGCAAGCCATTCCATAGTCCTGGTACTTTCCTGTGCTCCTCAAAGTTCCTCTGTTCGGAAATCTCCTCGTAGTCCTTGTAGGTGCAGCGATAGAAAAGCGTGAACCAAGCAAGAAAGGTGTAAGCAGCTGGGAAGTAGGCAGTGCACAGGTAGAGAAGCGTGGTCTCACACACAAGCAGTTATAATAACAAAACACTTAGAAATTTATTTAACAGCCAGTATCGTGAAGCGTTAACAAAGATAAATTTGGTTTATGGGCGCTCGCGGAATATAAAATGAAATACTGTTCCAATAAGTTTAAATGCGAGTCTTATGCGCGACGAAGTATTTGCACTGGAATTTATTATCCGTAGATTATAGTGCCTCGGGGTGTCTATTCGTTTGTACCACACTATAATGATAGGGTGAAGAATTTACATCGTCCGTCGTGGAGAAACTTCACCAGTGTGGGTTTCTGTTACACTCGTCGTAGTTTTCTAGCGCAGGATAGAATATCCGTGGCCAATATGCCCTTTGACCGGCGAGAGCTACTAGTTGCTCGAGTAAACCTGTTCACGGTTCGGAAGTGGCGTTTCAGTTTGCTGAATTCATAGCGAAAACCCCGTGGAGTGCACTGACGAGAAGTCCCGAACTAATCACTTTCCCGTCTCCAAATATTTGACTCAAGGCTCAAGTATGATAGTCCTATTCAAGTGTCAAAAAGAGAGCCAAAGTGCCTCAATGTAAAGGCTCGAGTCCGAGTCAAGAATGGAATGAATGATAGACTAGTATCTAATGGAAGTCTAGTATGTAATGCCAATCGTTCGAATTTTCCCCCTTTATATGGTCTATTCGATTACGGCGGCGCTGGTGTACCTGTAACAGTAGATGTCACTTGGGCGCATACCCGGGAATTAATAACCATTCAAATATATTATTAATTTTCCAAGACATCCTAAACCAACGCAGAACTCCATTGGGATAACCAAATTGTATATTATCCCCTCTTAGGACAAGTGTTTTCACCATACTGTCACAGAATATCGAAGAATCATCTCTTCATGATTTATATTTTATTTCAAATTTATGTTATAAATTTATGTATATGTTTGTCGCAAGATAAGTTCAATCAATATAATTCAGTGAAGTACAACGTTTGTACATCACCGAATGGATCTGCAAAAAATGGTGAGGCGATTTTTAAACACACATTTTTCGATGACAATGTAGTTTGATTCGTTTAAGTGATTTCGCCTAGATATCCTTAACTTGGATCGATGGTTCACAAGAAGCGACCGTGTACAACCACTATATAAACATTTTTTTCAACTTAAAGCAGACTCATTGCAGTGGAAAAGCATGTGCTATACAGTTCCTGCAAATAATAGATTCATACATATGAGAATACAGAATATTTCATGTTATACAATTGATGAAAAAGAGAAAAAAAAATTTTCATGGGGATCAAACGCTGATCGTCTGATTGAAGACCGAGAGTTTTGAATCTGCGACTGCGTAATTCGATAAATTTTTATTGTAATGAGAATAAAGAAATTTTAAACTATACTCAATCTTGCCCGTCATCAAAATTCAATCATAGCCTCCGGCAAAATATATTTAACAATATGTACACTTAGTTCAATCAATCAGCTCTATTCGTTGCTTTCGCATGCAAAGTTATATTTAAGCTATGAGCAGATCTGTGGGTAAGGCTTACTTACTGGATAGTATACGTATCTGGAGTAAAACACTGCTGACCGCATAACTGGGTTTGACCAGCTATAAAATCTAGCTTGACGGCTATGACCATGCAGTGGACTGTGAGAGGATGCTAGGAGGACTAAAAGGACAGTTTGGTCATCTCTGATATACGGTACTCGTGTAAACGTATATACCAGGAATTCTCAAATGCGCTCGACCGTATATCTGGCATTGGCCAGAACGTTCCAATCGTTTTTTTTTATAAATTATTGAATCGATCAATGTAAAACTATGGTGAGACCATTATAGATACGAAAACAATTTTTCGAATAATAATTAGAATACATTTGAATAGGCAAAAGCCTATTATTTCATAATGGTTACATTTATAATAAAGTGAAAATCTCAGAATCAAATGACTGACGCTGCGTCAAATATACGAATCGATCCAGGAGATGCAAGGCAATAGTACATACGACACACTCACAATCATTCTCACCCTACAAATTGTGAAGGTAAGTATTCTTTTCACGGCTTTCTAGGACCCAAATAACCGATCAACTCTGTAATCATGAGATGCTGCCCGGGTTGATCGAATAACCTAAAACCGAAGAAAGGGAAGGGAACAGAGTGCCCGGGACTTCTGGTTGCTTCGAAATAAATAAATGACCCAAATACAATAATTCGCCGTCCAAATAATAACTCAATTATCGTTCATTCGAAATGAGCTGATAAATGAATGACATTGTAACAAAAATATGGCGGGACCAGCCCAAACATCAATAATGAAATAACTAATAATGATAAAATTGACAAATAAATTGAATAATAATAAATGTCGATAACGTGGCCAAATATCATGTATACCGTAAACGATGATACTCAAAATGTTGCCAATTATAATGGCCGATATTGTAAAATGCCGATGAACGTAACCGTATAATATAACCGTAACAATTGTGATGCGTTCCGCAGTAAGGAACTGACCCTCCGTCATTCGCCGCTCAGCATACTCGACACATTCGCTGCCCTCACCCCCCCCCCCCCCCCCCCCAAAACAAACAAACAAACAAACAAAGTATTCGTAGATCAATCTACTGAAATCATTAGAAGAACTTTTATTGGTTTCGAGTCTATTGAAAAGGCAGAACAGCTGGTAGATCTGGCTGGCCTCACATTCTATATTTTTGATTCTTTACTGAGAAGGACAAGGACATTGAATAAATCTACTATTAGTAAAAGGAACAGACTTTTAATTTTCTTAATGAAAATGACAACGGGTTTGACATTTCCAGCTTTAAGTGTTCTATTCCATGTCCATACAAGCGATACTCGAGTAATTATCAATTATATAGAATTTAAAATTGAAGTTCCATCCACTGTTGACAATCGCGTTTATTGTGATTCGCATTATAAACAAACTTTTACAGCAAAAGTTCTCATTGGAATCACTCCTGGTGACTTTATTTGTTTAAAATCTAAAGTATCTGGTGGAAGAAAAACTGGCTCACAACTAACAATTGAGTCTGGGTTAATAGGTAAATTGAAGGAAAGCGATATTGTTTTAGCCGATAAAGGGTTCCCAGAAATAATAGCGGTAATTGATCAAAGTGGAAAAAAAAGTAATGATTGATATGCCACCATTTTTGGAAAAAAAAACAGAATTTTTTATCCAAGAAACTGAAGAAACTTATAATGTAGCCAGAGTAAGAATCCATGTTGAGAGAATAATGTAACAATTAACGCTGCATTCAATTTTGGATAAAATCCCGGAAAATTTATTTCACTGCATCGATGATATCTTACACATTTGTTGCGTTTTGGTGAATCTGCAATCTCCTATAATTGCAAATAAAGAAAAATCAGACGCGGGTTAAACAAATTATAAATTTTGTATACAATTTGAAGCAAAGAAAAACGCTGTAAATGAATTGTACTTATTCCAAAATAACGTTCTATTTGAATATCTTTCCTTTTTATTCAGTTATCTAGTAATACAACAAAGTTTATAACACTATATTAATAATATAACAATATGAGATAATATAACCAATATAACAAAATGTATTATTATTTTTTATTCATCTTAACTTTTTTTAATAATTTAATATTAAATATTTAAATTATTTATTCAATATTGTTGTTTAACACAGTCAGTAGAATAACCTAAAAAAAAAAGTAAATTATTCTTTGGACCTTTTCCCATGCTTAAATAATTTATTATCTGTCTTCTTTACTTGCTATCTGATTAATTATATTCTCTCCATTAAAGCTTCGTTTTCGAAACATACACACGTTATGATAGTCAGTCTCGTTACTTTTTTTACTAGATGCCAAGTATGTTGCTGGTAAATAATTTTCAAAGTAGAATTTTTCGCCAGCTAATATTGTTTCTTCCGGCAACACTTCGTCTCGATCAATATTGTTACTGTACAACAGCCATTGTTCATCGGCAAATATATAAACAGGTCGCATTTAATCATGCCCGTGACATACAATTGTACTTGTACTTGAGTGTAGTACGGATGAGTTTTTTTGAGGTCAACGTCACCATTTGTAAAATACAAGTACTTCACGTTACAAGATTCTGTTTCGCGGTCAATCACTGGTTTATTTTTACACGTTATGCGACCTTTAAACTCCACAAGTTTGGTAATGCACCCATCTTCAATGACTACACCATCAATGCTAGCACAAGGCCATGGTTGCTTTCTACTAATGTTTACACCAACTCTTTTAACTACACAGCCGTTCAATTATTGGTACTTTTTTCTGGCATTGTTCTCTTGGCATAAGCCATATTTTGTTGATTGGCAGTCAAATTTTGCAGGATATAAAAAATCATTGACGAATCTATCAATTGAATTGCGAGATCTTACTTTAATATTGTGAATATGGCTGCTTGCCGACAATCTGAAACGTCTCGCCCCATACCACTCTTGACACACTGTGATTGATTTATTGTTTGACAGCAAATCTTTAAGTTATCTTCATCATCTATCGCTATATTTTTTGTATGAAAATCCTCAATATGTTTCTCCAATTTATATGGATGACTATAAATTGAAAATTCTTCATTAAAAATGAAAACAGTTTCTGCGCATTCTTTACAGTCTTCTTCTTCAAGATTCGACTCTACGGCCGTGACCAACGATGCCAGTAATTTTTTTATTGTATAATAATCTTCGCTTTTTTGTTCTGTAATAAGAAGTTTTCGCAAAACAGATTCTCGAACTAACTCCTCTAAATCGACTGGCAACTGATAGCTTTCTCGGCTATCTTTCTTCTTTTTTGTAGGATACATTTCAGCGAAATATTTCCCTTTTAAATATTTTTCTTTAACGAATTGGCGGGTACTGGGTTTTCTCCACTGTTATTCGTGGCTGGTTTTCGTTTCACGTTCCTCATTGTTTATAAAATAAATTAGAGCTGCAACGTGTTTACATTTCCCACTCTGGTTATAAACAAAAGTGCAGCTCACTTTATTAACAAAACGTTGTCCGTTAATCTTTAAAAAAAATTTTACTTTATATATATAAATCCGCATGTATATATATATTTTTTTTACCTTCATGCAACGAGTTTTCGTATGGAGTTAAAGTCACTGACGTATGTCCTATGACTTTCGCTGTTATTAAGTATCTTTTTCCCGATTCCCTGAATTCTTTAACATCTCTGATGTGATCAGCCATCACCAGTTGTCTTCCTTTAAACATTATTTGAGGTTGAAATGCAATGCTGTTAGCTATAGCTTTGAATCCGGTTCGTATAATTATGTTCATATTTGTACTGAAAATTTTTAAATTTTAAAACATTTTCATAATAATAATGTCCTGCAATTTTTAAAAATTATTATTATTTCAATTTTACCGCCGTAATGACTACTTTTTTCCAGCTTATTTTATTTAATCCGAAATTAAATGTGTTCGTATTTATAAATTTTTTTATGTTATCTTCTTTTTATCACAATAAGCTATATTTTTTATCACATTCACTTCACTCTTGTAAACAATAAAAATTTGTTTGATTTCTTCATGTGCCAAACGGCCATTGAGCATGATAAAATGCGATCGTCAGATGGCGCTTCGGTCACGCACCTTCCGAATACAGGCTCAATTATGGATGTATCGGAGCATGTACATGCGGCAAGTGCGTTTGATGTGGATATACATCAAACGGTTTTGACGATGAATGATCTGGCTCTAAATTCGAATAAACCACCGTCTAGGATTGTCACACATCCCACAGCCAAGGCTTCTGCTTCCACTTCGACGATTCTCCTACGTATCATCGATTTGAAGAGAACGGTGCGACGTCATAAAGACATGGATGATGATCGCGAAGTTGCATCGCTTCGTGAACTATATTAACGGAGATATCCACATACCAGAATGAGTTGTTCCTGCTCCTACTTGATATTTGCCACGCGTACCAACCTGTCGCACCTAACGACTGTTTAGCATTGGTTTGTCGATGGCAGTTTCGACGTTACACTAATGCTGTTCAGTCCAGTGTACACAATGCACGCTCTCCTGGATGATACAGATATTCCTTTTATTTACAGTTTGGCACCATGCAGAAAGTAATCAGAGATGCTGGGCCGAGATTAAATCCGATCATGATTACAGTCGTTATCTAATCCCACTAAATGTGTAGTGACACTTCTTGATTGTGATATTTGTTATAACAAAAATCGATATCAGAAATTTCACATACCGCCGGACGCAACTGTCCATCAAAAAAAAAAAATAATATGACACAATTCAAAATTGTCGGTTGCTATTATTGGAAGCTCGTTCCAATTATTTTTGTTTACCATAGTTACGGAAATAATTTTTTGAATAATGATTATAATATATTTGAATTATAATTTCGCTTCTCTGTTGAAAATTATGAATACACCATAATTTTTCTTTTCTATATTTTTTTTTCCACGAAAGAATGAAATAATATACTAGAGATAGATGATGAAAAAAAGACTTTCGGGAAATATCTGATCTACCGTGAGAAATTTTCACTGTGTGGTTTCAGTTTTCTTTTTTCTTTTTCTCTTCTCCTTTTCCGTTTGAGTCTTTTTGGACCATCGATACTTCTTAGAAAAAGGATTTCACCGATAGGTGTAAGATATAGCTGTTTGAAATATATATAACGCTAGCGATAGTGCATCTTTTCTCTCACGCTTTTCATCTTTCCCTCGCGATCGCACCCCTTCTGTTTATGTGGATCCAAATTCAACCAAACAACAAGGGGACATTTAAAAAATATATCTTTTTGGGGTAGAGGAAAATAGAAGGGAAAAAATGAGAGAGCTAAAGCGCAAAAAATATCATGAGATTATGACAATTTATTGGACCCATTGGACTTTTGCGTAATGCAAACGAACCAACGCTTTCGCTCGTCCTTGACACCTACATCATGTATACATAATCCTATATAGGTGTTTGCTGTTACACATGGGTGCGTGGATGGCGCTCTTGGCGCTCTCAGTGCGCCCCCATGTGCCCAGAACTATAAACTTGGCCAGGTATACGGTCAACGGTATTACACACCAAATACGAATGCCATCCAATAAGTAAGCCTTGCTTACAAGTCTGCTCACAACTCAAATATAACTTCAATGAATTGGAATCTAACGGACTAAGGCCGAGTTTCATGAAGGATAATCCCGATTAGCTAATCCTGACAAGCAATGGCGGCTGAAATTAAGTTCTCCCACCTTGAGTCCCTTCTCCTATCGCCCCTGGTGCCCTTAGATGCGCGTTGGACGATTTTGGGTACTTCTGTTTATAATACTCAATAATGGGAATTAACATATTTGAGGTTAGGATAAAGTCGCTGCACTCGGAGAGGCTTCGAACTGTAGTGACGAAGAACGCCACTGCGCGGCGCCTCAGTTTCCGACTTCGGTGGGGGAACTTAATTTCAGCCGCCATTGCTTGTCAGGATTAGCTAATCGGGATTATCCTTCATAAAACCGGGCCTAACACAGCTGGGGCGGCAAAATTTTTGCACGTCTATTGACGTTCGTTTCCCCTGAGTATTTTTTTTTTTTTTTTTCATCAATTGTATACTATGAAATATTTTGTATTTTCACATTCATGAATCTATCATTTGCCGAAAATGTACTCTATATACTTTTCCATTGTAATAATTATGCTGAGAAATATGCTGAGGATAATGCAGTAGAGAGTTGTATGTATTCATTACATAGGAATACCCGAAAAATCTGCTGCGCTGGTGTCACAATACGCGTGCATTATCGCTCGGATCGAGTCAAGTGGACGCTGCTGGCGGTACGGATGAAAGGATTGGCGAGTACACATCGACAGTTGGTTGTCTCTTGGCCGGCTAATGCGTTGAATCTGTCTTGAGTATCCGAACCTGGAAGTTCTGTAGATTGTCTTTACGGGAGAAACTGGATCTATTTATTCAAAAATTGACATCAATACTATCTGTAAGTACCAATTATTGTACTATTTGCTCGTATTATTGCATACATAGGAAAAAAATGCATTAAAAACAGTAAATACGTCACGTTGGGAAGGATTCTATGTGGATCTTCGGATTTACCAATAGAATCCAATAAAGAATATAAAAAAAGTGTTCAACTTTAAATTTGAGTCTGAGTATTTCATTGTTTAATAATTCTGAAATTAGTTACAAACATTTATACTTTCTCAGCGTTCTGAAAACCATTTGCTCCGATTTGCAATAAATCCGGAAATGAATTAAGGTTTTATTTATTCATTATGAGTAATAACAAGAAGGTTTTTCTCTTATTTGCATCCGCGTTTTAACAGAACTCAGGTTTTATTGCAATTTTCTATCCAATGAATCAAAAATTACTATATCGAGCTGAATTAAATTAATAAAAAAACATTTTCATTATATTTTCTAACTGGGACGATAATTGCCCCAAAGTAGTTAAAAAGTATCTAATCTAGTTGAAAGGGACCCTACAATCCACAATCTCTCGCTTAACGATAAAATCCGTCAAGCTCCATTAAAAAATCTATTTACAGTGTCTCTGACTTGATGCATCTACTTTTTCGATCTTTTTATGAATTGATAATTTGCCTAAAATGTTGGCTTCAAAATTACTAAAAAAATTTTAATTTCATTACCTTATAACAAGAAAAAAAGGATTCATTGCTTCGACGAGCATTGATTATTTGATATAATTTTTTTAATACACACGCACGAGCACGGGCACGGATATAGTGTATGCATAGGCCCATGCCCCGTGCCATCGGACCAATAGTCATACCCTTTCCAAATTGGAGAATTCGGAACTCTGACATTTTCTTGGACTGAAGTTATGAAAAAACTTCTAGTATATTTTTTATTAACAACGATAACTGCATTATAACAGTTGAGAGAAATTTCATGTGGATCTCTTGCTTTGCCGTCAGAATCCAACAAATTCCATTATAAAGATAAGATAGAATTCCATTTCTATATTTTAATACGTTATATCTTCCAAGTATCCAGTATGCTCTCTATCCAATGTGAGTTCTAGGAACCACTCGTTTCATTTTGTTTAAAAAGCGGTTTTACATTCATGATTGTATTCATTCACTATCAAAAATAAGAAAAAATTATTTCAATTTGCATCCAAATTTTGGTACAACCTATTTCAAAAATTTTATTTTTCAATCAATGAAATGGAACTTATCATATCTATTCATATTAAAGTTATGAAAGCAGTTTGAATTATTTATATATGCATATATTAATTCTGATGGTAATTGCATTAACATCATTGAGACACATTGAGTTGTTAGGGATTTCATTTGGATTTTCCGTTTAACCAATAGAATTGAATAAGATCCATTCAAATAATTTCGACAATATCTGATTTGATTCAGTTCTTTGTTTCATTATTTGATAATTTGTCATTATCAACTATACTATGTATACTTCCTAGAAATCAGTTTCTACAAACTTCATGAAATATGGAATAATATATATGATTCCATTTAACCATTATAAATAATGTACAAAAATTCTTTTTCAATCTGAATCAGAATTTCAGTTAAATTCAATTTATAAGTAATGAATTAAAAACTATGACATTCATTTGAATTGAAGTTATACAAATAATCTTTAGTATATTTCTCAATTCAGTCTTGTGTAAAATGGATTTTATTTTCTTACAGATAATTAAAAATTTGAATGTTTTGGTTTCATTGAAGTTTTGAAACAATTTTCATTGTATATTATAATTCTGAGAACAACTGCGCTGATACAGCTAATATACTTTAACATTGACCGTATCCTATATGGAAATTCAAACACGGCACTCGTAAGAACATAGCTAGTTTGCCCTTTCATAAATAAGGTCCGCATGAGGAAAACTTATACGGACCACACTAGTTCGGTGACGCATCAAACGATGCGGCCCCTAATAAGGGATCTATCTTGACCATGATTAGCATATTTTCAGTTACCTTCGTAGAACCTTTTCAGGACCGTACTAGTTCCTCATTAAATTTGCTCAATAATTAATATTAAGTTAGTATTAAAAAAAAAGTTAATGGACAATAAATCGAAACACAAACAAATGTATATTTTTGGAAACTTTCATAAAAATTTCAAGTTTTTGGTCAGCAATCGTATAGAATAGACATAGAATCGTATAGCTAGATACAATCTTATAATCTGATAAAATAATAAAATCTTTGGAAATATGAGATCTATTCCATTAAATAAAGATATATTTTAATAAAGTAAGAGTAATAGGATGAGATTTTTTCCACAGCTCACGCAATTCCTGATATTCAAACAGAAAATTTCTCCTCAATAAGCGTCGTCGCTTCCTTGATCTGACTCTTCATGAACTGGATTCTCCATCATCGGATGGGCATTGAATGGAGCTGGATTTACGAGCTGCATTTTTGTTGTGATCGTGTATGATGTGATTCCCGTCCGCTGCTTTGACACATGGTGGATCTCTCTTTTGCCGCTTACCATCCCAGTCTTTGGCGTTGTTCATCACTCTCCTGAGCGCCCCGTCAACCACTTGTTCCGAAACTTTTTTCGTCGTCAAAGGGTCCTTATGAGTTTGAATAATCACACCTGAAAACAAATAATTCAGAAGTAGTTAAATATAATTTATAAATAAGATTGCATTAAAAAAATCGAGTCTATATAATATTTTCAGTAAGCGCAATTATTACCCAGAACGCAGTCGTAGAATAATGTTTCCTTCAGCAATGACTTTCCCGCCACATTTCTCAGGACGGTATATTTTATAACCACATCTCTCGACAAATATTTTTTTCAAATATTTGTAAGGCTCTTACTGAGCATCAACTCTCGGTCCAATAAAGAGTCCAATGAAGATATCTGCAGAATAAATAATTGACAAGAATTAATAAAAATTGAACCAATAATGTATAATTTTACTATATTTAGATCTATCGTTACATTTAAATCAAAAAATCGTTTTTCAGTTTTTCTCACATGCAAAAATTTAGAAGGCTTCACCGAGTAGAAGCCAAAATATTTATTGATGAAAAATGCAACTTTTGGCACGCGCTCTCATATGAGACTACCGAAAATTGTGATTTTTATCAATAAATACCAGAACTTCCGTTCGGTAAAACCTTCCAACATTTATTACCCATGTGCATATGACATCGAAGGAGATTTGTCCAAATTTAAAAAAAAATCTCAAAAAGACGATATAATGATAGAATTACCTTGAGAAATAATACATTAAAATGAAATATATTTACGAATTTCGCTCGAAACTCATCGTCGATGCCCAGCTGCTCGTTGAAGTTGATGAATTTATTCTTGACCTTGGAACGGTAGACGTAGTTGATATGTTTCTGCAAATTTCTTTTCGATCACATGATCGCCAGTTCGATTAAGTTGCCTGAGAATCGTATTTTGGGTTGCCATTACTTCTTCCAGATCGATTGCCTTTCAGATCGAGCCCTTTCAAGCTGGCCAACATGAGCGCAGAATCTGAAACACAAATATATTTTTTTTTCTATATTAAATTATTCAACTTTGAAATGTAGAGAATATTTTCTTTTTTCTATTTTATATTTTACCTTCTTTCCTGTATTTCGTATTTCTTTCGATGACGGGTTTGTCAGTCTCACGTTCCGAGCATTTTTCTTTTTGGATTTCGTTTCGAATCATGAGCGATTCAACTTTTTGATTTTTTTCTCCTGGAGATGTCGCACTGTTTGGTGTGTTTTTTTTTCGGCAATACATGACGGGATGGTTTAGTTGCAAATTTTGGCTTCGGTTTTCGTCTTTTTTTTATCTTTTCATCTGAAGAACCGGAAGAATCCGTCTCATCTCCAGTATTGTATTTATTCTGTACGTCAGAAAGATCATCCGGGAACTCGGACTCCATAGGCGGGCACTAGCATCGCGTTTTTAGTCTCTTTGCTGATAGTGTATTTTTTGGCCTTGATAATATTTTTTTCGATTTCTGCTACTTTTGTTGATGGGTCGGTCTCCGGATCCGTTGTGAAAGCAAAAGGAACGGTTTCGAGTTTCCTTAACTTTTGTACAGCTTCATCGTAAGTTTCTAAAAAAAAGCAACATCAATATGATTAGGAATTTCACCCTATATAGCATATATAATAATAGTAGATGGATAATATATTTTTTATAATAGATATATGTATATATTTACTCGCTTGTCCCTTTATCTTGACAGAAAATGTTGGCCAACTTTTTGGAGCGTCAACATCTGCTTTAATCAGTGAGTGGAGGAGTTCCAAGTTTTCTGGTGTATATGGGGGTGGCATAACTTTGGACACCGTCGTTTTACCATTTTTAGTATCAATCCACCGGGGAGGAACAATATCTATATCCCGCATAGTTTTGCGTCCTCGAGAAATAAATTCCACCAATTGGAATTTATAGATTTCTGGTCTTGACTTTTGCAACGCCATGCTTAAGAATAATATAACCAAAATAATCGTTAATTCATGATTAGATTATCTCTAAAATTTGTTTACAATGAAAAAATTTGGCTATATTTTGTTGTTAACCATGCAGATTTATTTTGAATCCTATTTCACTTATATATACTTTATGAAAATCAACCATTTTTTTCTTCAAGAAATTTTTTGACGCAAATATTTTCTATTTAAAAATATGTTCTAGTCCAATCATTTTCAATACTATATTTCATACAATATTATTTTATACGATGAATCATGCAAAATTCGCAAAACAGTGTAATTAATGCAAGATAACAAAAAAATTTATGTTTATTGTATATGCAAACTATTTGTACAGGAGAAAAATCTTTACAGGGAATTGCAAAGGAAATCGGTGGTCGATATTCATAGAGTATATACATGTCACCATAAAACCTCCTAGAATTTGTTAAAGTATGTAAAACTGTGAGGTTGCAAAATATCTATGCTTATGGAAAATATGTATCGAGAATATCAAATCAATAAATAAAATTAAATAAATAAAACTTGAATAATTATCACAGGAGCAATTCAAAAAGCTTACGAACATGAACAAAAACTGGTATAAAGAACTTCAAGAAAAGAAAGAACACGAAGAAACACCAAATGATAATTCCAGGTTTCACGAGAATATACTAGATACATATAAAAACATGAAAAGAACTCACCTTTTACCTTCAGCAGGCTTCGTTTGATAAACAATACCTTTAGGGGGTTCCCTAAGGTCAATCTTTGTAATGTAACCAATTTCGACGTCGTAGCTTTGAGACGTGTCCAATTGTTTTGGAATTAAATTCCAATATCACCCTAAAAATAATCGAACTAAATCATATTTTGAAGTTGAAAATATTTGTGGAGGAAAATTTGGACAGACAATCGAAACGGCACAAAATAGTTGATGTAGATATTTATCACAGGAGAAATTTAATAATCTTACGAACATAAACAAAACCGAAATATATAAACTTTATTAAAGAAAAAAACACGAAGAAACAGAGAACAATAATTCTAGATTTCACGAGAAGAAATTAGATATATGTAATAACATAAAAAGAACTCACCTTTTACCTTTTTCAAGCGTAATTTGATACAAAATACGTTTGAAGCGTTGTTTACCAACATATTCCTGAAATATTTATTATTATTTTCAACAAACGTGCTTTATAAATATTAATTACAATTTAATATCTTCATAATTTCAATTATAAAATCCAGATTCATTCAATGAAATAACGAGATGGCAAAATTTTTTTTTGAATTATTTTCTCTGAAAAATATTGGCCAATTTAACTAATTTACCGTCTATATCGTTTACAGAGTACGTAACGGTTGCGCGCGTTACTTCTTTCTACAATTATCATATCTTTAAATGGGCTGAATTCGTAGGATATGTAAAAACAGCTCTTTTGATTTGCCAGATTTTACCGTTGAATTGTAAATTAGTCAAATATCCGAATATTTTAGTAATCATTACAATAGTCTCATCTTTTAGAATGACAATATTATCAGGGGACGACGTAGTGATGTTATAACTTTTAAACCGTATTTTTTTTATGCCATTTTCATGTTTACTGAAAATTTCTAAACGAGCTGGTATCGTCGCTTTCTTTTTTGTTATTAGTCGATTCTCGCAAAGTCTCCTACATAACTGAGATAATGGTCTGTTCGCTGTTCGAAGAGAGCTTTTCATTTTACCCAACATACTTTTAAAAGGAAAAGCAGTGATATGATTTATACTGCACCTCGTATTAAATTATGGCAGTTCATTATCTGTGAGTCTGGACCGTATAAATCTTTGAGAGAAATGAAAAAACTCCTCAAATAGTGCTTAGCGTGTTCTCTGTATCGAATACACAACGCATCTGAACATAAAATTCTGCAAGCTGAGGAAAAAAGTAAAAAATGGTTGTATAAAACATCTCTCAAAATCCCTTTCAATACAATCGGACCACAGTAGAGTCGAAAAAATCTAAACTCCGTAGCTTTCCACTTGGCAACGCAGTTGATCGGTCTGGGTTTACGCTGAACTTCACAGGGCACTTGAACTTTCAAATACTCTATTCGTCTACAAAGTTCAATTCTAGACCTCCTATCAAGTCTACAATTAAGGTTGCCCGTAAGCCAATACTCTAATAATTTCTTCGTGACGCCTATACAGCACCAGTGCATGAAGTCTAGAATAAAAAAGGAAATCATATTTAAAGGTGGCTCTATTTTCGTCAACGGTGGGGGACCAGGATGGTAGTATTCGCGTTGCGACCGATTTCGAAAAGACTCATCCGTTCGTTCTGCTGAATTTGCAGCTGGATACACAGTTCGGTTATTACATCTTTCCCCTTCGATAATGCATCTTTCACACTCACATAGGCCCCTATGACCTAACGTATTTTTAAGCCAAACCCGTGCTGGTGTATCGCAAATAAAACATCTTAATTGAACATTGAAGTGTACTATGATCATTTGCAGACGATATCCGCAGGCCTACGTGTACGTGCGCATGTATATGTGAGTAACTCTTACATATGTTTTGAACGATTTTGAATAGACCGATTGAAATTGGGTTTGTAGTATTTTACTGTTTAATTCTGTGAAAAGAATCATTCGAAATCTAAAAAATAACATTTTCGTAATTTTCTTATCCGAATACTTTTGAATATATAAAACCGATCGATTTCAAAACTTAATTAATTCCTTCCTTCATAAAAATGCACCAACTACTACGAATCTGGTTGTACCTAGTTCTTTTCTTCGAAAAATTATATGAACCCTGAATTTCTTTAAATTTGTTTTTTTTTTCACATAACATTTCTAGACTGATATCGACCAATTCTTGAAGTGGAGTCACTTTTGCAACCAAACTCAATGTAGATCATTTATTGCAAGAATAATGTCTGCAACTACAAGAAAAAATATGTCAAAACAACTTCAAGGTTTTTGACCGACAAATTTTGGGAATCTAAGAAATTTTTTACGCCATACAATTATGTCAAGCATCGTGAGTTTTGCTGAAATTAATCGAATTATCAAAAAAATACCGTAGTCATAAGACACCAAAAAAATTGAAAATCCAAAAGTGCACAATTCGCAACGCTCTTTTAACTTTTAATAAAAATATATTTCATTTGTGCTGTAATAGAAACCAAATAAAGAAATTATTGCTCGTGATGATTTACATAACTTTTATTTCAAATGTTTCACTTTGTTTCCCTGGCTCATTGAACTGTAAACCAATAATCTTTTACCCCGACTAATTTCGATTGAGCTGAAACTTTTGTATCTTTTTTTAATTCACTAAAAACATTTCTTTGAATTTTTTCGAATATTTTTATCCAATCGAAAAATATGGTGAACTAAAATAAAAAATACTTTTCCACGAATAGCTATAACATTTTCGAAAATTGAGTTATCGGAGCGTTGGTTTTTCTGAAAAATTTTGTTTTTGAATGTACAATGCAGAAAAAAATTTTCCAAAGGCAAATTCTATAGTAATTTTCATTTTTCGCGAAAATCCACGAAATTTTCAAAATCCGATATTTTTCATTTTACCTTAACAGTAAATTTGATTAATTCTGCGCGTAATGTCGCGAAATACCGAGTGAGCTGACGATACCTTCTAATTTTGTTCTCTCTTCGCGATATATCGCCATGTGACAATTTCACAGCGTAAAAATTAGACGGTAAATCCATATTATTTCAAATTTATTTTTTTATCATTTTTCTCTACTTTATTTTGTTCTCATTCTTATTATAATGAGTACGTGAGGCATGTTTGATTGAATTTTCTTGAATTTCATATTCTTTTATATATAGTAGTTCTAAAATAAAACTAAAAATTAGATCAAGTTTATCTATTTACACGTCGATGTACCAATATCTTCCGCAACATAATTATAATAAGTGCATCAGACATAAGTGCAAAAAAGCTTGTTACTTGGGAAAACATAATTTCATTTGAGCAGCGGAAACAATTATTAGCGCTTTATAACTTTTATAATATTCTTTCAGAATCTTTCAGGTGCAACATCCACACAACCTCAAGCATCTGTTGATTTAAATAATATCAATCGGCCACCTCTGGTCGATTACGTTCAACTTGACACTAACATGGTAATGAAACGTAATTGTAAACAATAGTATATTGTGTGAGACGGATGAAACACGAAGATTTCAGACCAGAATTATTGTTGGTTGTCGAGTAAAGCTGTAGCTGACATTACATGCAGCCTTAAATACTGTATCATCCTGTGTCATTCACTATAGTTATGTTACTTGTATCAAAACTTTCAGCTTTAATATCGGTATCATGGAAATACTTAAGACTGTTGAGACAGTTATACATATATTTAAGAACGGTCATTTATGAGCTAAAAATATTCATGGATGATGATTTTTTTCTGAGATTGTGTTCTTCCAAATGTCTCAACAGCCATTAAAACGTAAAGTTGCTTGATTTAATGTGGTTTGATTAATTTTGCAATGGGTCAATGCCTTTGCATTCGAGCAGAAAGCCCAACGTTGCATTTTCCGTGCATTGCCCTCAGCTCGGGCTTGCAATGGTAGCTTCTGTCTCGAGGAATGTGCTGAGACTCTAGGCTTCAGCAGGTGTCGAGGTGCTGAGCGTTCGAGTTCAGTGTCTTATAAACTATTTGCTGATGTTAAAGATTGGATGGAATGTATTAAGTTGAAGATTTGGTTTGCGAAATGTTGCTCCATACAAGGTTAATGACTTATAAACTAATGAATGTTTATTTTGCATGATCTTGAATCAAAGCGTTAATTAATATAAT
This sequence comes from Zele albiditarsus, assembly GCA_958496275.1. Lineage (NCBI taxonomy): Eukaryota > Metazoa > Arthropoda > Insecta > Hymenoptera > Braconidae > Zele > Zele albiditarsus. The sequence goes on from OY292410.1 coordinate 4,169,496, forward strand.
TGTGATAATTTGAATGGTGTATGTGTGTGTTTATGTGTGTAAGTGTATGAATTTTGGGGTTGAAGGTTGGCTATGACGTAACATTGGTAAAAGAGTTATTGTAAGAATATCTTAAAAAACATCCCACGATTTTTTAGTTTGGTTTTCTATTAAAGCGTGTTTTTTAGTTTTTTGACCTATTATTTATTTTCAATTCTCTTAGTATAATTAAAAATCAGAAGCGTTAAATTGTAAGATGTTACTTAACTGGAGCCATTTCCATGAACCCCGTAAAAAATTGACTTAAAGACATCGATGATTTCGGACATTGGTAAACATTTTTCTTTGTCAATAAAGAAGAAAAACATTTACCGTCACTTTATGGATGCTATATACTTAATCTGTGAAATTGGAACTATTTTTTTTCATTATCCTGCCGATCCTGGTCAAGATATTAGGTCAAAGTTATGAAATTATTGTATCGTCATCCGCCTTTGATACGGGTACCAATTTTCAAGTTAGTCAGATGTATTGAAATTGGTGAAGACTGCGATGAAAAATTGCGTTATATGGATAGATAGATACAGATCAAGCTCATCTAAATCGTGTAGAAAAATGGAAAACTGTTAACCCTGCTGATCATCTTTGATATTACGTGTTATTTTTAATACTCTATGCAGTAAAAAATATATCTATTCGAATACTATTGTCCTCTTCGAGCTGAAAATATCGATTTTATTGCTTTTTCCGAGCTCAAAGATATTATTTTTATACATTTTGAGCTTTTCAGAGATATTTGAAATGCGATATCTTCAAACTTGCGTATTACTTCCTGTGTATAGAAAGAAAATTGTTTTGTTCAGATATTTATAAGTACCTCTTCGAAAGAAAGAGAAACCTCTCTGGCGACGACTTGAATGCCGAAGTGACGAATTATGGGGAGTAAAAATTTTACAATGGGAAGTTTATCGTTAACTAGAAATTTGAGTCGCGCGTTATCAAAAATTTTTCCAAAAATCTCAAAATAATCTCACAAAGAAATTATTTCTTTGTGAGAATTCTATGAAATCTACCTGTTGCATTAGTCTTTATATCATTATTGAAATTAACATTTCTCGTAGTATCTTTTTGATTGTCAAACAAAGTTGAAGAATAATCTCCTCTACCAATAATCTACTTTTTATCATGGGTGAGGCTAAATGGCGCTTTTTTTTCAGAGGATGCAGCTATCGCAAAAAATGGTACAACTAATATGAATAATAGAATAAATAATAATAATCTTGCTATCAATCAAGACAATGATGCACCTACAACTTCGTCCACTACCAAAACTACCAAGCAAACTCCGATAACTGGTTCTGCTACTAATCAAGTAATCTCGAAGAATGGCTTGATAAAACCGCCGGTGAAGGAGGCAAACTCTGTTGGACAGTTCGTCTGAATCTGGTAATTCAAAAATATCTGGTGAGGAATCCTCATCAGATGTTGGAAATTGAAAACGAGACGATGAGTAGTTTTTTCTATAGCTGTAAAACAATATTTGATATCGCAAATAAGTATGCCATTTTTTAAGTTATTCATTCTTTTTAATGGAGACATTTTGTTTCGTTTATTTGTATTTTGAGGTAAATTAGACGATGCATGCAAGTCGTTCACGCACTATACACAACAATTTTTTTATTTTCAATTAGCAATGATAGATGAATGATTTTATAGGAAAATCTGATGCGTATTAGAAATTGAATATATTTTCTATATTGTTATAAGTTTAAAAAGCTCGAATTGATTTTTTATTAATGTTCAAATTGTACATTTGTTCGTAATTTGACTCACGTACTATTGCCAATACCAACGTCTTAGTCTTGAACTTCTTCCATGTAATTCTATTATAAATATGGAGTACGTACGATGAAATACATTTGACAACGTCGCAATTATTTTTTCTTTTGGTCACACTGGACTACATTTTTTAATGCATGTTTACATCTGAGAGCGTGTACAACCTAACCTCAATACTTTTCGTTGACACTTTTGGGCTCCAAATATTTTTTGATTTTGTCTCGCGTAAGAAATGTCGCACATGAGTGCGACAAGTGACGAAAAACTACGCTGTGGAGGGCGTCTTGTAAAAAAAAATATGGAAGAGTGAGAAAAAATGTGCTAGCAGGGGTTGAGCAGCGTAAAGCACAAACATCAGACAAACAAGAGGAATCCACAGCGAAAGAATCTCAATTTGGTGTTCGAATAATTGACGTGGACTATTTTGTTTATGGATATGTAGTGCAAAAGATGCAATGCACCTCTCTCACTGCGTTACATAGAGAGTGAGATAACGCATGGCGCAGCAAGTATATTTAGTGTACGATGTCCCATTTGTCTGAATTTATACTCAGTGCGCAGCGGTAAAATCAGGATGACAAAAGGGAATCACAACATCTACGATATAAATTTGAGATTAACTGCTAGTAAGTATAGAAAAATGTTTTTTTGCACTATGTACATTTATAGCATAAAATGATCAATCACTTTTCAAAACCAATATTTTCAACAATGTACGATAATGGAATTGTTCCTACGCAGCTCAACATCATTTTATCGTTGATAAATGCACCCATCGTCACACCATCGTTACTTAAAAGGCACGAAAGAATCCTTGGACCAGCCCTAGAAGAAATGGCAAGAGAAAGTTGTGCAAAGGCTATCGAGATAGAGAAATCTGTGACTTTGGCACAAGAAGGGTATAATTTTCAATGATGCCATCAATGTGTGTGACTATGCGTTTCGTCTGTAGGATATTTTTATAATTATGTGTTTCGTCCGTAGAATATTTTTGTATCATGTGTTTCGTCTAGTCCATGTTTTTTGCTTATGTAAATTCGGGAAATCCTAATTAACAAAAAGAAAATGTAGTTTAATTATTGTCCCAGTTTTATAATTTAAGTTCTAACTAACATTAAAATAAGTATTGATAGTGAAACATACAATCATTAGTGGAAATATAAATTAATAATAATAGTAAATAAATTCCATGCGTCAAAAATTACACAAAATGTCAACAATTGATACAGGAGGGTTGCTATATGAAATTACATTGGTTATAAATAAACCATATATCGTATCAACCAATATCGACGTGTCAGATGGATTAGCGAATGGTGAAAATTGATGTATATCGAACATAACGACAAAGGAGCGATAGGTCGTTTATGGCTGGAATTCCCTGGCTCTCCCAAAACTGACGGAAAAATCCGAAAAAAGGCAGCGGCATCAATACAAAGGCACAATCTTAGTCCACTGGAAGTACCAATAGATCGGAGAACATCCTCTATAGCATTAGTGCCTAATAAAACAGTGATCGTAAAACGTAATCATTTTCCACTAGCCTCTGCGTGTGCGATAACAATTCATAAGTCCCAGGGAGGTACATTTGGGGAAATTGTATACGAATATGATGAAACACATGCTCAACAGCTCCTGTACGTCGCACTATCACGAGTAATATCGATTCAAAGATTACATCTCCTTTCGAAAAAAAATTATGTAAGATTTTATCATGGTCGAAGAGCAACAGTATCCACACTAGAATTGCAAGCTGAATTTCAAAGGCTGAACCTGAATCGACTTGAGACAATTGAGAAATTATTATATGATTTTATAAATATAAGGAAAGAGTTATCACTGTTCACCTGCAACTGCCAAAGTTTACGGGCTCATGTACAAGATCTTCAATTAGACAAAATAGCATCATCGTCGAATTCTCTAATTCTGAGACGTGGATGGATAATGACAAGATTTTAGATATTCCAAATTTCGATATTGTAGTTCAATATAAAAGACCACATATAAGGGCAGACGACGTAGCAATCTATCATAATGTAAATAACGGAGCCCGTGTTGTCAAACCCATAAAGGTTTACATGGATACCCTTTTTGTATATAGAATAGATGAAAAAAAAAATACATGTGGCCAATTTTTGGACCAATTTGTATAGCGTGTTCTGATTTCAGGAAGGTCTCAAACGTTCTTGAAAAATATAAGCAACATAAAAAAATTGTTGATAACAATTTGTTTATTTGAAAAACAGTCATCAAATAGTGAGAATAGTCCAAAAATAATTCCAATGTATAGAGCAGGTGAAATTATGTAAGAATCAATCGTTTCCTTTTACTAAGTTATAAAATTTATAATTTTTGAATAAGCAATTGAATTTTCGACGAAAAAATTATTGTTCGAAAAATGTCGATGTGTTCTGAATTCTGTGAAATGCAGTGGATTCAATGGTTCAATAACAATTTCCGGCAAATTGTTTATAAAAAACTCCATCAACAAATGAGAAGAGAAAATTTTTTTTTGCCAGTCATGTAGTTCCACGATCATGATTGGATGATGGAGTGGCAAAAAAGCGAGTTTTACTATTTTTGAACTCTGAATTGCAACGGATACGTCACTTCTATCAGTTTCTACAAGACATAAAAACTCGAAAACATTTTCGAATTAGTTTAAATTTTCGTTAGAAATTTTTTCATAGTGTCTATATGATACATGAAGTTTTTCTGAATTTTCCCACGTCATAAACATTTGTATTTCCAATTGTTAGTTTAGCGTATCTCGGCCGCCACTCGCGCCGGGCAATGAAAATCGCACGCTTTTGATGCCTACGTTTGGGAACCTCCCACGCCTCATCTTTTGTTTTCAGCAAAGGGTCTATCTGGCTTAATTTTCACTACGTAAGGGCTTTTATGTGAAAAAACATAGTTTTCAAAATTTCAACCATCTTAATAACATATATCCAGTAATCTCCCAACAGTTCATTTTAGGACACATAATCATTGGATATATCTGCACCAATTTTTCATACCAGTATATTTTTTTCTCTACTGCAGAATTTTTCGGATTTGAGATAGGAAAATTTCCATTCGGCGTTTGGCCTCAATATGAAAACCCGAAAACTATTGGGTACCTCGAGAGGTCCCAAGCGACCCTATCTCGATCTTTCTCACTCGCCTGCTGCCTGTCTCCATCACGCTTATTATATTCACCTAGGTGGTGTGTGTATCACGCACTACGCATGCGGATAACGTACTCCAATGAGTGCGAGTGAGGTAGATATATCTTGTGTCTTACACATTCATAGTGGTGCTTTGAGTGAAAAGCGATTCCGAACCCCAATTAAATTTTCATTCGTTCTTTTCTCCCCTATTTTGGATAATGCGAAGATGGACGTTCAATAATTTTTTATGTACTCTTTTGTCCCGAACAACTTTTATTCGACATATTTTTCGATAAAGTTATTAAATTCCAAGTTAAACAGTTCAACTCTTTTTTCTTAATGACGCCAGGGATAAATCGTAAAATGGTTAACGCCATTTGATTCAGCGTCATCCAATTACTTTTAGATCAGTTTTTCGGATTCACGGGTAAAGAGTGTTAACTTTCGGGTTTTTTGACTGAACTCTGAACGTGTTCCTTCTATAACTCAATTACTAATGTCAACTGCCATATCGCGCTGAAAACGCCAGTTCTCG